>CAJQUW010005758.1:0-376091 GCA_907163375.1 Prostheceraeus crozeri
TTGATCATCTAACTCTAGAAAAGAACCGTTTGGGTCAATTGACCCAGAAAATGAATAATATTTGAATCCGTACACCTCTAAAAATTTGCAGTAGTTGACTTTATCTCCCTCGACTTTTCCTAAAACTGTAATGTGTTGAATATAAGCATAAAATAAAATTTCACGGATTTGTTAGTTTCGAATTTCTATCTACCAATTATGCATGAAAGACCGTTGGGTCAAATTGACCCACTTCATTCCTACACTCTAACGAAGCCATGCCTGGGCGTTCATTCACTGGTTCGTGCATGCGCTTTTTGTTACAGTCAATGAAACAATGCGCCTTACACTCTTAACGAAGCCACGCCTGGGCCGTTCATTCACTGGTCTGCTACACGCGCTTTTTGTTACATCGTCAATGAACAATGCGCCTACACTCTAACGAAGCCACGCCTGGGCGTTCATTCACTGGTCGTGCACGCGCTTTTTGTTACAGTCAATTAACAATGCGCCTACACTCTAACGAAGCCACGCCTGGGCGTTCATTCACTTGGTCGTGCACGCGCTTATCTTCCTTGCTCGTGCACGACGCTTTCTTACTCCATACTTTCTTGCTCTATGATATTGAAGGTGACATTATTGATTGGCTATTTTCGTGAACGGAGTGTGGAGTAAGCGTTCACTGCTATCGGAGGAAGTTCAATGTTCATTTTCTGTCAGGATGATGACTGCACGATCACGGCGCACGGCAGCTGAAATCGCGCAAACTGCTTATAGCTAATGTGGATTCCGACGAGAGTGGAAGTGACGATGTTTGAACTGAAAATGGACTTGCCTACGATCCATCTCCTGCAGTGAGCGATGAAGAGGAAAGTACTGACGAAAGTGAAGATCCCTATTGAAAGAGAAAGCGTCAGAAGAAGTGCTGAAGCGAGAGAAATGCAGTTTACATCCTCTTGATGGAACTCATTGGACTCCGGGTGGATATTGGAAGCGTCACTGACAGAGGGGACAAGAGCACCGGCACGAAACATTATACGACAAAGACACTGGTGCAACTCGTTTCATTTTTGAACAGAGTTGATAACGAATAAGATATTTTTATCGAACTTCTTGGTCATGACAGCATTCTTCGAATCCCTTGACCTTCACTAGAGCTGAAGCAAACCGACAAGGAAAATCATGAGGTTTGAAATTTCTGAAAACGATTTAGTTCGCCTTCTTCGGACTGTGCATAATTAGAGGCGTTTCTACAAGGGAATAAGAACGAGCCGCTATCATCATTCTGGAGTCAAGAATTTGGAATAAATGTGTTCAAGGAGACAATGAGCAGAAATCGATTCAAGGACATAAAACGCTATAATACGCTTTGATGATAAAACAACCAGGTCAGAAAGAAGAGAAGCCAACAAGTTTGCAGCAATTCAAGAGGTCTATGGGAATCAGCCAATGAAAAGGTGCGGTGATGCTTTTTTTCCTGGACAACAACACAACTGTCGATGAACAGCTATTCCCCTGCAAGTGTCGGTGCCCTTTCTTGCAATATATTAGCGCAAAACCCGAATAAGTTTGGAATCAAATTTTGGTTCATTTGCGATGTTGATTAAGCAAGTATGTTTTGAACGCGGTTCCTTACACAGGGAAGGATGAACAACGTGATCCACGCGTTTCTGTTCCTGAATCCAGTTGTCATGAAAACTTGACCAAGCTTTACACCAACAGTGCATTTCAGTGACGACTGATAACTTTTTCACCTCCAGCTCCTTGGCCGAAAAATCTTTCTCAGAGGAACATAACTCTGTTGGGAACGATTCGACAAAATAGACGTGAAATACCAAGGGAAGTTGCACATGTTGCCTTGCTTCAAAGCATATTCCGGTTCACTCATCTGCATTCTTCAAGTCTGAAAACCAAATGCTTTGCGGCTTACAAAGTCAAAACAACCAATAAACTGTGCTGGTTTTTATCAACTGCTGAGCACAGATCCGCGAAAGTCGATGAGAAACCATCCAAAGAAAAAACCGGAAATTATCACGAAATCACAACAACAATCGAAATACGGCGTTGACATTTCCGACGCAAATGTTGAGGTTGTATTCTACAAAGTGCGCATCAAGGCGATGGCCGCTTGCGGTTTTCTTCAACCTTTTGGACATCCTTTATGCCTCAATTCGTGGATCTTGGCGAAGGAAATGAACATGAGAAGTGCAAGAACACGCAGAGAATTTTTGTTACACATCGAAAGTTGTTCTGCAGCAAGGCACCCGTCCGAAAGCGTCCACCTCATTTCAATATTTCTACACTTCGTTCTCAAGCCCTGCAGAGCGGATCATCTGAAGAACGGACGAGATGTCAAACGTGCAAGTCCAATAAGACAAAGGTAACATGCTGCTCCTGTCACAAGTTTGTTTGTGGCAAGTGTTCCTCTCCCCTGTGCAATTCGTGCAGTTCCTCTTAGACAGTCAGATGAGAGAGAATTCTTATCTCAACACTTTCAGCTTTTGTTATTACATATTTCAATAAAAATTGTTCACCGACATTATGTATTTTTTTTTGTTGTGGGTCAATTGACCCAACGGTCCTTAATGGTTAAAAAATTTTTGGTCTTTCTAGTGTTAAAAAGGATAATGCTTTAAATGAAGTAAATCATGATATGTGGATGTTGCTGGACGCAAAGAGTAACACATGAAGAGACGACTGTTGAAGGAGCAATATTCGATATTTTGAATGTTTCATGTGCATGTTTAAGTCCATTGCAACCACATTAATTATTTCATTCAATTCTGTTGGTTGCGTAATTGACCATTCTACGAGCCAGCCGATGCATTCTGTAAAAAGAAGTCACGCAGGCAGTGTATCGATGCAGGGTAGTGTAAATAAAGGTCTACTAAGCTTAAGCCTATGATATAGGGGAAGGCGGGGTATTATGGACAACCCAGGTATTATGGACAAGTAGACTCCAGCAAGACAAATCCAGCAAAGCAAGTAACGCCTTTTTGCTAAATATGTGTGGTTCTCATATTTCAATGAATGCTACATGCGGTCATGAGACACTTAAGTGTATCGATTTAGTACTATGCGGATCGATAGATGCTCAAGTGGACATGTTTGAATAAAAGTTCTGGATTCTGATAAGTCTAATACTGAGTGATGTTCTAGACTCAACTTTTGATGTTTGTTATTGTGTATCTCCAGCTGTTCACAAAATATCAAAAGTTTTCTTGAATTCCTGATTCTTTAAATTGCAGAGCCTGAAGTGTTTTCCTTAGTAGCACCGGGGTATTAAGGGAATTTTTGACCGGTGTATGATGGCCATACCCGTAATACCCCACTGTGGTTGACCGATTTCAAGGACTCATATGAACAACTAATTTGTTATTTGCAAGTTACCATTTCTGTTAGCGGATTATTTTTAATAGAAAATCCGTCAATAATTTGGCTAACTCTGCGGGCCAACTAATAGAGCTATTTTTAGAGTAGGGAATGCCCATGATGAATTAAGGTATATTCGAAACAGGGGATCTCCCAGATCTTTGACTGGAAGCTAATTGACACATAATCTACTAACATGATGAGTCTTACTTAGTTTTAGTAATAATGATCCCGAATGGATACAAGTACGCGACTACGAACGCTGCCAAGACAAAATTCACAATGAAGCAGAATGATGAGTCGCCTCTTACCATTGTTGATATCAGTCACGCCCTTAAAGAATCTATTCTCATCGCCACCCGGAGGATCGTATTCGAATTTTGTTTTAGGCTACGGTCGCCGTGAAGGAAACACAAAGATGAGCTGAGAACTATCGAATTTCATGTGTGCACTTTTCTATCTAATTAATGAACTTTCTTATTATTTTTGTTCCAGATGACCAGAGTCGATACGAGCATTAAAAGATGTTGTTTTTGACTTCTGAATTATGTCCAGTAAATACATCACATTAAGCGATTCTTTAGAAATAGAGAATACATAATAATGCAACTAACAGAACCTTCACACGCAAGAATTATGCAATTGTGAATTAAAATGTAGATTCCAATAATACCACATCGATTTCTTTGATGAAAAATGACACATTTTCGTGTATTTTATGTGGGCAGCAAAAAAATTATTTTGTCACCTGTTCACTATAGCATGTCGTCTTTGTCGCGACAATATCTCATGTGTGATTTCAAGGGCATTGGTTACTATCTACTATGTGTTCAAATTACCAACTTTTCAGTAGAAGCAAAAAACTGTGTGTAGATTGTAATTCTTATTGAAAATGGAAACCATCTTAGCATGTGGTTTAACATCCTTCAACTATCAACAAGATATTTTCAAATACAAATTGAATCCAAGGAGGGACTGCAATTGAGTGAAATTCATTTTAGGAATGCACATGTGAGATATTACTAGTTAACATTCCAGGCCCAACGTTGAAGTGACTTTTCCTTAAGATTTAGTTTATAATCAAAGGCGGACCGTGAAGGAGGCTAATGAGGCTGCAGCCTCAAGGACCCGTGTCGATGGAACTGGTACTGTATCTATAAAAATGACTGACAATATTATTTTCAAGTTTCCGATTATTCCTGAGCGGAATGACATCAATATACACTGTATATCAATCTTCTAAAAAATTCAGCATTTGTTTTAGTTTCAGTTTTTACTCTGAAAACATGATAATTAAATATTTGTTTAAAAATCTATCCATGATAACATTAACTTCAGTGTGTATTCAAAATGAGCTGTTAAAAGTAATGGGCAAAAGACCGTTCCAGGACACCATAAAATTCAAAAAAATAGTATTTTTAAAAACGACATAAATTCATGAATTTTGACCCTTTTTCAGGTTTTTAAGACCTAAATTCATGAATTTAGTCGTTTTTAAAGATACCAATTTTTCAAAAAAATGGTACTTTTTAAATGGTCTAAATTCATGAATTTTATCCCTCTTTCAGGTTTTAAGACCTAAATTCATAAATTTAGGCGTTTTTAAAAATACCCAATTTTTCAAATTTTTCAAAATCTCAAAATTTCAGAATTACAATTTTTACTCACAAAGTCATGACCGTTCCAGGACACCGAAAAAATCATAAAAGTTAAGAATCTCAAAATTTGAGAATTTCAGTTTTCTCGCTTAAATCATGACCGTTCCAGAACACCGAAAAAATCATAAAAGTTAAGAATCTCAAATTTGTGATTATGACATTTTACTCCCAAAATCATGACCGATCCAGGACACCGAAAATCATAAAAGTTGGTAATTTTAAAAACGTCTTTTAAATCCATTTTTCAGGTTTTTAAAATATGAGATAACTAAAATTATGTGACTAAAAATATTTCTTTAAAAATGGAAGAAACGAAAGTGGATGAAACAAAAGTGGAAGAAACCGCAAGAATATAACCTTCGTTATCACAGTTAAAAATAAGTGAATTGAACGAAGAAAAACACAAAGATAGAGTACGCTATATGAAAGATAAGTAATCTCAATTATTATTAAGATTAGAGCATTATAAAAAATTAAGAAAGAGATGGACCAAAGTTAAGAATGTAACACAAGGAATTGGCATATTCTTAACAATAAGTTTAGGTGCTTTAACAATTGTTATATCTTCAGGTGTTTTAGCAATTCCAGTAGTTGCTACAGCTTTAACAGGTACGGGTGTTTTTGCAACTTCACTTGTTACAATGTTAGATAAATCTTTAATAACTAAGAAACGAAAATCATTAAAAACTAAGCATTTACATATTAAAGAAGTCTATGATAAACTACATTACTACTTTCAAAGAGTATGTGATGATAATGTTATTACGTTAGATGAGATTGAAAAATTTGATCAAATAGCTAATGAAGTAAATAAATATCATTTCAATTACAGTCAGAAAAAGTTGATGATAAGAATAAACAGGATGGCAAAATTTCGAGTGATGGTAAAATTTCTAATGAAGAAAATGACAAAATTTTTTTAGAAGAGCTAAAAACTTTAAGCGAAAATTTAAGCAAAACTTTATTAAACAAAACTTTATTAGACAAAACTTAAAACGAGAAAACTTTAAACGAAAAGATGTCAGACAACAAAGCAATAAAAAAATAATTTGTTCAGTAAAATGTTTTCGTTGTATTCAAATGTTACCACAAAATTCAAATATTATATTTTAAAAATGAATAAAATTAAAGCTGATAATCAAAAAAGAATTAAACAATTAGAAAAGTTAATAAAAGAAAGAAATATTATGAAAGAAAATCATCTTCAACATAGAATGGTAAAAGCTGGTATTCAATCTGATATGTTTGAAAAAATGCAGCAAACCGAGCAAGTAAAAACTGATTTTGAAAAACTATGGAACCATTTAAAACTCTTGAAAAAGAACTTACAAATAGTGATAAATTAATATAACAGATTCAGAACACAAAACTATATTAGATGACTATAGATTACTAGAATCAAACATTAATAAAAAATTACCAAAATCTATGCAATTTGAACATTCTATTTTTTTATAGATGGAAAAACAATACCTAGATTTTATCTCGGACAAAAAGAAATATTTCCACAACCTTTTCGAGGTTTAATTTTTTCACCAGATAAATATGCTTTTAATTTAGATAGAAATTTTGTTGATCTTTTAAGAGGGGCATATTTAAATAATTATGCTGTAGAAGATCTCATAAAATATAAAGCTATGTTAGATAGAGTTGGTGCAGTAAAAACTCTTAGACGTTATAAACAATTAGAAAATTTATTATCAACGGGAGTTAAAGTAGGAACAGGATTACAAAAAGAAACAACTGTATTTTTACCAGATGATCCACAAGAATTACTAAATAGATTAAATATTTTAATATCGGCAATAAAAGAAGTACATAACTCTAGTTTCAATGAAATTCATGCTATATTGAAAAGACTGTTCGAAAAGAAGATTCTAAATGAAGAGGATTATGAAAGTGTAGCTGAAATATGTTGTTGTTTTTAATTTTTTTATAAAAAAATATTTATTCAAAATTTTAACTAAAAAATGTCTTCGAGAGAATTATCATCAGCAGATTTAGACAAAATTAATAATCATTTAGAAAATTTGACAGAGATTTTGGGTTCATCAAAATTTAGTACGACGTTAAAAATTATAACAACTACTTCATCACACAATCGTAATTTAGAACCCATTCTACATTTGGAACAAAATAAAAATTATCAAATTGCATTGACTAGTTTCTCCACATTTAACACTATTCAAAATGTTATCAAAGATGTGAATGATCAATTTAGATATTCTACTGATAAAGGCAAAACGTGGAAAGTACTAACTTTTCTTCCTGGTTCTTACGAAATTGAATCAATATCAAATGAAATTGAGAGACATTTAGGTATACCATTTAAAAATAAGAAACAATTACATTTTGCAGTTGAACCGGCAGTTAATAAATTTTCTCTTACTTTAGACGAAAATCATCAAGTTGATTTTAATCATGATAGATCATTGTCAAAGCTATTAGGATTTAATAAACAAACCTATAGTCAAGGTTATCATTTAGGTGAGAAGATTCCAAAAATAACTGAAATAAATTCAATTGTTGTACATTGTGACATTATTGAAGGAGGATATATAAATGGTAAATTGTCAAATTTAATATTCAGTTTTCCAGCTTTTACTGTACCCATTGGTTATAGATTAAATGTAATTCCACAAACATTAATATATTTCCCTATTACAAGAAAAACTATTAACAACATTAACATGAGAATCACTGATGAAAAAGGACAAGAAATAAATTTTGGACGTGAAGAGATTATGATAGATCTTTTGGTTCGGGAGGTATAAACTCCCGTTCTAGAGGTATAAACTCCCACGCGAAGCTAGAGAAGTTTAATTTTCTTCTTCTTTATATTATTATTCTTATTCTTCTTCTTTAGAAACAAAAAAAATATAAAAATTAAAAATAAAATTTTTTTATTAAAAAATGAGTGAAGTGCCCCCATTAAATAAAAAAAAACTTAGATTTAATCATCATCCAAATTTATCGAATAAAGTT
The DNA here is from genome assembly GCA_907163375.1 of Prostheceraeus crozeri. Taxonomy (NCBI): domain Eukaryota; kingdom Metazoa; phylum Platyhelminthes; order Polycladida; family Euryleptidae; genus Prostheceraeus; species Prostheceraeus crozeri. The sequence continues at coordinate 7,995 of CAJQUW010005758.1, forward strand.
TTGACAGTTATTAGCGGAAGATCAGGTTGTGGAAAAACGTATCTATTATTTAAAATTTTAACGACTCCAAATGTTTTGGATTATAACAATTTTATAATTTATACAACAACAGCAGAACAACCCGTCTATCAATTTTTAAAGTATGGATTTGAAAATAATCTTAAAAAAACAGCAATTGCTTCATTATTCAAAGAATATGAAAAATCTGAAGATGAAGAAGAAATAAGTTCGTGGTGTGAAGAAGCAGCAAAAAATAATCAGTTAGTTGAATCCAATAAAAATAAGCATATAAAGATACAATTAATAGATGATAGTGGTAATATGCAAGATCCTAGTAAACTAGATAAAACAATGAAACATTGTGTAATTTTTGATGATTGTGTTAATGATAGAAATCAGACAGTTCAGAGAAATTATTTCACAAGAGGCAGACATAACAACTGTAGTGTATTTTATTTAACACAAAGTATGTATTCATTAGACGGAAGTGTCATTAGAAAGAATGCAAATATATTTATACTATTTGAAATAAATGCAAGAAACTTAAGTGATTTGTTAAGAGATTTATGCGTAACAAATAAAGATGAATTTAAACAATCGTGTAACAATGCTTGGTCAAAAGATTATGGCTTCATTACAATTAATATTGATAAAAAAATTCATGATAGAGTTTTCGAACAATTGTTCTGTGACTAGGCTTCGCCTCGAGGGGCTTCGCCCTGACTGAAAGTCGATAGAACATTTGTTTACCGAATGATAAAAATATACAAATATAGTGTTATAATATTTTATTTTTTTATTTTATATATATATCAAATTTGTCTATCTTAGAAATTAGAAAATTAAAAAGGTAAAGTAGTTATTCCATCAGGTAAAATTTTTCTTTTATCATCAAATGGATCTAATGCTAATTTATGTTCTTCTTTTAAATACATTTTATGTTTTTTTGAATTAAGTCTATAATTACATGCTGTTTATATTTCATTATTAAATAATACATTTTTATAATCTTGAAATGTTATTTGATTAGCCACTGATGCCTTTGAAATTCCTTTTAATGTTTTATGTGTTTTAATATTACTAGTTGTATTATAACAATAACATTTAGATTTTAAAAATATAGCTTCTGTTATGAAATCTTCATTTCCTTCTAGTTCATCTTTTGCTTTACATAAATCAGAAGGATGAATGATATCTTTTATTTTTTTAATTTCTTCATCAAGTGAAGAATTATACGGTATTGTTAATTCTAAGAAAACAGAATCGGTATCTGTAAAGTGTAATTTATAGTTTTTGCCATAAGCAGGTGCTAAATAATCATATATAAATTTATACATAAATAGTTTAGCTAATTCTAATATAGTGAATCCAATAAAATTAAACTTATCATGTTTTACGCTAATTCGACGTAAATGTACAGCACATAGTTCATCACTGAATCTAGTAGTTCTTTTATATGTAGGTTTCCTTGTTAAATTTTAAAATCTATGTTTATCATGAACTATTTCAATATTTTGTCTATTACGCACATTTTCTAAAGTCTTACCATAAAATGCATTATTCATTAATTTGAAGAACACGTTTCGAAAATCATCTTTATTTCTTTTTGCTATTTTACGTTTTTCAATATTGAACTCTATATAATTTTTTAACCACCTAGATTTTTGATAAAATAGTTTTCGATGTATTTTGGTGAGAATCATTCCATGTTCTAAATACCAATCTAGCATTCTTCCTTCAACAACATACTTTCCTTTATTACTTTGTGTTAACATAAGTTTTTTTGTTGGTCTGTATTTCTTAGGAATTATAGACTTTTGATAATCTGAAAAATCTTCTATATTGGGAATTTTGTTTTCGGGACAGAAGGGAAAATATTTTGTTTTATCTTTTATTTCATCAGGGTATACTAAATCAACTTCATATATATAGCCATGATTATAATTTCCATCATATGTTTTTTGATAATCTAGAATATTACACCATTCCATCTCACCTGTTGGTAATTCTTGTATCATGCAAGAAGAATATAAGCTATTAAAATCATAATATAACAAATAGTTTTCTCTCATGATTTCATCAACTGTTGGTTGACTCTCTTCATTTGATATAAGTCCTTCTATATTTTGATTAAACAATTTTATAAATTGATCTTTTTCTTCTAGATTTAAAGTTTTTAAATAACCATAATCATCAGGATTTTCTTTCTTATTATAACATTTAACATATCTATCACCTAAAACTGATGAAACACCACCTCTAATTCCAGATTCAAAAATTAATAATTTATCATATGTATTTTCTTTATAATGTTTAAGTTTAACACCGGTATGTTTCAATCCTGCTAGCCATGTTAAACCTGGTGTAGAATAACAGTAACATGGATCTATTCCGTAATATTCTAAACACATACCACGAAAGTTTTCAAAAAGATCAGTAAGGATTAATACATCTATCTGAAGATATTTCATTGTATAATCGTACATTGTTCTACAATTTAACTCTCTCCAATTCTTTTCAGCTTCTGCATAGTCTTCTTCAGATAATTGTGATTGTTTTAATGTTGATTTAAATTTATTTATTGGAGGAAGTTTTTGTTCTTTCATTATTTCATTTATTCTATCTATATCTCCAGTTATATATTCATACGGAAATATTCCTTTCAAAGGTTTTAAATTATATTTATTTAATATTTTACATTGTTCAGGTTTCAAAGTTTTTCCCATAACATCTAATGAATAAGGAGTAAAAAATCTAAATGCATCTAAAATTCTAATACAACCTAATTGCATTGAAAAATATTCTTCTTCTGTTTTACATAGTACATTTATTTGTTGTTGTTGTAATTTTTCAGATAAAAATAAATCTTTCATTATTAAATGGAAATCATATTTAGAACCATTGTAGAAATATAAAGGAACAAAGTTATATTTAAATTTATTAGCATTAAGATTACAAGAATTATGTGCTGCACCTCTATATAATCCATTTAGATGATCATGATCTTTTACTTTATCAATATATTTGCCATTTTTATCATTTTTCTAAATTCTTTTCCACAGTAAAAACATTTTGTTTCAATAAAATTTAATTTTTCTTTTTCTGTTAATGGCATCATTGGTATATTTATTTCAAGCAATTGTGAAAAATAGTTTTGTAATTCTTCTACTTTCTTTGTAAACATTTCTGAACTATCTTCACCATAGTATTGAAAATATTCTGATTTAAATAATTCAGGATAATTTGAATGAATGTACATTCCCCAACATAATGGTTTTTGTTCAAATAAATATTTTTCTTTACTTTGTTCAGGTGCACCTTTTTCATATTTACAATTATCAGAATCGGGCGAAGCCCCAGAACCTTCGGTTCGATTTTGTATCATGTTAACATTATATGCTTCGAAATCACAATAAATAGTAAAGGGTACTTTATTTTTCAAATAATGTTTATTATATATTAAATAATTATCTTTGGGAAAAGTATTTTCAACTGCTTCGTTTTGTTGACAATTTTCCAAATGTCTATTCATTTCTTCTTTAGTTCTAAAGCTCGTCATACGTTGGAGACAGGGAAAATTAGCATTATCTGAAGTTTTTGCAAATATAGAAACATCTCTACACAATATAAAATGACCCTGATAATATAATATATTCGCTTGTGCTGATTGTTTTGTTTGTTTTAATTTTTCAAATTTATCTTTATATATTTCATATGTTTCATCAATTTGTCTTTGTAAATCTTTTTCAGACTGTTGACAATTTTGATTTAATATTTGTAGCTGTTGTTCATATTCTTTATTATATTGTTCTTTATATTGCTGTTGACATTTTTTTAGACATTCATTTAATTCTTTATTGTCTTCATTATTTAATTCTTTATTGTCTTCATTTAATTCTTGAATCGTTTCTATCTTATTTTGATATTTATGGTGATATTCTTGTACTAATATTTTTGTTTGTTGTTGATAATCTGTTTTACAATTTTGTAAAATGTTATTTAAATTTTGTAATTTTTGTTGATATTCTAAAGATAAAGATGAATAATTGTAATCACAATCATCATTACGTCCTTTATAATTATTATGATTAATCATTATTGGTGATAGTGTTTTAACAATTTCAAATTTTTCAGTACATATTATTTTTCCTTGGTAAAAAATATTATGATGCATGTAATTTCCTCTTTTATTGTATACTATTTCTGATTGACATAAATTTTTATTATTCAAATAAAATTTGTTTGAATTTGAGTAAAATGGAGTATTATCACCAATAGAAACATAATTCATATTTAATTCAAAAACATTTACTTCTACTAAATTTTTATTCTTTTTATGCAACTTGATTAACCTATTATAATCATATGGAAATTCATCTAAGCCATCAGAGAGATCAAATTCATTTATGTATTCTTCTTTATTGTAATGACTTAGTCTTTCTCTATGATATTCTGCAGGATGTAAATGTGCTATAATACTCCACAGAAAACAATAATCATCTTCATTTTTTATGTTGATTATCCCTCCAGGCGGTGGGCCCTTCAGCCACCTTCCAGGCGGGGGGGGGGCATATTTATGCCCCCCAGGATATCCTAAACTAAGTGTACGAATTTTATGAAATGCTGGCCCTTACACATTTCGGACATGCTGAATTCAGTGGTGCCCTTTGCATTACTCAATTTGACTGTCTTCATGCTATAAATAGTATTTCAAAATTTGAAAATGCGTTTTTTTTCAGAAAATGTATTTTTTATGTTTTTAGCAAAATTTTATCATCAGATTATCGCAAAAATTGACTCAAACATGTTTCAAGTTCTCTGAATACAATGGTGGTGTTCGCATTGCTTTAAAATTTGAATATATGCAAAAATAGCATTTTAAATTTTGAAAATTTATTTGTTTAGTTATTATCAAATAAAATTATATATATAGTTTTTTTTGAGTTAATCAACAGAGAGGACTCTAAAAGTATTGAAACATTTATCACTCTTATCAAAAGATCTTTTTGTTAATGTCATAGAAGCATATTTGATTCAAACAAATGTTTTTCATTGTTGAATACAACTCAAGTTGATCAAATTTGGTTAGAGGTGATTATGAAGATATCTGTTACCGATTCCAATGCAGTCAAGTTAGTCACGCAATAGCGCCTTCGGCGTGTTTGTAAGTGATGAAAGGATGCAGTAGGAAGGCGATTGAACGTGATACGCAGACTTATTGCCTCTACTGCCAAGGTAGACAAGGATTCTGTGGACTATTCGGTCAACTGATTATGTAAGTTGAAAAGGGAAATCTGAAATGTCCTACAATGCTAGCCTTAGCTGCACAACTAATGCAACCTCGCATTCAAGAACGGCTGACCAACCCCATCGGATTGAATGGCGATACCCTGAAGGCGCTGGCCATGGTAAGCGGTGAAAGTCTGATTCGTGCATCACCAACAGCACATTCATCGACTGCACGAGGAAGGTGCGTTATGTGTCTGCAGGATCTGCAAAGTGGACGCTCTTCCGGTCACAGAACAGAAAAGAACGAGATGGCCAAATATGGGCCATGTAGCATCTGGAATGATTATGTATGCCAAAAACATTGCTTGAACATGCGTGTATGTAAACATTGTCAAAAATAAATCTTTTATAGTGTTTAGAACGCATTTTTTCTACAAATTTTGAAAACAGTATTCCATATATTTATGTTCAAATAGTACATGTACATGCCTACATGTAGAAAATACATTGCCTACATGTAGAAAATACATAACATATACATGTGAATATATTTTCAATACATAGCAGTAATAAAAAAGATGTAAAAACTAATATTACTCTATAAAGTACTTACAATATCATTGTAAGTAGTATATGCAGCTTATTTTCAAATTTGAATTGGTAAACCGTGATAAGCATAAAGTTATTTATAGTCAAATAAGTTATTCTATACGTAATGAGTGATTCCAAGCAATAGCAATTCATTCATAGACAAAATTTCTGAAGAATTTCACTGATTTGATAAAATTTCGAAAGTACTTTTCAATAAAGGTCATGTAAAGGTCGTTCCTGTGATCCAATTTTAATAATTTTACAGGAAATTGTCAAAAATACCCAAAAAATAAGCTACTGAAAATTTCAGAATCATACGTTTCATATTTCATGAATTAGATCCAAAAATACAGAGGGGGGGCATAAATATGCCCCCCCCACCGCCTGGAGGGTTAATTGTGGTGAACTGAAAGGTAAAGGAACATAACTACCACCAGTATTATTTTTACATTTATCAATTACTATTTTCTTAGATAGTATTTAAACAAGTCTCCAACCAGATTCACGTAACTGGGCTTCAATTATACAATTTTCTAATTTAAGTATCATTTGTTCAAATATGGGTTGTATATCACTTACATTATGAATTTCTTGTGAATTTGTAAAATGTCCTTGTATTATTTCTTCAGGAATTCCATCAGGTCCAGTTTTTGTATAAAGTACTTCTACATTCATATAACTTTTGAAAGATTTCTTAAATATATTATAAAAGTTGGATAGAATATCAGAAAAAGTTTCATCGGTTTCATTATGTTCAACGGGCGAAGCCCTAGAACCTTCGGTTCGTACCGATTCATTAAATAAATATTTTATATCTGTTACAGCTTCATCGGTTTTTTAGTTTCATCAAATTCATCTATTTCGTTAAATTCATCAGTATCGCTAAATAAATATCTTCCATCTGGTACATGTTCACTCTTCACTATTAAAAACTTTTTTAAATTCCGAATGTGAATAATCATCAAACATTTTTTTAACTTTTATATCAGTAGGTAATGTTTCTAGATAGTTTTTATAACTATTTAATTTTAATATATTTCCTTCATCAACTCGATCTACATTTTGTAAATGCAATTTACTATTTAAATGAGATTGATAACTTCTTTTTGTTTGCAAATTTTTTTTACATAAGACACAAAAATACTTGGTATTTTCCATTTTTTAAAAAAAAAATTGTGTTTTAATTTTAGATATAAACATTCTAATAACAAGGTCTTGAGAGTTATTATATATTATTATATATTTCACGTTCTTAAGTTATTTTATTTTCTTTATCACATTAAGTTTTATCATATAAAGTTTTATCATATTAAGTTTTATCATATAACGTTTTATCAAAAGATAATTTAAATTTATTTTCACTAACTATTGATTCTTCATCATCATAAATTGATTCTTCATCATCATCATCAATTGATTCTTCAATCATCATAAATTACACTTTTTGGTATAGGATGCCATTCCCTGATAGGATACTATACTATCTCTTATTTGAATATCTAACTCTAAATTACATTTTTTATCTGATAATAATATAATAGAGAAAAATATTGGTCTTTGATCTCTTTTGGAAAATTTAATAACACCACCATAATCTGAATCACTTTTAGTTTTTATTAAAGATGATAAAATTTTAAATTGATTAGATGCAAATCCTAATTTAAATTTTGTAGACCCGACACATAGTTGTCTAACAGTATCTTCAACTATACCATCATTATTACTTTCAATTGTAAGAAAATGAAATTTAGATAAATTTTGATTATATGTAGTATTAATATCATGTACATCAGTATGAGATATAAATTTTTCTTCACTTAAATTTTTATAATTACTAATATTTTTATAATCTTTTTTACCATTTACACCTTTTTCAGATGTTTCAGAATCTTCATTCATATTATCATTATTATTATTATTAGAGATTCTTTAAGATCGGGCAAAGCCCTAGAACCTTCGGTTCGTTTATTATGATTATGATTATGGACATTGTTAATAGTATAAGGTGTAGTCCACATATAAATTTTTTCTTGTTGAGCTAAACCATTTATATAAGATTTTAACAAATTAATATTTAAATTTGAATATAATCCTATATATGTATCATCATCATATCTTTGCGGCATTTCTAATGTTTCTTGTTTATAAATTGTGTCTCTATAATAAACTTGACATAATAATTTTTCGTTATGTTTTTTACTCTCGATATGAATATTATATTGGTTTTGTTCATCAACAAATAATCTAATTTTTTCTTGAGAAAAAGATTTTAATTTTTTAACTAATTCTTTAATATTGATATAATTGATAATTTTAGTTTCTATCCAATCAGTATTACTAATTGGTAATACTGCTCTAATAAAACCATAAACATTATTATGACCTATTATAACCATATTTTCTTTATTTAATTCTACATAAGCCGCATCATTATATTTACTTACAATATCCATAAATTTTATAAATGGATCCCCCGGAAAAATACAATAATTAGTTTCTATGGAAGGTAAACCTTTTGTCTGTTCTCTAAATATTTCGGCTTGTAATTCGAATAAAATATTTACATCTATACATGGATTATTATTATTATCAAAACATTTATTTTCAAATCCCGTTGATCTCGTCGAATAAGAAGAACAGGATGATGCGGACGAATATAATTTTTTTAAATTAGCTTTATCCATTTTTTTATTTTTATTAGAAAAAATTTTATTTTTTTATTTTTATTAGAAAAAATTTTATTTTTTTTTCTCATTATATAAAAAAATTACTTTTTTATTGTTTTAAAAATGATGTTACCAAATGTTGGTGGAGGTGCATATATCCCGAATAATCGTGAATTAGAAATAGAGATAGAAAATTATATCATGAAAACTGGAGACGTTTTATCTGGTCCATTGCATCTTTCTATTCTTCCGCAACAAAATACAGAGTTAACAAATAAACAATATGTTGATACACAAATCAATGACTCAAAAGAAAAATATATAAACGATGTTTTGGTTCCACTGATGAATGAATTAAAGTTGCTTAAACTTAATGACAAATCATTAAACGAAAAATTATTAAAACTTGATAAAAAGGATAGAGAGCTAGAAGCAGATATAGCAAAACTTTTTAAAAATATTTCTGAACAATCAAAAATTTAAAATATTACTTTCTATAAAGTTATAATCTGCAGTCATTAAAAATAAACAACAGATAAAATTATTGAAAGAACAATTAGAAGATGAAATAGAAAAAACTACCTGAAAGAATTAAAAAAAATTTAAAGCAGTTACAAGCTACATTCCAAAAAAATGTTGATGAATTAAGTTCTAAAATTACTCAACAAATGAAAAAGATGAATAGAATAATAAATGAAATAAACTCACTTAATCAAAAAGTTGATAAAATGAAAACTCTTAAAATCAATTTAGAAAATGAATTAAAGAAAAATTTACAAGAAAACTCTAAAGAAAATAAAGAACAGTTAGATTCTGTTAAAAGACAATTAGATGTTCTTAAAATTAAGTTAAATGCTCTTAAAGCGGCGTTGAAGATGAATCAGGAGAAAATGCAAGTTAATAGAAAAGAAATTAAAGTACATCACACGCTACTTGACGCAATAGATAAAGTGCAACGGAAAATTAATAAAGTTATCACGAAGTTGTTGGACATTCACACACGTAAATCTTAACGTAAATATTTTCCCAAAAGTCAAATTTATTCCTAAAAAATGCCTATAATTTATAAACACAATCTTAAACATTTTGCTTCAAATCAAAGAATTGCTCATGAACCACGTATGAATCCTGTTTATCATTATGATAATAGAGAAACAGTTCACACGGAAGGAGCTGGCATCTTTTCTGGTATTGGAAGTATCGTTAACTTAATTAAAGATAATAAAGATTTGATTACATCTGCTGCCAAAGGAGCAGCTGCTATAGGTAGTACAGCTAGTGCAATATCAAATGCTGTTAAGTCTCAAAACGAATTAAAACAACTAGAAGCTATTCGTAAACTTAGGAATGATTCTGAAGAACTAAAAAATTTAAAAAACCTTTCAGAGGAAACAAAAAATAAAATTGCTAACATAGCTGTAGGGGGTGAAACCTTGAGAAGCGGAGCTCCCTCTGATAGTAAACATAAGAAGAAATCAGGCGTAGCCATAAAACGTTCAATTGAAGAAATAAGAGGTAATGGTCTAGCAAAATTCTAAAATATATTTTTTAGTAAAATTTTTTTAGTAAAATTTTTTTAGTAAAATTTTTTTAGCAAAATTTTTTTTAGTAAAATTATTTTAGTAAAATTTTTTTAGTACAAAAACAAAAAGTCAAATTATTTTTTATAAAAATGTCTTCGCTAATTGAAAATAAATTTGAATTAGATAAACCACCAGGTGTTAGTTATAATCAAAAAAAGAATGACTATATAAGAATTGCTATGAATCCCGGATCTTCTAGTAGAGTAAATACTGAAGGTGATTTAATTTTTGAAGTTGATAATCAGCAGAGTTATTTATATTTACCTGATTCATTTTTACACTGTGAATATTCTTTATATAGTGATGCCAATTTTACAACACCATTACCAGATACCGATAATATTGCACTAGAGAATAATTTCTTTCCAAGATTATTTACACAAATGCGTTTAGATATTGCAACTCAAAATATAGAAACAATAAGTGATTCTCCAGGTGTAATTGATACAATGCTTAGATTTGTAACAATTGGTGAAAATAATATAAAGTATGAAATCGAAGGTTGGTTTCCTGATACTAATGATGGTATAATTGTTGATGATTTAACTCACGCTGGAACAGATGCAGCAGGAATTGTGAAAGATGTAGAAAATATTGCAAAACATTTAAATAAAACAAACAATAGTGCATATAAAGAAAGACGTGAATTTAACAAGAAAAGTAAACAGACAGTTAATTGGTCATTGTCTCCATTATTCGGATATTTAGATTATGATAAAATATCATATCAATTAAAATTTAAGTTAATAATTCATCGTACAGCAAATAATGAATTAATATTTTTGGTAAGACTGGAAAAAAAGCATATTTAAAAATTGATAGACTTGAATGGTGGATTAAGCATATTGCTCCTAGTTTAGAGATTGAAACAGCTATTGCAAAAAGATTAAATACAAACAAACCAATTCCAGTAAATTTTCTAAAGCGTACTGCTAGTTCAGTAACTTTTTCAGAGCAAAGATTTAACTGGCATTTTACTAGAACTGCGAATACTCCAAGATATTTATTACTAACTTTTCAAAGAAATAATTCTCCAAGTTTTGATAAGAACAACAATCTTTTTCATATTAATACAATTCGAAGTTTACAAGTTTCATTAAATCAAACCCGATAGGTTGATCCAGTAAGATTCGATGATACCTTCTTATCGAAATCTTTGTATAGAATATAGTTGAACCACAATTAACTCCTGGAGATTGGAGACATTTATATCCTGTTTTCTGTTTCGATTTAAGTGCACAATCTGAAGATATTATCAAGACTGGTTGTGATGTAACAATTAATATTGAAAAGAAAGATTCCACAACTTCATTGATGGCTCATGGTTTAGTGCTAGAAGATGTAAAATATTCTATTGAAATTCTTAATGGAAAGATGGCTAGGATTGGTTAGTAACCTGAGGACCTTTGGTCCGATTAATTAATTTTTTTTGATAACTTAAAATTTTGATAACTAGAATAGATTAAAAATTCTTAACTTAAAATTTTTCATAACTAGAATAGATTAAAATTTTTCGTAACTTAAAATTTTTTCATAACTAGAATAGATTAAAAATTTTCGTAACTTAAAATTTTTTCATAACTAGAATAGATTAAAAATTTTCGTAACCTCAAATTTTTTCATAACTAGAATAGATTAAAATTTTTGATAACTTGAAAAATTCTTAACTTAAAATTTTTTTATTAAAAATGTGGCAAGCGAAAAGTAATAATAATAAAACTGTTGAATTAAAATTACGTAATATTGTTGACAAAAATACCCCTAAAACTATTACTATTAATAAGAAAAAGTATTACATAAGTAAACCAATGATAGAGAATATTAAATTACAAGAAGAAAAGAATGGCGGGATTCTCCCATTAATTCCACTAATAATAGGTGGTATAGCAGCAGCAGGAAGTGTTGCAGGCGGGACAGCTGGTATTGTCCAAGCAGTAAATAAAAATAAATCAGAGAAGGCAGCATTAGAAGAACAAAAACGTCATAATAGGGAGTTAGAGAAAGTTGCTAGGGGGGAAGGAGTAGTAGATAATTTCATTAGTAAATTAAAATTAGTTGATGAAGGAAAACGAGTTCTTAAAAATATTCTCCACAATGTTGATGATTTAATTGAAATTAAGGAAACTAAAGATGGTTCTGGAATATATCTAAGTCCTAGTATGATTCGGTAATAACCTCAGAAACTTTGGTTCGATCGCCTAAAGCCTCTGAACAAGGTTCTATTCGATAAAACTTTTATTTTATCTTTTAAAATGAATTCTACAAATTCTGAAAATTTAATTAATTTAAAAATTGCTAATTTAGATTTATTAAATTATCTATTAAAAAAAATAAAAACTCAAATTGTAAAATTTATGAAGGTAACGACATACAAAAAACATTAGAAAACTTTCCTTGATTTATTTGGAGTAAATATTCGAAAGAAAAACATCTTCCTGGTCATTCATATACCGGTCCTGGAACTCGATTAGATATAAGACTAGATGAGAATAATAATCAAAAACCAGGTGAAGAACCAATAAATAGAGTAGATGCCGCCGCTTATAGACATGATTTAGCTTATCGAAATCATGATCTAAGTTCTCGACATGCAGCTGATAAGAAGATGATTCAAGAATTAGATAGTATTCAAAATCCTACATTTAGAGGAAAAATTGAAAGAATTTTTGTTAAGAAAGCTTTACAAGCTAAAATATTATTCGGTCAGGGTTTAAATGAAACGACAGCAAAGCTGTCTGAGAGCAACGCTCGAACCTACGCGTCCGAAATCCACAAGCAATACAGAAGGCCTAAATATTTATTGAAAGTAAAAGTATTTAATAAAGATGATATTTGGAGTGCTGATCTTATTCATATGCCGAATGAAAGGGACTACAAATACTGATTGACCGTTATAGATTTATATACACGATACGCTTGGGTAAAGCCTTTAAAAAACAAAAGTGGTCTATCAGTTAAATATGCGTTTGAAGAAATCTTTAAAGAAAGTAAGAGAAAGCCAAAAAATTGTTTGTTGATAAAGGGTCGGAATTTTATAACCGAAACGTTCAGCCACTATTTGAAACTGTTTATTCAACTGAAAATGCAGGGAAGGCCGTAGTAATTCAGCGATTCAATCGGACGTTAAAAAATAAATTATTCAAGAAATTTACTGAGCGAGGAAATCAGAAATGGTTGAAGATATTACCAGGAATTGTAGAAGAGTACAATAATAAAGTTCATTCTGGCATTGAAGAAACCCCAAAGAATGCTTCTGACGACCCTGATTTAATCCGAAAGAAAATATTCGAGAATAATTATTCGAATGAGAGTAATCCGAATTTGCAGAAACTTAAGCCGAAATTTAAAATTGGTGATAGAGTTAGAATATTTAAGTATAAGAACAAATTTGAAAAAGGCTTCGTCGGATACTGGACGAAAGAGATAATTGAATTTTGTAAAATAAATCAAACTTATCCGATTACTTACGAAATCAAAGATTTAGATGATGAAGATATCAGAGGCCGATTTTATCAAAATGAATTACAACGAACTGATTTTTAATTATCATTATTATTATTATTGGAACTAACGTTTCGGGAATGAAATTCCCTTTTTCAATACTAACATAATATCAAGAAATGGTACTCCTTTTTGTAATTTAAATAAAACATAAAAACATAATTGACCACAGTAAGTAGTTCCCGGTTTTTGAATTTGAAATGTATTATAAGTTCCATTGCCAAGTAATTTTTTGACTTCGTTTGTTGGATGCAATCCATAAGAGTCAAAATAGTAATTATCTCCATTTTTATTAGACATACCTGCACACCAATGTACACCTTTTTGATCTGACGTATGAAGATTTGTTATGAAATTTATAGTTATTGTTGGCTTATTCTTTAGGAATTGTAATTCGTCTCTCATTAGAACATGAAAATTCTTTATTCCCAATTGATTTGCGATTTTCTTTAAATCGAAATTTGTAGTTGTTTGCGTTCCATATAATTTCAAAAACTCATTTATGTTGCTCATTTTATAATAAAAAAATTCTTAAGGGACCCCTAGAAGTCAGAAGGGAGGGGGTATTGATTTAAAACTGTTCCATAATGATGACTTTCCTTACTACTTTGTCAGAAGGGGGGTATTGATTTAAAACTGTTCTCGAATGATGACTTTCCTTACTACTTAGTCAGAAGGGGGGGCTATTGATTTAAAACTGTTCTCTAATGATGACTTTCCTTACTACTTATTCGATTTTGAAATGATTTAATTTAATCTAAATTAAAAAGGTACATTTGTAAGGAATTAGTTTATTAGCAGAGTTAGTGTTTCGTACATCTTTAATCAACTGAAATTCATTTCTCATCAATATGTGAAAATTCTTTATTCCCAATTGATTAGCAATCTCATTTAAATCGAAATTGACGTGGTTTGATTGCCGTATATTTTTAAAAACTCAGTCATGTTATTAACCTGAGGACATATATCGCCTATATTATTACTCAGTATAACTGTCGGATTTTCATCATTCATTTTAAAGGAAATAAATTCTATCATTAAAATTACCTCAGGCTTATGATCTTTTAGTTCGCACAATTTATTTCTCATAAATACATGAAAGTTTTTATATTCCTAATTGTTTAGCTATTTTCTTGAGATCGAAGTTTGTAGTTGTTTGTTTATCGTATTGTTTTAGGAAGTCGTTTATGTTTAATTTCTTTTTGTTTTTTCATTTATATTTGTCATTTTCTTTGTTAGTTAATTACGTGAAGACTGAAAAGTGACAACGACGCTGACAGTTGATAAATCTTTATTCATCAGAACAAAAAGGAATACATCAGCCTGCAGGACAAAAAGGAAAAAAAAGAATCGCAGATTCCCACGAAGCGTCAAACTTCAATCTAAACGTTACAACTATTGGTGTTGTTGATTATCTTCTTCTCTTTGAGCATGCTGTTGCCGTTGTTGCTCTTCTATTCGCATTTGTTCTTGTACTTGTTCATATGTTGGTGGGTTTGATACTTCAAAATTAATAGGTTGACTTGTTTGCTGTATAATATTTTCTTCCTCCACTTCTGATAATTGTCTATTCATATTATAAAATAATTTCTGTCTCTGTTCAATAAGGTTTAGTATTTTTTTGTCAATTCTAAAATTGACTCTTCTTTCACCAAGATTTTGAAACAAGACACCAATGTTATGATCACGAAATAAATTGCTCCTCGATTGAAGTTGTATGATTTGCCTTGTCAGTCCTTCTATTCTCTGACGTTTTACTTGAAGTCGAAGTCTGCGTTCAATAGATCCAACCATGATATTGTGATAAAGTCAACGCTTTACGCAAGTACTCTCTTTCAAACGAACTGAGATAAGTTTAAAATTTGTTAAATGAGATATAGTTTATAAGCATCAATGAAATCCCTATGACAACGTTGACGCGACAATTGTAACTTTCTAAAACAATAGCGTTCAAGTAACCAATGAATTGCTGCCAATTTGTGAGCAGTTTTGGATTCCAAAACGGTTTTGGCAGCAAATGCGGTCACGGATGGAAAACTGGCAGCACATTTGGCAAGTGGGGGGGGGAAGAGAAAGACATAAGTGCGGGTAACAGCTGTTTGATCTGCATTGTTTTATGAATGCGGGTATCAACTGTTCCCTACAATTGGGAGGTTCATCAGAGTGCAAAGCAGTAACAATAACAGGCATTCTAAGAGATTGTGTTACATATTTAAAGAAATATTTTTAGTCACATAATTTTAGTTATCTCATATTTTAAAAACCTGAAAAATGGATTTAAAAGACGTTTTTAAAATTAACATTTTTATGATTTTTGGTGTCCTGGAACGGTCATGATTTTAAGGGTGAAAATTGTAATTCTCAAATTTGAGATTTTGAAAAAATTGAAAAATTGGGTATTTTTAAAAACGCCTAAATTTATGAATTTAGGTCTTCATAACCTGAAAAATGACCAAAATTCATGAATTTAGACCATTTAAAAAGTACCATTTTTTGAAAAATCGGTATCTTTAAAAACGACTAAATTCATGAATTTAGGTCTTAAAAACCTGAAAAAGGGACAAAATTCATGAATTTATGTCGTTTTTAAAAATACTATTTTTTGAATTTTATGGTGTCCTGAGTAGTAAGCAAAACTCCACTTCTGGACCGCGCAAGATGGCGGCCATCGCTGCGTCCCCCCCCCCTCTGGCACGGCAGAGTGTCGTGGTCGGCCGCCGTGGTGCTTCGTGTCTGAGTCCCCCCCCCTCTGGAACGACAGAGGTTGTGGTCTGTCGTGGTGTGCCGGCCAGGTGGGTCCACGTTCACAACATGTTCGCTGACGTCCCCCCCCCCTCTGCAACGACAGAGTGTGAGACTCGGGTGAGTTGGTCCGACCGCCTGGTTGACGTGGGCGACCGTCTAGGTTGACGTGGGCGACCGCCAGGATTAGTCTTGAGGCTATAGTGTGTGATGTTTTTGGTGCAATCTGCTGAATGTTGGGTTGTAAAATGGGTTGTTTCGAGTGGAAGGAGTGGTCGGATGAGAAAACGGAGGTCAGATTCGGATTCAGCGTGAAATTCTGCATCGGTAGGGTGAGTTTCAAGGCAATCGGTGAGAAAAAATTTTCAACATTTTTCGAAAAACGACAGAGTTAGAATTTGGGACGTTTTGGTGTGTAGCGCCCAAACGAAGCATCGGATGAGAAAACGGAGGCCAGATTCGGAATCTACGTGAAATTTTGGGTTAGGAAGGATGTTTCCAGCGAAATCGGAGAGAAAAAATTTTCGGCTGACGTCCCCCCCCCCTGGACAGCTTGCTTCCAGTGGACGGATTTTGTCGTGCGATAGCTCGTTTGAAAGCTAAGAGTGAGACAAATTCAGTGAAAGAATCGGCTTGTTCCTATCTGTCTTCGTTCAAAAGTTAGAGCGGTTACAAGATTTTAGGTCGGAGCTCGCTCACCTGAAAAAATCCTAAGTGTCAGAGTGACTTTGTATGGGTAAAATTTTGAAAATTTTCCAAAGTGTGGCATTTCGACCTGGGACCCTCACCAAAACATTTTTCATCAAATTTCACTGACCCCCCCCCCCGACAGCAATCTTCTAACTTTGGTTCTAGTGGACGGATTTTGTCTTACAGCTACTCGTTTGAAAGAGGAGAAAAAACTGCTCGACAACATTTTTTGTTGCGAGTCAATCGGACCAGCCGTTCACAAGTTAGAGCGGTTACAAGATTTTAGGTCGGAGCTCACCTGAAAAAATCCTAAATGTCAGAGTGACTTTGTATGGGTAAAATTTTGAAAATTTTCCAAAGTGTGGAATTTCGACCTGGGACCGTCACCAAAACATTTTTCATCAAATTTCACTGACCCCCCCCCCCGACAGCAATCTTCTAACTTTGGTTCTAGTGGACGGATTTTGTCTTACAGCTACTCGTTTGAAAGAGGAGAAAAAACTGCTCGACAACATTTTTTATTGCGAGTCAATCGGACCAGCCGTTCACAAGTTAGAGCGGTTACAAGATTTTAGGTCGGAGCTCGCTCACCTGAAAAAATCCTAAGTGTCAGAGTGACTTTGTATGGGTAAAATTTTGAAAATTTTCCAAAGTGTGGAATTTCGACCTCGGACCGCCACCAAAACATTTTTCATCAAATTTCACTGACCTCCCCCCCCCGGACAGCTAGCTTCTATCTTGGCTTCTAGTGGACGGATTTTGTCGTGCGATAGCTCGTTTGAAAGCTAAGAGTGAGACAAATTCAGTGAAAGAATCGGCTTGTTCCTATCTGTCTTCGTTCAAAAGTTAGAGCGGTTACAAGATTTTAGGTCGGAGCTCACTCACCTGAAAAAATCCTAAGTGTCAGAGTGACTTTGTATGGGTAAAATTTTGAAAATTTTCCAAAGTGTGGAATTTCGACCTAGGACCGCCACCAAAACATTTTTCATCAAATTTCACTGACCTCCCCCCCCCCGGACAGCTAGCTTCTATCTTGGCTTCTAGTGGACGGATTTTGTCGTGCAATAGCTCGTTTGAAAGCTAAGAGTGAGACAAATTCAGTGAAAGAATCGGCTTGTTCCTATCTGTCTTCGTTCAAAAGTTAGAGCGGTTACAAGATTTTAGGTCGGAGCTCACTCACCTGAAAAAATCCTAAGTGTCAGAGTGACTTTGTATGGGTAAAATTTTGAAAATTTTCCAAAGTGTGGAATTTCGACCTGGGACCGTCACCAAAACATTTTTCATCAAATTTCTCTGAATGAGGGGGGGCGGGGGGGGGAGGTCAGTGAAATTTGATGAAAAATGTTTTGGTTAAGGTCCCAGGTTGAAATTCGGAAGTTTTAAATTTTTCAAAATTTTCACCACACTGGAGCTCTCACACTTAGGAATTTTTTCACTTGTGGCATGTTACATGGACATGTGCTGGCGGACCAACTTCCCGTGGTCATATGAGAATGGTTCAGGTGTCATATTGTAAAGAATGATGAGACAAATCGTTTGCAACAAACCGCATGTCGCTACGATGAATACTTTCGGAGATAGAGCCATTTTAAGTTTTCTTCCGAGCATATATAAACCCCCGACAACGTAAGTCTGATCACTTCATCGAAAGACGAGGTAAGCGACGGTCGTCGCTCTGAGCTCCCGATATCGGGTGCAAAGGACTCTATCTTTTGAAGTAGGCAAGCTATCTTGCTACTTCAAAGTTTGTATGATAGAGTTTGATAGTGTCTTTACTACTGATAAAATTTTTTAAAAGTAGTATGAGTAGTAAAATGCGGAATTTTTTAAAAATTCTTAATTTTCACTTTTTTCAAAGTTTTAACATATAGACTAAGGTTTTCAAGTATGCTGAGTTCAAATATGCTATCAGATTTGAAATTTAACTAAGTCTAAGGCAGCTTTGAGGGGTTAGATCCCAGCTACTGATCACTACCTTTGACTCGGCGTTCCTGTTACCACTTCGGGGCAGTGACAATGATGTCTTCAGCTGTAAAGAGCGGGTATCGGGGAAGATCTCTCACTTCCCTAGTGATCGGTACAAGGCCTTCGGGCTGTCGACGGGATCGAGTGCCACTCACTACACTCTTTAGGAATATGACTGTACTACATGATTCCAAACTTATACAAATTTCATTATCTTACAGTTCACAATAAAATCTAACATGGCCAATGACAAAAATCGTAAATATCACATCAAAATGTGCTCTTGTGGCGAGTTAATCGCAGTGCGGACGCCAAAGCTCATGTGAAGAAGGCGGGCACCGGCCACATGATTGTCTTGAATAGGGTTGCTTGCGTAAAGTGTAGAGTGCTGAAGGGTGATGAGGATGAGGTGCGTTTTTACAGAGTGCATGCTGACTGTAGTGGTGGTTTAGTGACTGATTTGAGATTTACGCAGTTGATTGTGGAAAAGAGGGAGCGAATGTTGGCGAATGTTGCGAATGTTGTTGAGAATGTTGTTGAGAATGTTGTTGAGAATGTTGTTGAGAATGATGAGTTGGCGAGAGCGGTTGCGTCGTTGGAGGGTGAGATTGAGCAGCGGAAGAGAGTGCTTGAGAGTGATGATGAGGATGATGTGGATTTAGATAGGGAGCGTGTGAGGAAGCGTGTGAGGAAGTTGAGCTCTTCGTCATCGGAGGTGTCCAACATCGTCATCACCGACCCCCCGAAGAGCTCATCTTCCCCAAAAGTGAAGAGTGGTGGGATTCGTATGCAGTCGGCGAGGTGGTTGAAGGATGAAGAGAAGAGGCATGTTTCGCAGCAGATGGCGCATGAGTTGTTAGTGAATAAGTTTGAGAGTTTGAAGAAAGTGAAGGATGAAGTTGTGAAGGAGTTGGATGAGTTGAAAAAGAAGGATTTGAAGTCGAAGGAGGTGGCGGATGAAAACATTAGAATGAGGCGTTGTGTGACTGATTTGAAGAATAAGACGCGAGAGTTGGAAGAGAAGAATGATGCGTGTGAGAAGAGGGCGAGTGCTGCGGAGAGAAGAATGAGAGATGCAGAGGCGAAGTTTGAGGAGATGATGAAGGAGATGAGTGTGTTGAGAGCGAGGAATGTTGAGTTGGAGAGGACTGTGGCTCGGCGGGGTGATGAGAGGCAGGCGTGTGAGAAGTTGGAGCGCATGAGGGATGAGTGAGAACGTGTGAATGAGGATCGTTTGTTTGAATTTCACATCCCTATTCGGGACAATCATTTGGCCGGCGAAGTATTGGTAAATAAAAATCTGGACGAGTCAATTATTTGCTACAACGGTCATCCGAGCAAGAAGTGTCTCCATGCAAGCTTACGAATGCGCGGTCACTTGCATAAATTTTCGATTCGGAAACGCGCGAGACTACCTAAGGATGACTAACTTGGTAAGTGAAAAGCAAATAAGATAGTATATCCTATTCTAATACATATCATTTTCATTGCAGATCTTTGCCCGCCTTCACCACCCCATCAATTTACTCCCGAGAACGAACCATCGGCTCTCTTAAGGGCCACCTAGGGCAAGACATGATAGAACCTCCACGCGGTTTGCCCTGGCAGTCTTCGGACTGGCGAATACTATCATTAAGTTGAATCTGCTATCAGTCAACTTGAACGTTGCGTCGCGTTAGAGGGGTATATAAACCACTGCCTCTCATTTCATTTCATTTCAATCATGCAGACGCCGAACAGTCAAGTTAGCTCTCCTCGCGGACCGCAGATAAGGCCGCGAAATTTATTTGAGGAGTTTGTCAGGCTAGAGGAGCAAGACAGAGTCCACAACAATCTTGCTCGGATTGGCAATCCGATGACAGCAACTGCTGTCAATCCAACGGAATGGTGCTACATTCCACTCTATACTCACATGCCAGTTAGTGTGGAAGTCGACAGTGCTACCAAAGAGAGAGTCTTTGACTCTCTCAGCAGAATTGGTAGGCTGTAGGATGACGACTCCCGAGAACGAACCATCGGCTCTCTTAAGGGCCACCATGGGGCAAGACATGATAGAACCTCCTCGCGGTTTGCCCTGGGCAGTCTTCGGACTGGCGAATACTATCATTAAGTTGAATCTGCTATCAGTCAACTTGAACATTATGCAGTCGATTGCTATCCCTGAAGCATTCTGATTCGCTGTTGAGCAATTCATTGTTGAAAACCCTATATAAGCCAGAAGATTGTAGCGCTTCTCATTCAATTTGAAGTCACGATGGAAGCGACATCTGCCGACAATATTCCCGTCTTCACTGATGAAGACAACGGCATTCCCGAGTTCGTCATCCTCGACGAGTGGGATGAGGATGAGAAGAAGGGGAAGATCAAGAGGATCGTTTGGACGGATGAGGTGTGGACTCCAAATACCACCCGCATCCGAAAGGTGCCAGATGCACCACCACGGCTTAGGCGGTATAGGGTATACGAGAACCTAACCGTCATACCTATTGACTATTCAAGCCAATAGTCATCTTGTTACTCCCGAGAACGAACCATCGGCTCTCTTAAGGGCCACCATGGGGCAAGACATGATAGAACCTCCTCGCGGTTTGCCCTGGGCAGTCTTCGGACTGGCGAATACTATCATTAAGTTGAATCTGCTATCAGTCAACTTGAACGTTGCAAATGAAGTTCGGTGTAATACTTCCTTTCGACGGGCGTTCCTGTAAAGGGCGGCGGTGAAACCCGTAGCTATGTATACCGCAAGGGACATTCGGCAATGGTCAATCTTGTTAAACCTCTCTGCGTCATGTTTGCAAGTGATTGCCTCTGTCTCAACGTAGCATGCATTCGCGTCAGGGCGACATTTAGCCAACTGTCGAAGGTTGCCTAAAACTTTCCATTGCATACGTTATGAGAACCATGAGTTCTACCTGTCTCTATCAATGAGACGAATTGATGAATGGAATGAAATGGGAGGACACTCACGCGCCACACGCAACATAACACACTTCTCTCTTCCGTAGTCTAACAAGCTCTTTACACATGGATCGCAGTCGATTGCTATCCCTGTATCAGAAGTGTAAGCTATCTTAATTTATTTGACACTATTTTATCTACCATCATCGTCCATATGAAATGTTTTTAGATTTACAAGTTAGACTAAGCGTGCTACTATTTCCAAATGAAAAAGTATACATGGTTAAATCATCCACTTAAGCCCATCCGTAGTCTAACAAGCTCTTTACACATGGATCGCAGTCGATTGCTATCCCTGTATCAGAAGTGTAAGCTATCTTAATTTATTTGACACTATTTCATCTACCATCATCGTCCATATGAAATTTTATAAGATTTACAAGTTAAACTAAGCGTGCTACTATTTCCAAATGCAAAAAGTATACATGGTTAAATTATTCACTAAAACCCCATTCAAGTAAGTCAGTATGAAAGCAAAGATAATACGAAATAAACATTTATTATGGCATGTATTTCAAAAGGTCTTCATCGTCAATATCGTCCCAGAGTCTGGCTTCACATAGAATACAAAAACAGTTGAGCTGCTTTAAACGTTCTTCTGCAGCGTCCCTCACTTTCTCAATGTACGCCCACTCCGCCACGGTTCGCGGTTGGGAGTTAGGGGTGTACCACTCCCATATTTGATGCAAGTGCGACTTGCTGGTCATCTCCATCACCCCTTCGGCATCATATTGTAAATATTTCCACCGTATGCCTGTTAGGTCGGGCAACTCCTCTTCATCCTCCTCCGATAATGATAACTTTCGTATATTGTCGAGATTGTATGTCTTCTCCACCTTCGCCTTTCTTGGTGCATTTGGTGTAACGAGCACCTTTGCTGATGTATATGGAGAGGAGAACTCCAATGCGGTATTTGGTGTTGTTGGAGGACTTGTCATGTTGTCTTTGAAATGCTGACTTTGAATAATGATAACTTTAACATTTTTCTAATTCTTAAGTATACACAAGCAGCCAATCAGAATGAACATCCAATGAATGAAGAGGATGAAAGTATATAAGCAAAGTGACATTCAGGTCATTTCATTTAATCTGTGAATCATACAAGTGACGAACGCACGATCTCTCTCTTTGACTATTATTTGAGTGAAGTCTCTATCTTGTAGAAGTATCAACCTTAAACTTGATTTCGTTGAAATGGTAAGTTGAAAATTTCCTCTCATCTCCATCAAACGTGTGACTAATAGCATCTTCCTCAATTTCAGGCATCAACTTCATCACCAACGCCCTCTCTTCTCGAGGAAAGTTTAGAGTTATTGAGTCAAGGTAGGTTGTAACACTACACTGAGGCTTGAACAGAGATGAAAGAATGATTTCTCTTTCAGGTGATGTGAGTTCCAGCTCAGGACTCTCGCGGCAAGGCAACGAGTGGGAATGTGCCGACTGCGGACATATGTTTACAAGGAAGCACAGTCTCCTTCGACACATCAAACAACGTGTGTGTCAACGCAAAGCGGCGTCAATCTCCGGAGGTGAAGTTGATTCTGACGATGACATCTCCTTTCCTTGCGATTTGTGCCCTCTTTCTTTTGATAGTCACTTTCAGCGATCTTCGCACAGACTTCAACACACGCATGCAAATGATCACTACACCAACGGTACCTCTACCATCTCCCTCATTAATGTTTCACATAATAATTTAGTACGCGACTACTGCATGGAGTCCAATACTCAAATTGTAGATTTTCCTGAGTGGCTCCTTCAAAATTCTAACATTATCGAAGCGCTCTTCAATAATTTAGACAATTTTAGAATGAAGGCGCTCATCTACTTTAAACTAAAATATATTAAAATAGATTTTCAAACGGGTCAAGTGACGGAGAGAATACAGTTTCATATTCCTTCCTCTTCCGCAACCGAAGTTGTAGACTGCGAGTCTTGGCTAAATTTTCACATTCAATGTTTAAAATCAAATGTAGATAAATTCAATCAACGCGACAGCGCTCTCATTTTTGATGGTGTGGACTCAGCCATATTCAAAATTTCCCTATTAGAAAGTCATGCAGCTCGAGGCACATTTAAACTTCCAAAAACGTTGTATAATAAGAAAGCTGTCATCAATGTTGATTGTAAATCACAGTGTTTCAAATATGCAGTCCTATCCATCCTTCACTATAATGATATCAACGCGCATCGAGATCGCACCTATAGCTATAGACAGTGGGAGGATGAACTAGACTTTGAAGGTTGTGATAGTAACAACATGAAAATCAAAGATGTAGAAACGTTCGAAAAACATAATAAGATTAAAATTGTCGTTCACGTGTAGGAGAAGGGGTTGAAGGGTGCCCGCTATAATTCACGTTCAACTTGTTATGAACGTGTAGTCAACCTCTTATTAGTAAAACAAGATGATAGCGAGGAATGGCACTACTGTGGTATTCCCAAAATCTCTCGCTTGTACACTCACTTGGGGCACTCTAAAAGAGGTGAACATTTTGTATGCGACCGCTGCATCCGCTCATTTTGGAGTAAAGATAAATTTGAAACTCACTATGAATGGTGCAAGCGAGGTAAATTACAAATGGAACGCATGCCCAAAGATAAAATATTTTCACATAGGGATAATGGTGACGAATTAAGTCCCCTGCGTGTCATTTACGCAGACATAGAATGCTACATTGATGATATCATCCACAAGCCAGCAGCCATATCCTGCTATGAAGTATGGCATGACCACTTTAGGAATAGACAAAACAAAATGCATACTTGGCAAGGTGAAGATTGCATTTCAAAATTTCTAGAATTTCTCGATAAAGCTGCAAAATTTCAACAATCATATGATTCCCAATTGCAGCGTAAGTCACTACATATGTCAGATGAAGACAAACAAAAATTTGAAAGTTGCACATCCTGTCCTAAATGTCATAAAACGTTTGATGACGATAAAATTAAGAAAGTGCGTGATCATGATCACATCACTGGTAAATTTAGAAACGCACTCTGCTCCAATTGTAACTTTTCACTTAGGTTGAGACGTCGTGTACTACCCGTCATTTTTCATAACTTTAAGGGCTATGACAGTCATATGCTCATAAAAGGAGGGTTGAGCCAGATGAAATCGTGGCAGTTTAATGTAATAGCACAAACGAGAGAAAAATTCATGGCAATGACAGCAAAAGTACCAGTAGATAAAACTAAAGAAAATAAGACAGTCTTCTTCGAAATAAAATTTTTAGATTCATTTCAATTCATGTCAGCGTCACTAGCTTCTCTCGTTCGTAATCTCAAGTTTCTTCCCCATAGTCAAACTTTGAAGAAACACTATCCAAACTTAACGGATGAAATAATCACTCGCAAAGGAGTCTTTCCTTATGCGTATTTTAGCTCAATGTCTAAACTAAATGAAACAACCCTTCCTTCCATTGACAAATTCAAAAACGATTTGACGGGTGAAGATTGTCCAGTAGAGGACTATGAACATGCTCAAGAGGCATGGTTAAAATTTAATTGTAAAACGTTTGGCGATTATATGATCGCTTACTTAGAATTAGATGTCATTTTGCTGGCTGATGTCTTTCAGGAGTTTCGACGAGTGGCATTAGAAGAAGACAAATTAGATCCTATCCACTTTGTCAGTCTACCAGCCATGTCCTTTAAATCAGCCTTTAAAATGACTGGTGAGACCATTCATCTCTTACAAGACCCGGAGATGTATAATATATTTGAGCGCGGAATACGCGGTGGTCTCACATTTGTAAATAAACATCATATAAAATCTGAAACAGTAGGTGATGATCATATCCACCTAAAGTACTATGACCAAAATAATTTATATGGCAGTTCACTGTCTAAACCACTACCTCATTCCGAGTTTAGTTGGTTAAATCAAAATGAGCTTGAGTATTACTCCAACCCTTCAAACATACTGAATATTCCAGATGAAGGTGATTGGGGATATTATTTTGAAGTGGATTTGATTTATCCAAATAGTATTAAAAATAAAACTGCTGATTTCCCACTCGCACCTGAATCTGGCGAAGTGACTGAAGATATGTTTTCACCATTCATGTCACAATTTCATAATAACTTAACAGAGTGTGGACAGCCAAGGTACAAACCATGCCGCAAACTTTTACTCACCCAATATGATAAGAAAAATTATCTCGTACACTTCTGCATATTAAAATTCTATTTAGAAATGGGCATGCTTCTAAAGTCAGTTCACCGCATTATCAAATTTAGACAGAAAGCCTTCCTCAAACCCTACATAGATAGTAACAGTCAAAAACGTGCACTCGCCCAAAATAATTTTGAAAAGGATTTTTATAAATATAAGAATAATAGTCTATTCGGAATGACCATGGAGGATGTTAGAAAACGTATGAATTACAAACTAGTCGTTGATGAACAAAAATATCACAAATTGACCTCATCACCTCTTTTCATTGATAGAGACATCATCGATGAGGATCTTGTAGGTGTTAAAATGATTAAATCAGAAGTTGAGTTGTGCAAACCCATCTATATTGGGCAAGCCGTTTTAGATTATTCCAAGCTTGAAATGTATCAACTCTTCTACAAAATATTAAAACCATGCCCTCTCGTAAAAGAGGTTCGCTTGCTGGGTGGTGATACAGATAGTTTCTTTTTAGGAATTACCACTCAAAAAGATTTAAATTTTAATGAAGTAGGTAAGTCATTAGAAAAATATTTCGATACATCTAACTACAATCCCACTCATCCACTCTATTCCATACAGAATAAAGCCAAACTTGGTTGTTTTAAGGATGAAACAGCAGGAAAGGAAATAGATGAAATGATTCTCCTCCGTCCTAAAATGTATTCCATGAAACTAAAAGAATGTGCAGATAGTATTAAGCGTGCTAAAGGTATATCAAAATCCATTGTTCATAAAATGAAACATCGGTCCTATAAGAAGGCCTATAAAAATAAAACTATAACGTTTGTCAATATGACAATCTTAAAATCTCAAGTTCATACTGTGAAAACGTACACGTTCAAGAAACGAGCACTTTCAGCATGGGAGGATAAGAGGTGTTGGATAGGACATAACACATCTCTTCCACATGGACATCCTGACACAAACATACCTCCACCCAAAAGAATAAAACTCACGCTACCACATTCAGGAGATGTATTGACATAATCAACTTTAACTCAGTATTTTGATGTTGCTTTTTGTAGATATACATGGTTGTTTTATGTATCGCATGAGATCGTTTCTTCCTTGTGAATATATGCCTACAGTCAGCCCATTCCCCCTATATCTGTGAAAAGACTTTTTCATATACATATTTTTATTTCAATAAACATATCACAATGACTTCACTTTGTTTTCCGAAACACTAAAGTTACGAGGGATTTAGTATCTTTCACATGGATACACTCTTGTAAACCATTGGTAATTTTGATAGCAATAGAGGGTATAGTTTGTTTGACGACGGGATGATAGAAAATAGATTCAAACATCTTCTCGACTATTCCATATGAAGCGTCTTTATCATGAATGAAATCACGTAAAATGTATTCTTTTTTCTCGCCAACAGAAATAGGTAAAATCAAATCACTTTGAATGTAAAGGTGTTGTTCATGTTTATCAAGTGTCATTGGTGTTTCTATACCAATCGTATGCGCAGCAGCAAACACAGTTTGTAGCATTGAAAAGCCAAAGAGTTTTTTCAAATTTTTACTCAATTGACATTGAATGTCATCACCCAGTTTCAGAACAACGCGTTGTTTTTCAATTGAAAACGAAATGTGGTGTGTCTTTACATCATATTTACTTTTCATCACATGCTTCAACTTCTGTTGTATATAAGGATTTACTACATGAGTGAAGCTTTCAACTGTATGATATAGACGCGGCATTATATTGATAGCAACTTTAGATTCTTCATAAGACTGGTAAATTTTCTTGATGCGATCGCCATAGATGTCCACCCACCATTCATCATTAACTGAATCAGCTTTAGTGTGATATTCATGAGAACCATACACCACACCGCTTCCAATAATAGGCGTATAATGTCTTACAAAATGACGCAAGGTTGGAGAGAAATAAACTGTAAGTTTGTCATTATATTTCTGAATAACCAACTTATTTTTGTCCGCCATAATTTTCTCTCCATACTTCTTACCCACAGTCTCATTCCATCGTTTTACTAACTCAATAAGTGATAAAGGTTGAACACCACGCTTTTTCAAAATGATGCGTTCTTCGCATTCTACAACATCTTCATCAAATATTTTAAATCTATAATGAAATTTGTTGATTCGAGTTGAATAAACTTTTTTAACATTTGCAGTAGCAATTGACGTTAGATGTAGTCCATGACCAAAACCAAGATGTGGATAGAATTCACTATCCAACCTCAGCGTAAGACCTTTAGTAAAAGAATGAAAGCGGAGGAACTGTCTCCCACTCCAATGATAGATAGTAAACTCATAAGCTTTCTGATTTTTATTCTTCATGATGGAAGTATTACCACTGTTGAATGCCTTAATAATTTTCTCATTCCCAAATGGCTCATAAGAATCTGATTTTATCTGAATCCATTCATAGTTCCACTTTCCATCTGATGTTAAATTGTATGGGAACTGAAATGCATTATTCATCGTTATTCCATCATGGGTGCGAGGAGTCAATATCATTTCTTCCAAATCATTCACATTCTGAATATTGCTATCATAGCAAATACTAGAAACGCCAACCTCCCATTCTCCTTCTAAATGCAGTGGCCGATTTAATTCTACTCGATAGTCTGATGGTTTATTTTTGGGAAATTTATTCATAGAAGCATTACTGGGCAAGTAGATTAGAAACGAGTCCTTATTTTCACTTTCCATATTATTCACATTGGAAAAATATATTAGCATACTTTTGCATTAACTCTTCATTCGGAAATGGAGTGTAATACTTGTCACAGCATCTTTATGAAAAGGAATCAACGCACCAGCATCATCATAAATGGCAATATCAATTTGTGGGATGTAGTTTGATTTCAGCTTTGTATAATGCACTTTCTTGAAAGTATGCTCAGATAAAATACTGCAGCTTTTTGGCTGGTATGGTATCATTGCTAGCAATGGAGCTTCAACATCTCCCACACGTACATCTTCACCAATATTGGAATATATCTGAAAATAGTTAATACGACGCGATAGCGACATGTCTGCGCTAGCTTTGGTTACAGTACCACTTTTAAAGATATTTTGATCAAAACCCAAAATGTCCATTAGAGTTTTATCCATAATTAGTTCAATACCTTTTCCATTTATAGTGAGAGACAAAGCACCTTCTTTTTCAGAAAATGAAATATGTTGCTCATTAATCACTTCATTTAAATAATCTACAACCAATTTAACCGAAGTAATAATGCGAGGCATCAACACTCTTGTTTCATGTAAGAAACCACCAAAAGGCTCTACACACTTTCTGTATAAAGATACGGTCCATTCTGTATCAAATTGATTTGACCTTTCACATGGTAAATGTTGCATATCAGATTTTCCATGAACAGCTGCAGAACGATGTCGTAAGAACTGATGAAAATCTTTTGAACAAACTAATACTAGATCATCATCATTTAATTTGCTTATTGCAATATGATTAGATGATTTAATATAAGTCAATGTTGCCACTTGTTTGTCATCTACTCGAAGGAGATAATTAAATTTCTTCAATAATGTTTCAGGAGTCATGTTTGTCTTTCTTGGCTTAATCACAATCTTCTTCACCAACGTCTTCTCATTTCTTGGAATAAGATCTACATAATAAGCTTCCTCTCGATATATTAACTGTTTATGACCACTTATGTGGTAATTAACGTTAAAATTATCATAGCTTGTTAAGGCGCTAGCGAGGTAGCCTAAATCATTTCTTAAACTTGGACTTAAACCAACAATCCAATCTTTCTCAACTACATGATGTACATAATTATAATCATCATTGTGCGGAGTAAATTGGACAATATGTTTACACGCTTTATTCAAGAAATCATATATAAACTTTTTACATGATAAGAGATCTTTCTTTGGCCACTGTGGAATGTATATTCGGCACCCCTTTTCACATTGGTAAGCAGCTGTACGTCTCATATTAATAGTCAACACCTCATGATCAAAAGTATAGACACAGTTGCTATAAACAAGTTGAGTGACACCCACTTCCCAATTCCCATTTAGCTGTTGTGCATGATCAATGGGAGTAGAAAAGAGTGCGGCTCGATTGCTAGTAAATCTCTTTGTAGCCGCATTGCTAAGCAAAATATGATAAAACGACATTTTTATATTGCTAATCTGCAACTTTGCATAACATCATGAAGACTTGGATTTTGGACTCTCTACAATATATCAGAGTTGATCGTGATGGAAACGTACATTTCAAAAATTCTCATGGTCATACATCAAGAGGAATTACATTAACATGGCGACAATTTGTCAACCTCAATGATATCATGAGGGATTTGGAATATTTTGAAACATTAAGATTCATCTCCTTGGGTGATCAAGTTTGGCTTCAACATTACAGAAATGAAATTCAAATCTACCATTCTCATTCCGCAAACTGTTTCTCATTTCGCAAATACAATTGGGAGAAGTATAGAAGATACATACATCGCTCCATCATGACATTTATTCGTCGTGAGTTCATCGCCCTACTATGCAAATCTTAATCAGATATGATTACCACGCACCATGAGTTGGAAATTAGATTCCCTACAACGTATTGAAACGGATCATGATCGAAACGTCTATTTCAAAGATTCAACTGGAAATGTGAGAAGAGAGTTTGTTTTATCTTATCGTCATTTTCAATCTCTACATCATATCATGAAGGACTTGAAATACTTCTATATGAAAAGACATTCACGTATTGGAAATCGCATCTGGCTGCGCGTCAACAATCGGCGAATTCAACTCTATCATTCCCAACTTCATACTAACTTCACATTTCATCAAGGTAGTTGGGAAAAGTATAAAAGGAAGGTACATCGCTCAATTTACTCATTCTTTCATCATGAAGCGCCATCGCTACACCATCGTCAACATTCTCCGTCGCTTCAGACTCTACACCAAAATCGATCTCACAACATTACGCCAACAGCTTCCAAACAGCAAGTATTACCCGGGCCGTCCTCAAATGTTAGTGGTGAAGATGAACAATTCACGGAATCTTCAACTCTTCCCAAATGGGACTGTACAGATTCTCGGCGCCCTTTCTCATTCATCGGCGCAGTCAATGCGCTTAGAGCTACAAAGACTACTACGTCGGATATGGAAGAGGGAGAGGTGTGTGATGTCGAATCTGACTGTGGACAATATGGTGATCTCTACTCAATTGAGTGACAGTCTATCATTTTTGAAGATTCGTACCAGCAGTTACAGTTTGTGTTATGAACCCGAACTTTTTCCTGCAGCTCTCATTAGTTGTTGGTTGCCTGTGCATGTGGCAATCTTTCATAATAGTAAAGTGATCATTACTGGACTAAAATCTCATGAACAAGCAAATATGATCCTAGACTATCTCATTGAGTATGTACGTACCCAGCGGATTGTAAAATAAAAAACAATTTTTCCAACATGATGTTTTTATTTCAAATCATGATAGAACTTACAAATCATTTTTTCATTAGAGGATGGATTACATGAAAAGTTTTGAATAATAGATGCAAATCGAGATACATGTAAACGTTTTAAGATGAAGTACAGTACAAAAGCACCACACGTTGATGAAAGTGGATGTTGTAGTATGCGTTCATTTCGCTGATATTGACGCGTATGTTTTCTCAACCACTGCTGTGTTGGTATATTTGGAGGTTGAGCAAGAGAGTCAAATAGTTCACCACGTCGGTCTTTTCCAATAAAGATCGCTTTCCAATGCTCACCGCCTAAATTCTGTGAATGAGTGTTTAGCACAATAAAGATGGGATAGTGATTTACTGCAGGTGGTAAGGTATCGAGTGAATAGACATTATCGAAAGCTTTCAACGTCGCTTCGTCTGCATTATGCTGCACTTTAGTCTTAATATCGTCAGCAGTCAACCAACTCATTAACGATTATACTGAAGAATCACGTCACGATACTTTGTAATTTCAATATTTGAATCGAAGACTGCATAAATTAATACATTGATCGTCTCAGGTAGTGTTCTTTTGAACGTCAAATCCAAACGAATATTATGAGGCACGTTCGCTTGACGATAGGGTGCACTAATATCGCTGTCAGCAGTCAAATCAAATGCATAAATAGTATATCCACTCTTAAACTCTTTCATAGTCAGTCCGTTGGTATCATCCGTATTGTAAAAGCCAAAGACATCCATAAAATCAACATAACTGCGCATAAATTGATCCGAAGCAAAATCTGGTTTGTAGGGTGGACCAGGATGACTCACACCATTAACACGTAAAGCAATTTCACTTAACTGATTGTGTTTAAAATTGAAAGGATTCTTCTTTATATTACCATTAAATGCATCATTTTCAACCATTGCCACCATGAGGAGCTTCGGTGCTTCCGATGGAAAGAGGCCATCTTTCATGAAACTCTTTTGATCTTTCGGAATTGTAAAGGTGAGAAGCTTTGTATGCTGAACGGGGTAAATGGCATTTTGGCGGTTAAGACCTTCAGCATGCCCTCTAATGACACTTGGATTCGGTACTACTCGACGAATGTAAAGTGCAATATCTTCCACATGAATTCTAAAATTGTCAACTTTAGCAAATGCATTCAGCGCAAATTCAGGCTTATTCAATGTCAGCTTGAGTCGCATGCTGGTATTACAGAGTAAAAACTTTGACTGTCTAAAGAAGTCTAAATTCAGCGGACCATATAGCTGACATACTCTACTATCTTTAATCATAGCAGATCGCTTTACAAAGCCACTGTTTGTTTCAACATCAAATTTTCCTGCTTCATCTCTGTACCATCCCATGGCTTCCATATGACTTTTTTGTGCTGCTGGATGAAACTGCGATACATGAGTGAAATATGATTTATAGGGATAATCGCTTTGACCACCTTCCACCTGCTGCTCTCCAATCGTTAGAGAAACATCGCGAAGTAATGTAGTCAATGGTAAATTGTTCAGTCCAACTTTATGTGCATCGTCAATAGCAGTTCCATCTGCTTGCTGAATTCTAAACCTCAAATCAAGCATCGCATAACTCAAATCTATGTAGTCATCACTACCACCAGGAATAACAAATTCAATGGGGCCAGCATTCTCAGCTGTTCGAGGATGATAATCTACAATACTTGAACTAAGAATATCTGTCTGTATGGCTTGTTGATCGAACAAACAAAAACCGGAAGTTTTACACTCCATGATTAGAAGTTATAGCAGCGTCGTCGTTTAGCGCCTGATGAATGATTAGAGCCTCTGCGACGTTTGCGTGAATGCCTTTTGACTGAAGATTGCACCTTACCAGCTCCGCGATGTTTCCTCCTTCCTTTTCTCATTCGTTTAGGTGATTTCTTTCCTTGAGTAACACCAGCAATGGTCTGCTTCAATGTTTTTAAACCGCGTTCCTTCCCACGATTCAACAAACTGCTCTTGAAACTTCTACCTCTGGAAAGATCACTAGCAACATCACCAGCAAAGCCAACGGCATTACTTAAAACATTTCGTTTTAAAGATCTACCGACATTGGATATGAGAGGTGCTACAACAGATTTCAGTGCACCAAGTATGCTACCTCCACGTTGGCGGCGAGCACCGATGTAAATTTGTCCTCCACCACTTACGTAGGAGGGTCGTGAATAAAATGAGGCAGTTGGATTCATAGCTCAAACCCTAAACATTGTTAGTTACAACTTTGCATGAATCACTGTCGATCACTTAGATGAAAGATGTCGGCACGACGCATCCAAGAGTTCATACTTGAAGGATAACCAGTCCATTTAACAAGACACCATTCTTCACCTTGCCGTTTTTTACATCGAATGATTTTCTCTACCAAATATGTTTCACTTTCAGTGAAACCTCAATCTCATCGCGGTAAAAGCTACCCTCAATTTCTTCATTATCGTAATCTTTCAACTTGTAGGTGGTCGGAGAGTCTTTTTGATTAATCCTTGATACTGTAAATACCTCCTCTGTCCAATTCGGGAGGTACCCTTTAGCAAAAACACTTTTCACTTTTGAGATACGAACTTTATCGCCAATTTTCACATCACTTTTCACATGAGTGCGTTTACGTTGGAATGATTCGCGCACTTTATCTACATTGTCAGCATTTACATCTACTGGTCTGAGTCCAATAGAACGATGGATAGAGTGATTGTAGGCATGGAGTGTATCTTGTAGAACCTTTGTCCAATTTTGTGTTAAGTTGGCAGTAAAATGTCGCCACAAGCGATTTTTTAATGTGCGATTAAAACGTTCAACGAGTGCAGCTTTATAAGCGCTCTTTACACTAAACAACTCAATGTCATGCCTCTCAAATAAACTTGTCACATGCTGATTTTCAAACTCTTTTCCTTGATCACTCTGAATTCTTTTTGGAATGCGACCTTCTCGAAAAATTGTTTGGAATGCTTTTGCTACTCCTTTCCCTTCTTTAGTTTTTAAAGGTTGAGCCCACGCATAACGCGAGAAAATATCAATGACGGTTAAAATA
The DNA here is from genome assembly GCA_907163375.1 of Prostheceraeus crozeri. NCBI lineage: Eukaryota > Metazoa > Platyhelminthes > Polycladida > Euryleptidae > Prostheceraeus > Prostheceraeus crozeri. The sequence continues at coordinate 42,565 of CAJQUW010005758.1, forward strand.
AAATTATTGCCCGAGTTATGTTTTGAAATGGAGGCAACATCGCACAAATCTGCTTGCCACTGTTCATCGATGTCATGAACAATATAATGGCGGGTGCGGTACTTCTTTTTCGCTTGTTTGTGGAGTGTATAGGTAGCCTGACCCTTTAACCATCGTTTCACTTGTGATTGTGGAAGACCACTCGCTTTTGATAATTTCTTGATAGATGCAAATCCTGCCGGATGTTTTACATCATAATAGATTGACTTCAAACGTTCAGTCGATGACGGCTGACTCTTTTTCCTCCTTCTCATCTTTTTTCTTTCTTGCCTTTCTACATTTACAACAACTGCAGCATTTAGCTTTAGCGGTTTTGCGATCGTGTTCACATTGCTTAGGGGTTTCATTATGAGAGCTGGCGCAGCAAGTGCAAGTGACAACGACATTCACCTCTGGCGGCTCATTACATGGCAAGCAACACATCTGCTTCATATTAATAGTCTGAGAACATGTATTTCCTAGGAGGAGCTGTTTTACGTTTTCCTTTTACCAGTTTTAGTGGCGATGTAGATCTACGTCGAGTTCTTCCTCTTGTTTGCTTAGTGAGTGTGGGAGGGGATGTAGCAGGTGACGTCTTAAACCAATTTGTTGGCATTTTCATCGCCTGAAGCATTGGAGTAGTAGCCACTGTTGAATCAAGTTCTTTCAATGTCTCATTATTTAAAGCAAATTTTGGCACATTATGCTTTTTCAATAGTTTAAGAAAGTATGACCAACCAGGTGGAACATAGCCCTGACGGCGCTTTCTACGTGTCGCATACTGAATCAAGTCTTCATAACGTGAAGCATCAATCACTTTATTTTCATCTGTAATGATTTCTCCTCTATCATTTACATTGAGATGGGGTTCAATACTGTTGAAAAGAGATATGGCATGTGCGCGAGATGCTAAAGGTGTAGCAGTCGATACAGAGTCACGCATCTTATTCTTCAAGTTTTTCAATTGCTCAACAGTTTCCGATTGTAATAATACAGCACGATGTGGATCTTTGATGTGAACATTTTGCTGATAATCTATTTCTTTCCTATACATTTGATTTGCAAGAGGTTGCTTTACTTGCTGCATGGCAGTCAATTGTACATATTCATCCTGAGGAATAACAATCATGCGAGAATAAGAACTCATAGTTTGTAGATAATCATGGGAGTTTTCAAAATATCACTTCGAAATCTAAATTCTTCCGGACACTCTTGCGTAAAGTCAATGAATAAGTAACCGTATGGTTTTTCAGTAGCTGCTTGAAAAATTTCAATTAAGGCTTTTGATCCTCTGGGTGCAACTTGTCGCGCTAAAATTTCAAATTGACTTTTATCTCGCGGATTCTTGAAAATAGCATAATAGTGTGTATTCAGGTTTCGTGTACGAGCTTCTTTTCCATCAGGAAACAAATTTTGTGTAATATAGATGATAAAACACCTTTTATGGTGTGCTGCGCGAGTGAACATATCTGTAACATCTTTTGAATTCTTACTTTCTTTTAATAAATCATCCAATACAACAACATCATTAGACTGAAGTTTATCCACTGGAATAATTCCTTCATGTCGAATAAAGTTGCGACTTTGCAATTCCTGAAACAGCGACGGTTGATAAATACCATAACACCAAATCACTCGATTGATAGGTTCCTTAAACAACTCCCTTCTTTTATCCAATAAATTCAGCGTGAAAACAGTTTTACCTGCATGAGATGGACCTGATACAGTCAGAACTTTATCACATTGAAGTCTGAAATCCATTTTATTACTTTGAGACTCAACATTTGCATAATTAACGCTTAGAGCCAAAGATATTTCCCAATAGGTTGCCCACGGCAGGAGCTATCATTGGAAGTATTGCTGAAAGGAAACCGCCCTTTTGTGTTAGAGTTTTCCTCTTTCTTTGAAGGGCGACTTTAGGATTGGAGATGAAACGCAATTTCGTAGCATATCGCTTAAGTAACTTTCGTTGTTTTGGCGCTAATTTCTTCGTCCTCAACTTCCTCACATGAGAAATAATTTCACAAATGAATTTATCGTTAGCATGTCGTATAGCATTGTATCGCTGATTTGCTTTCATTCGTCGGAGAGCTTGAATGGCTGAAGAAAACTTTTGACTTTTACGTTTCGTCATTTTACGTTTCGCCATTTTCCGTGTTAGTCTTTGCTAAAACCTATCTTTACCACATTTGCATAGGTACTAACTATTGCGACATAAGTGACACTCGAAATGAGCAATGTCACAGTGGTTACATTGGCAAAGTTGAATGCAATTACGTATGAAACAGCGTTGACAAAAAGCATGCTTACATCTCTTGAAGATGCGCTTTTCATTTCCATCCTTTCGCTTACATACATCGCAACACATAGTTTCACCGTTACTGATGTCTATAGCAAGTCTTTTTGAAGATATGAATTTGCTAGCCTTTTCTAAATAATAGACGCATGTACAGAAGGAATATACTTCGAGAGTGAGCAGACATAGCTCGAAAACCAGTTGTGCTACAATCAAGTACCACTGCATTTTCAATTTTTCTTTATGGAAAGTTGAATGTGAATATCTGAAATCGCTTCAATCACTAGACTGCTACCATGATGGTTAAATGCGTTAAGACGTTCAGCAATTTTTATCATATGTCTTTTAAAAAATTCTTCGGGGTGATCTACCACTTCCATTGAATAAGAAGCAAAATGGAAAGAGCGACTTTCCACCTCTTCCTTTCCAAAATGACTAAACTTAATTTTCGCAACTAATCGCGCCATGATAATGCTATCAGAGAATGTATTCATTAACTCTAGAAATAGAGTGCTAGCATCATCGACCACTGCTTCGATGTCGGTCTCATCTTTATGAAATTTTATCACATAATCTTGAACAGCTCCTTTTAAACTTTGCCTATGAAAACGTAATGTTCCGCAGTCGTTTGAGAAAGACATGATCGCCCTTTATCTAACCCATCCATTGCATGAAAACAACAACTCTTCTCATAGTAACATTTATTGAATAATGGTAACAAGCATGCATTATAAATCAATGGTTTGAAAGAGATAAAATAGATACAGCTGGTAACTATCATACAGCGAGCAATGATAACCATACAGGACTTTGGCAGTGTTGAGGTAAGGAGGAAAGAAGCATTGGTTATGAACGTAGCTACTACAACGAACAGACAAAATAGGAACACACAAATCCTTAAAACGTTTTGTGACTTCATGATAATGTTGATTCACTCTACTATCCCAAGGTGGGAGCAAAATATCATCAATGATTAGATTGGGAAATACTTTCCTCTCCTTACCAGGATTATTACAAAAGATGCGTATAACATTGAAAGCAGCTAACCATCGTTTAAAGTCAATAAGAAGAGCACTCTCACAAGAAAAGCCATAGTCTTGCAAATATTTCAGATTAAGTCCATGAATGTGTTTTCTCGCCCATTGATCAACATTGGGATCGCAGTTGGCATGTTGATGATAGACACTAACAATCTGATATGTCCAATTGTTCATAGCAATAGCACTGAGCTCCTGTACAGGTTCACCCTCACAATCCATAAAAATGATGATAGAAGCCTAAAACGGAAATTTACACATCTAAGGAAACGTTCTATAACATATTAAAAAATGAAGAATTACATCGATGCTTTTCACGACAAAATACACAAATGATATGATGGCAACGAAGAAGTAAAATGTATCTAATAAGACCACGTCTACGACACTCAAAGCACATAAGCGAATTGTCATAGGGTAGAGTTAGGAAAGGACTAGCAATTCTCCTTCTTTGATTTGCGTTTTGATGTAGCATTCTTCTCCGACTTGCGCTTCGTACTACTGCTGTTAAGGATTTGATCAATTATGTCGTCCACGTTGGGTGGTTTCGGAATATATAGGATGGATTCCATATGCATGGAGAGAGAGGCTATTTTATTATCCTTGTGTCGACCATAATATAGCCCATTCACTTTGAAAAGGATATCCCAAGTACCTTCTCCGAGCTCATCACATCTGATGGGTATTGAATGATCTCCCTCCTTCTTATAGTAAGTACACCAATGTGATACCGGTAGGCAAATGTGATTACCATCCCAAATCTTTCTATAGGGAGTATCCTTGTCATCTCTCGCCTTCCACTCTTGAGCAAGAGGAGTAGGAATGTCCATATTTAATGTCACGTACTCCTCAATAATATCAAGTTGGTGGCGAATGTATGGACTCACGGGATCAGTATGTAGTCCCCATACTGATTGTGCATTATCTTGACATCCGTGGAAGGGAGCATTCCCGTTTGGAGTACTACGCTATGATCATCATAACGCAAGGCTTGTTTAAATTTACGCTGTAGCGGTGTAGGATTATGTACCTTGGATGTTTCTTCCACTGGCCTCAGTTGTAGATGATCTGACCGTAGCGAACCTTGTAACGTTTGACCGCCATTTTGTCCTACTAGTGCAGCAGATGGAGTAGATGCCTGAAAATGAAAAAAGATTGTATTAAGTTTACGTTCAAGGGAGGAGAGGGAGGAAGTAGCGACTTACCATTTTAGTTGGATAATAGAACAGGGAACTAGAGAGAGAGAAAATGTGCGTCCGTCACTCGTGTGATTCAACGATGGAATGATTCTCACTGTGGAAGGCTCGCTATTTATAAAGAAATGCTTGATTCTCATTGGATGATGATCCTCATTGGACAATAACATCAAGTTGATTCCAAATCTGGCATCCGTTTACCAATCCGATAGTTCGTTTTGAAGCTACAGCCCAAACGTCCCAAATTCTAACTCTGTCGTTTTTCACCAATGTCCCAAAATCTTAAATGGCGTCTCACATCTAAACGAAGGCAGATACGAACAAGCCGATTCTTTCACTGAATTTGTCTCACTCTTAGCTTTCAAACGAGCTATCGCACGACAAAATCCGTCCACTGGAAGCAAGCTGTCCAGGGGGGGGACGTCAGCCGAAAATTTTTTCTCTCAGATTTCGCTGGAAACATCCTTCCTAACCCAAAATTTCACGTAGATTCCGAATCTGGCCTCCGTTTTCTCATCCGATGCTTCGTTTGGACGCTACACACCAAAAACATCACACACTATAGCCTCAAGACTAATCCTGGCGGTCGCCCACGTCAACCTAGACGGTCGCCCACGTCAACCAGGCGGTCGGACCAACTCACCCGAGTCTCACACTCTGTCGTTGCAGAGGGGGGGGACGTCAGCGAACATGTTGTGAACGTGGACCCACCTGGCCGGCACACCACGACAGACCACAACCTCTGTCGTTCCAGAGGGGGGGACTCAGACACGAAGCACCACGGCGGCCGACCACGACACTCTGCCGTGCCAGAGGGGGGGGACTCAGACACGAAGCACCACGGCGGCCGACCACGACACTCTGCCGTGCCAGAGGGGGGGGGACGCAGCGATGGCCGCCATCTTGCGCGGTCCAGAAGTGGAGTTTTGCTTACTACTGTCCTGGAACGGTCTTTTGCCCATTACTTGCACCTGCAGCAGTGACAAAACAATTCAGATTGGTTATTGGACTCGCACTGTATTTCTATATTGACTGATAAAAACAAATCATATCAATTGCACATGCAATTCATATAGCATCTTATGAGAAATTAATTGTCAGATCTCAGTTTTCGAACTTTTGCTTGCACTGAAGATTCATTTCGCTTCACATAACTTTTGACAGCATTCTTCGCTATATAGCATATTGAAAAAACTACGCAAAATGTATGAAATTTGGTTTTTCGAAAATTTGTCACTACCTAAATTTTTGGCCACGTGAAATTTGGAGACTACCTAAATTTTTGAAATTTAGTTTTTCGAAAATTTGTCACTACCTAAATTTTTGGCCACGTGAAGTTTGGAGACTACCTAAGTTTTGAAAAATCTCGCAAGGTGTGATATCCGGTGCGAGCGAAGCGAAGCGACGCGCCGGATATCATACCCTATACTACTAACTTTCCTCGACTAGACAATTCAGTAAGCTCCGATGAGTTCACAAATTCATCATCAATTTCAAAATGTGAAGTAGTACTTGAAATTAACTGACTCTTGCAACAGTCTTTTCTAAGCCTCCTTGAAATTACATGAGCAATATACCCACCGACAAAACGTATTATTTGTATTTCCGACTCTTCAATATCAACTTCCGAATAATTGAGTGGATAATCATTAATGTAAGAGACCTGATAGTCAAAATCACCTTGATAGTCTAGCTCATCAGAAGTTGAAAAATCAAGATCGGACAGTTGGATCTTTGAATGCTTTAGAGAAGAATAAATCTTGATTTTTCGTTCACTTTCCATCACTTGTTTAACACTTACATAATAGTTAGAACCACTCATCTGTCTGTAAAGTCCAAAGCGATGCTCAATCACATCACTTTGACAATGTCCAAACAACACAAAACGGAATCCAATTTCAAACAAATACTCTGCAAATTCAGCTAAGGTTTGACACATGAGCTCACATGCAATAAAGGTCTCGCTTGTTAGGCCTCTTTTGCCACTTGAGCGCCATTCGACAAAAAAAGAATGATACTTTTTAAGAGGTGACAAGCGAGAGTCATGAGGTGAGGAAATAGGAAGCCTAGCATTGTCTTATGAAAACCGACAGTCTGTGATTTCACATTTATAATCTTCAAGAGAAGGCACATTTGATGTAAAAATATTCTAGTCTCTTCCCACTGTGGATGACCATACAAAACATGGTAAGCCAAAGCATTGACGGTCGACTCATGGAAAACTCCCGCAGCAAGTTTGAACGATGATCGTTGTATTGAGCTGTGAGAGTGTTGCCTGTGGCTGCCTCACTCTTTAGTCTCTTCCCCTACTTTGGTATCGAGCGCACGCGCACATTTTTTCGCTTCCAGTCCAGAACCACTATTTATAGAGAAGTCTATGCGACGCATGTTAGAACTAAGCCTACATTTAGTATGGTGCACAAGTTGATAGGAAATATCCATACTAGCTGCGGATAATGGTATTCACCTTTCATCCTCAGCCAACAAACGATCATCCATATAACAAAAATATGTAGTTTATGTCAAGCTTCCATGTGACCTCTCGCATTTTCAAAGCTTGCTAAGCGAGACATTAAATCATGTGTGGACCACGGCCCAATTTCATGCTTTCTGTTGACATCAGGTCTGTGAACAATGCCTCTCTGTGAAGATCTTTGATCGTCAAAGAATTAATAGACAGGAGTCATTATAATTGCTCATTCTCAGACTGTCTCGGAATGTTTAGGACATCCTCATGATATTTTACAGATCAATATTATTTGTGGGATGTAACAATGATTTTAATAATAAATTGAACAAATAGTAACACCTATAACGACTCATTTGCCCCAATGTATGGAGCAGCTTCCACCATATTTGAGATTTGCAATAGATTCAATTATTGTTCTGATTATTGTCAAAAATCAGCCTCGAAAATCAGAATATATTTCTTGTATATACCGGCATTTTGAAAGGACAACTTTAATATTGATTGAACATGATTGCCTTTTGGCAGCGACACCGGCAAATGTGTTACAGGCGTTGCTTGTGTGCCCTCTTTATATTTTGCGGAAATACTCCTTAAGAAACTGCGGTTTTACGAATTTCATATCAGTCCTGACTGTTGACTATGGCTCCAAACTGATTCGAAGTTCATTCTCATTGACATTTATCAAACTCTGTGTTCATGCGATGAATAGCAGTATATGTGAAGTGTGTCGTTGCAGTTTACCGCTCTGGCCCTCCATAGACACAATAAAGTTATGCTTGAGTTATAAAGCTTGTCAATGCGTACCGAATTGGCCTTTAAGATCATTCATCGCTTGTAGCTTCTCTCCCACAAGACAGTCAACGTGTTATGACAACAGACTTTTGTAGCGTGTTTTTGTATTGAACATATTCTTGAAGTTCTTTGATCGTATTGATTGAGCATCATGCTCAGTTCGTGTGTAGGGCTTAATCATCGAGCTAAGGAAATGAATTGTTTTACAGATCGCTCTACTGCATGCACAAAAGCAATTTATATGATTTATTTTTTTTCTAAAACAACCCTTGACTACCAGGACATTTTTCGATAACGTTGAATATATTACAAAAGCCGATTATTTCGTTTTTGATGAAGTGGTCTTTCAGTACCGCGGCCGCAAATCAGAGACTAAACTCACAATACCAAAATCGAAATATTCGTCGCGCACAAATGTGTCTCTAAACACCAAGGTTTCAGATACAATGAGATACGGAATTACCATTCACGAACATTTCGTCGTCCAAGAATTGGTCGCATTATACCAGCGACGAAGATTTCGTCATTGGTAAGATTTTTGGTATTTTTTGTTGACTCCTGCTTAGCTGCGTGCAGGGATTGTAAAAATTAATTGGTTAATAATTAATTGCAATTTAATTGGACCAATTAATTGATGGATAATTTGTATTCAATTATTAATTGATTGAATCATTAAAATTAATTGCAATTAATTCTCAATTAATTGCAATTAATTGGATCACTGTCAATAAATTCCGCCTATGTTAGCACTTGGTACTTACTTGGTTCCTACTTTTTTTAAAAATTTACCTTCAACATTTGTACATTCAAACTCCATCTAGGTCTACACACACTCCTTTGAGATCAACTTCCATTTAACAATTGAAAATCGCAGGCGTGCGGATTGCATACGAGGAAGTGCACGCATGTCATACTCGTGTGAATTTTTAGTCTGAGGTTAGGGATGATTGATGACTAGTACAGGTTGCTTCTATTGTATGAATACAAAAATTATTTAAATTCACCTCATTTCGCATTTTTCACTTGAGAACATAGTTCAGATATTCTTAATAGATCTTAGTACCTGTAATTTGAGTCTTTAATCTAGTCTGATTTCAGAGATAATTTATAGAAAGTCTAAGGAATATCCGTCGATAAAATGTTCCTTTCTATAAAAAGTCAAAAAATCAAGTCGAGAAAATGAATCACATCTAGGGTTAAATGAATGAACGCAATTAAGGCCCACGTAGGCCTATTAAGAATATTGGCAATTAATTGCAATTAATTGATTGATGAATTTCCAATTAAAAATTAATTGATTGATGGCAAAATAATTGATTTTTTATTTGCCAATCAATTATTTACAATCCCTGATTGTGAATACGATTCTGATTCATCTGAACCGGAAGAAATCTCAGACGACGATGCTCCTACTGACAATTCTTTATGGTCAGACGGTGTCCAACTTCATCCACCTTCCCTTTTCACGGGACAGCCTGGTTTTTCTCAAAATTTTGAGACAGAGATAGACTGCTTCAAATACTTTTTCAGTGATGACATTGTGGAACTGATTATTCGAGAAACGAACAGATACGCCAAGGCAATGCATAGATCAAGAATTCAAAAGTGGGAAGATCTTACTAAGGAAGAATTCTCGTCTTTTCTTGGACTGTGTCTTATCATGGGATTAGTGAAAAAGCCGGCTGTTTCGGATTACTGGATTGATGATTGAGTATTTCAAGCACCAGTGTTTTCTCGAGTGATGTCGCGGAACAGATTCCAACAAATCATGAGTATGCTCCACTTCAATAACAACGACACTGCTGATACATCAGATTCATTGTACAAAATCCGGCCTGTTCTTGACATTGTGCTGAGTCTCTTCCAAACTTACACACCAAGTAGTGTTCTGTCTATTGATGAATTACTTCAGAAATTCAAAGGACGGCTTCACTGGCGTCAATACATTCCGTCCAAGCGACAAGCGTGCAAGGTACGGGATGAAAATATTCGTTGTCTGTGAGTCTTCAAAAAGTTATATCTACAACTTTATTGTATATACAGGCAGAAATGCTCTCGCTAAGTTTTCTCCGTCTGATATACACGGAAGAATTTACATGGATCATCATCTGCATTACTTTTCGACGAAGTTGATTCTCTCATTAACGGAATCTCTGAAAGGAAAGGGCTACGTTCTGGTTCTTGACAACTTTTTTACTTCCGTTGAACTTTGCAGACGCTGTATTGAGTTGCAATTCGATTTGTTTGGCACAATAAGAAAGAATCGAAAGGAATTGCCCAAAGAATTCGTCGGCAAAACAATAGATCGAGGTGAGCTCCAAACTTCCTGCAGAGTCATTGATAATCATGCTGTGACACTTTTCAAATACTGTGATCCAAGAAAGAGCAAAAAGAAGGTCGTTCATATGATTTCAACACTGCACGATTCATTGATGGTGTCGAAAACCAAGAGGAATCAAGCAATCGACGTTCCTCAGATTATCCATGATTATAACCACACGATGGTTGGTGTTGACCGCGTTTCTCAAGTGGTCAGCACCATTTCGGTTGTGAGAAGATCCACCAAATGGTACAAGAAACTGTTTTTTATGTTGGTGGATTTTATCATACACAATTCATTTGTGATTTTTTCATCAAATATTCAGTGTACGAGGATGGCATATATATTAGTGCCACTATTCATGGCCTTTTGGCTTGTGGAGCAAGTATGAAGAGGATCCCTAGATCGATCGACGGCAACACGCCCCTTAGGCTGTTGAGTCAGAATTCTCATTTCCTGAGAATTCGAGTCGGCGATGAAAACCACAAATCTGTTTCGCAGGTGCGTTGTATGTTCTTCAAGAAAGCGTCGTAAGGATACAAAGTACATCTGTGAAGCATGTGGCGGTGTCTCTTTGTGTGCTGCACCCTGCTTCGAGGAGTTCCATACCAAAAGCTCCATTTGAACTTTTGTGCTTTGTCGTGATTATGTACATTGACTTGTATGAACATTAATTTGCGATTTTGTGGCATGAGTAGCGAGTTAGGCCTACTTTTGCTGTTTGTAATTTTGCTAAATTGAAGCACAACAGTTAAGACAAATGCAGTTTTGTTTACTTAAATTTGAGAGAGAAAAATTAAAAAATGGTTGGAGAGAATAGAATTCATTAAAGCTTGCAGCCATGAGTGACATCTTTAACACCTTTCAGCACTAATTCAAAGGAATATGCGTACGTGTATATGAGTTGAATTCGCAATTTAAGCGTAATGAGAGCGCATCGTGATAACTTCAGATGATGCGGCACAGAGAAACCATTCCTTAAAATAAAGTCGTGGTACAGAAAAACCATTCCGCGAATGACGATTATTTCGGCTTTGGCAATATGAGCAATGACATCGAAATTATCTGTCGGTGAAATGTGACGCGCCAAAGAATAACGAAATAGTCGTCATCGATATTCCAGACACTGACACTGAATTTTGACCTCGGTTTGAGAAATTCAACATCAAATGACGAACATTTCGTGCTTGGTAGCTTAAGGGTTAAGAAACTGCGGTTTTACGAATTTCATATCAGTCCTGACTGTTGACTATGGCTCCAAACTGATTCGAAGTTCATTCTCATTGACATTTATCAAACTCTGTGTTCATGCGATGAATAGCAGTATATGTGAAGTGTGTCGTTGCAGTTTACCGCTCTGGCCCTCCATAGACACAATAAAGTTATGCTTGAGTTATACAGCTTGTCAATGCGTACCGAATTGGCCTTTAAGATCATTCATCGCTTGTAGCTTCTCTCCCACAAGACAGTCAACGTGTTATGACAACAGACTTTTGTAGCGTGTTTTTGTATTGAACATATTCTTGAAGTTCTTTGATCGTATTGATTGAGCATCATGCTCAGTTCGTGTGTAGGGCTTAATCATCGAGCTAAGGAAATGAATTGTTTTACAGATCGCTCTACTGCATGCACAAAAGCAATTTATATGATTTATTTTTTTTCTAAAACAAAGAATAGAAGTATATAGCATTGCATCCGATATTTAAGTTGTATATATTGTTTCTGTGATCCATTACAATTTACACATGGAATAGTATTACAATGTTTTTACGATGGCGTTTTAGAACAAGCTTTTTAGATTATATTGCTGATAAGGCGCTTGATTTATTGGCATTCAATATATAGGCTTACTGGAAAGGCAACACAATAGAAATTCTGCGGCAGTTTCCAGTGGATAAATGCAAGCCATTTCCAAGTAAAAAGAAAACGAGTTGCCTAAAATAAACCACTTTGAATAGAATCAGACCTTTTATTTTTCTTTGTCTGCCTTGCAGTTGTAAATGTAATGACCGTGTCCACTTTCGCATGATCGTCCCTGTTAGTGAATAAATCACATCCTTTATGTGTTACCGCTTCTGCTTCTCTCTCCTTTAAGAAGTCATTATTTCGGATTTTTCCATCTGATTCATTCACACTCCACAGTACAGCAAAGTACACGAGGTTTCGATGGTTGTCGTCACACCCTGATCATGTGATGAAAGTTAAGAAAAAAAATGTCCAGCAATGGGCTCGACTGCAATTACTTCTCATTCTTAATTTTGAAATTCGATTTTAACAGACAGGTCATATATTGTTTTCTAATGAAAGCCACATGATGCTCTGAGTCTGAGCATTGATGTTTATATGAAAAATATCTTCCCTAAAGACATCTGATTCAACACATCGATCCCTTTATGTACCTACAAATGTTCAGTATTTCATGATTGAAATGAAAGCTGTTATAAACTTGAAACTCGGAAGAGACGTGGAGACTAGGGAAGAAATAAAGCAGGAAAAAGCAAAATTTCTGAAGTTCGGTTACAAGGCGTTTCTGCTGATGGTTGATCCAGTCATCACTCAATTGATGTTGGGTGATCATCTGCAGCAAGACTTCACCATGATGATTATTGTTTAAGTGAAGAATTGGAAGTAGGCTTGCTTTTCCATTCAGTCGATGTTCTTTTCATCTAGTTTTTTTGGTTTTTCGAGTTCCTCTCCTTTGTATGAACATTATACTCTCATCCTCAAATGCAATCATTGCGATGTTGATAATCGTAATAAAGATGTGCATTGGCTTCAAAATGAGACCTTATTTGTTAATTTCTGTTGGAGAATTAGAAAGCTATGCTACTTTGAAATTTAGTCATGTTTTTATGCGCACCCTGTATACATGTACAGTACATGTTCTCATTTTGGGAGATAAGAGGAATCTGTAAGTTACCAATCTTGAATTGCACATGCATAAATATCATGCAAATATGATGCGCAAACATTATATCAATAATCAATGCTACTCTAAATGAAAACCATCAATTTTCTAAAAAGTGCTTTTAAAAATGATCTTGCAGTAAATCAATTTTGCCCAAATTTTTGCTGAATGTTCAATATACATACAAACTGAAAGTCACAAAAAATTGAACTTTCTTCGATTTTTTTAGAAAAATTGAATCTGACTTATTTTAGGGGATATAAAAAGAGCCCCTGGTCTTGATAGGGTTAAAGCATCATGATTTACGAAGCTCTTGCGTCAACCATTTTCTTTACTCCCTGGATAGAGTTAACTGGAATTTCATCTACGATGACTCAGTTTCGCTTGACATTAAGTGACAAAAGTTTTAAGACACTGTAATTGAGTTGGCTGACAAATGAGTCGCGCATATAGGACAGTCGTGAAGAGATTAGCCTTGGATAACGTCTTTCGTGAAGTCTCTAATTAATCAACGTCGGGACGCCTTCCGCTGTGGAAACTTTGCCGTGTATAATTATCTGAAGGAAAATGTGCGATCTGAAATAGTTAGGCCGAAGTCAGTTTGGACCCAAAGTATGACTGCCAAAGATTTGTGGAGTGCCATCAGTACACATGTTGGAGTACATGTCAATAATCCACTACAACGTCTTCTGTCTCAGCAGGATTGTCTTTCAGAGACCACTGAAGACATTAGCCAGCATTTGGCTTCCCGTTTCAAGCAAGCCTGTTTCAATTGCACCTGTTTACAATACTTCGTGGCACTCAGAATTTAATGAAATAGTCGTGCATATGTTCTTCTTTCTAAGTTGAAGCCATAATTTATCATCACATGACATTCCGAATATTCTTTGCAAGGAATCGGCTCCATTGATTTATGAAGTGTTGACTCATTAGTTCAAAATGTCCTTCGAAAAACAGTATGTGCCTCTGGTATGGAAAACATGTGCTGTATCTCCTATCCCGAACCGTGCAAATGCAAATCTTGATGACCTCACGATTATAAGCATTTTACCGACTTGGCAAAGCTCCTGGAGACTTTAATTTTGCAATCGATGAAGCAACAGCTTATTGATAAATTCGCCAATTTTCAGTTTGGTTTTAAACCGGGTTTCTCAACCTCGTGTGCTCTGCTAAAAATTCAGGATTGCGTTACGAAATTTCTTGACAATGACTTAGTCTCTGGTGTCTACATGATATCGTACGATTGTGCAAAAGCATTTGACAAGCTACCACATGAAATTGTACTACACAGGATTATTGATTACTCTTTCCCTACCGGCTTCGTCAGATGGATTCAATCGTATCTGACAGATAGGCAACAGCTTGTGCTAGTTGGTTTCCAATTAAGCTCTAGTGTCCTATGGTGTTCCACAAGGGTCTATAATTGGTCCATATTTATTCACAATGTCTATCGGTTCCGCACCTGTATCCCCCACCTGTGTCTCACATCTGCTCTGTCGTAAAGTGCGCGGATGATGCCACACTGATTTTGCCTTTTCTAAGCAATCCCTCTCAGTCGTTGGAAAATACATCTCATCATCACAATCGCATGCTAAATTGGTCTGAATCTATTCGAATTTCTCTAAATGATGGCAAGTGCAAATCAATAACGATCAAAAAGAAGAACACCAATGCACTATCAAAACTTCCATCAGTCAAAACGTGGATTAACTTAAGATTCTTGGGATTTCATTGAACTCAAGTTGGAACTGGAGTGACCATTTTGATAGCGTATTATCTGCCTGTTCCCGCCGCTTATGTGGCTTACGGGTGTTGAAGCAATCGGGTTTCTCTAGAGATCATCTTCTTAAGACATATAATTCTCTCATGCGTTCTTGCATTGAGTATTGTGCTCCGTTGTTTTTAACTATGTCTTCATGCGACTCCGGCAGGCTTGATATATTTCAGAAGCTTGTTCATCGTGTCATCTGTGGTGATGACGGGTGGAAGGGCTGCTTATGTCCCTTACCTCAACGGCGACAGACGTTGTCCCTAAGGTTCCTGGAATTGGCAGCATCAGAAAATCATATTCCTAATGATCTGTTACCTCCGATGTCATCGTCGGGTAGATTCCTGTTACCTTATCGTTGCACGAAACGACGTGGTGATTCGTTCTTTCTGAAGGCTTGTTAAATCTACAATTTCGACTGTACAAAACCAAAGCTTTAATTTCGACTTCTAAATACTCAAATTACTCTATAAGTACACTGTGTAACCTTTCTTCACTCAACTTCTAGTTATTTGCAACCACTACTTGATCTGATGTATCGATTTTCATTCGGCAGGTGAAAAAGGTGATGCCTCGATAGTTTACTCGAGGGCGCCCTTATTCAGGATTATGATAGGGCCTACAACCTATGCAACATAAAATTGCCCTTTTTTCTCAGGTTCACCATCAGTTAGTAGGCCTAAAGAGATGCGACTGAATGCAGCCTGGCGAAGTCGTGTTTGCGAAAACGTGATAAAATTTGCGAAAAATGAGAATGCAGCAAAATTTTAATGACATCTTTTTTTTCCTACCAACTCATCAACTTCATTATTTTAAAACCAAACATCTACTTTCCTTCAAAACCGGTTACTGTATGACTTTATAACTGTATAACCTGTATACTTTGGATTTGAATTCCTTATTGATATTACGAAATTGACCTTGATTTCATAGACGTTTTAGTGCGAAGCTCTGAGATCCTATACGATTCATCGAACGCTATAAAAAGAAGTTGGCGTGTTCCTAGTCATTTTGGCCCCATAAAAAATGGTCATTTCGGCCCCATATACTTATGCTATTTTAACTACAAGCTTACAATCAAAACCAAGAAAATGTTGTGATACATAGGAGCCATGTATTACATAAATATGCTTGGCTTCATCTCAAATGCTGCAAAATTGTTTGGGGAGTGGTATGTGGATTGTTCGAGGATATCAAAAACAACGATTCTTGATGTTATTGCAGCCGCGTCGAATGGCAGCGCCCATGCGGTATCAAAAGCCTGCAAATGAACAAATCAAGTTGCATATTCAGGTACACACTTCCTATTTCATTAAGGGATTTGGAGTCAGACATTCAGCTAGAGACATGGCAACAAAAATGGAAGAATGCTGCATCAGCTCAGCCGGTGTAATAGATGCGAGACCAAATATTTGCCGCCTCAACTTATAAGTAGCAGCCACAGCCATTCCAGCAACATCTACTTATTCATTCTACTGCCCCGCACATAGCATCCCCTTTTGTTTTGTTTTTTACTTATCTATATTGGGTTCTTCCTAACTCAACCAAGAAATCATGAGCTCCGTTCATGAGTCTGCAAGCCGATTCCACTGATTTAACTTCCTGCAATGAAACAAAAACTACTTACCTTCCCTGCTTCTTGACACACGCTATGTGCGTAGATTTAGGCTGATAGCTTCGCTAATATCGACAAACCACAAAATTCGACGTCCAGCTGGTATGTTTAGAAATGCATGCAGTATTTAAACAAAATCTAATATAATCTAATTTAGAAGGAGTTTGTAACAGAAACACATCTTCACAAAGTATATCAATCTGTAGTTTCCGACATTGTGTCATCATTTTCTCTAAAAGCGTTAAGATTTCCTGATAGAGTGAACAATTCTCTATCCAATGATATCAAGTTCGTTGTATGTCTTTGCAAGATAAAAATAACATAATTGTCACGTGAATGAAATATGTCCAATTTTGAATTATTACTTTTATAATTCAAATAATTTCTTGTAAAACCATTGATATTGCCATGAACTACTTTTTATTACAGCGTGATTCCATTCGAAGCAACTTCTGCTCTATTGATATCAATCTCCCTCCTGATCATGAATCTGGACATAGATTTCACAAATTCGCAGTCGATTTTCTTAGAAGATCAAAATTAGAGATGAGAGTGGTTCCGCTAACTTCACACACGTTAATTATCTTCCTATGGCGACAATATATATTACGAAGCCGAAAACATGTTATATTGGAACAATCGGAATCCTGATGTTGATACATTCTCATTTGAATTTTACCAATTATCTTTATTTCTTCACCCCTTGGGGTACACTCGGACCATTGTAGGCACCCCGATTGAAAATCACTGAGCTATAGCAGTCAAAGGTAGCCTTTTTTGGTATGCGAGTTGCGCATAATTCGAAACTAACTTATTCGGTGCATGCACTTGATGAATCGATGCACATACATGTAAACCATGACTGGTAGATCACCGGTCATTCATTTATACTCATAAATGTCATCATTCATCATTGTATTACTTGTTGTGCGCATTTTCAAAGTTTGAAAAATATACGTTTCTGATTTCTGATGTCTAAGTATCTCTCTAGTCAGTTAAACTGAACTGCAACATTGTAAGAAGTATGTAAACATAACATAATTTTTATGACGCAACATTGCGAACCGCTTCTTGAACTTTATTGTTCTTCAAATCATTATTCAAAGCGACTGACAGAACCGGACAATATTAGTGAAAGTTGGCGTTGATAAAGTGAAACTTTTGTTGCTTTTCCGTTTTGTATAGGGAAAAATATTCAAAGACACTTGGAAGTAGACTACTAATCAGTTTAGTTAATACGTCTATTCATCACTGAATTCACAGCTGTTTTTGCTCGTGTATTCGGTTTGCAGTTTCAGTTTGGTTTTCACAATGAGTACTAAAGTCTTCATTGTTGATTTGATGAAGAGATCTCATTGCTGTTAGAGAGACAATTAAATATGTTTACTTATGCATCTAGTTTTAAGCAATGCTCGTTCTCAAATACAGCTTCAGGAATCACGTACAGCATAAGTGAATTTTGAAAGAATTAGGCCTTTGGTGATAGATGCGGCTGATTTATTTTCATAAATTTGCTAATGCATTCTCCAAGACGATGGAACCCATCATATTTACCAAAGTTTAAGAGAGCAGTTTTGATTCACAAATCATATTATTTGGAAGTGGATTGTGGGACTTTGGCATGAATTGTTTCTTCTATTATACGCGTATATATACTTCCTAAATTGGGAAATTTTACGCTACAGGTTTAATTTTGCGAAATAGAAATTATATATTATAGTTATTATTTCTACTTGTCCATCTTGTGTATGATACTGACTTAATTAAAGCCTAGTAATTGATTTGCATGTCACCAATAATTTGCATCATCAAGCAATAACTTTACAATAAACAGTATGAAAGCAATGCATTGTGAAACAGATGACATGCTTATACATGCAGATTGTAGACTACAGACAGATGAACATCATGTATGTGAGTCAGCTTCCAACAAGCTTGGTTGATTTCAGGTTGTGCTTTCATCTTGTCACAATTATGACTTGAAATTTCAATTTGCGTGTTTGAATACAGATGATCAGCGACCTACATAATACTGTTGTTGACAATTAAGCTATTTAATGATCATTCTAGTGTTTTAGTAATGTCTTCGATAACTTGCAGTTCTCATAGTATATTATCATTCTATCGATTTAGAGGTATTCATCCTTTTACTAATTTGCAAAAATGTTGGCGGCGAGGAAATCTCCCAGTTTGCAATATTGGATACAATTTTAGTTGATCAGATAATGTCCGGACTGTTTTCGAGACCGCTCTGGCAGCCCTGTTCATTAGAGTTACTGGTTTCATTGATGCTTCACAATAAGACATTGTAAACATGACATCAAATTGCATTTTCTGGTTTGTTTTATAACAACTAAAAATAATTTGATGCACTATATAATGATGTTTCAAGAGTACATTTATGAGGCTTTACGAAAGTTATCGAATTTACGTTATCGCCATCGAAATCACAATTTTGACTTTTCGAAGATCGATATTGCAAATAAAATGAAATTATCAATAAAATAAGTAGAAATGTAAAATAAAATAGTAAAATAATTACCGCAACCAATAAAATATAATCTTAAATAGAAAGTGGAACTGAATAAGGCAATGAAGTACATAATCAAGATCGCTTGCTTATTATTATTTATGCTTTGCACTGCGAATTCTAAACATGCTACCAGAGATCATGTGAGATTACATGACGCTGTATTCATTCTGGTCTGGATGACTTTGAACTCTGCTGGATGTAAGTACATTTTGTAATTGACATGATTTCATGCATTTGCTATTGGTTAATGATCACATCGTAATATATGAACTTGTGAATAAGTTATATTGATTTACTATTTTGTTGATGAATAATGGCAGCCGCAGATACTTTGAAACAATTAACAAGTTTCTCGCATTAACAGCATCTGTCTTATGCTCGCTCTCGGCTGATGAATTTTCACCGGCTCAAATCGCTCTTCTTGCAATTATGCGACTGTTTGGTCTACTTGTCAATTAGGCATGGTTAGCAAAAGCTAATTGCCAATAATTTGGACAAATCAATCAATGAAAGTATTGTGTTTGTAGGACAGAGATACAGAACTGGACATGCAACAAATAAGCAAAACAAAACTTCTATAGTGTTCTAAAGTCCAGAGATTATCAGTTTGTGATGAATTGTTAGAAGCATCTCAAAAATCACATAAGCTGTTATGTCTTCCATACGTTGGAGACTTGTGACGACATTGCATGTTAAGTAGTCAATCAAATAGCTTTGACGTCAATACAAATCAAACAATTAATTGCAACTGTTGACAATTGGGGCGATGCACCGGTGCATGGGTTCTTCTGCGAGAACCGGCTTTTGGTCGGGTGCACCGAACAAATCGACATTTTACTACACAGTTTTATTTGAAATTAATTAATTCTATAATTCTAACCGCAAATCTTAGTCGCAACAGATACGAGTACAAAGGAATGATCTTTAAGCAGACAGCATGCCTATGATTAATCTACGAGTAACTAGGAAAGCATTATTCAATTAATTATATACTGCAAATTTCTAAGTGATGAAATTGAAGCATTTCGAAAGCCAAGGATGTATCATTAGATTACTCATGCATTTCCGGATGATGAGAAAAAGTGAAAACTGACGAAAATAATACATGATTATGAAGTTTATTATATTATAATTCATTAGCATAATTTCTAATAATTAATTATATTGTTAAGCTCATGAGAAATCTGTTTAAGGTCACAAAATCTCATTTCTGGTGACCCAAAAATCTCGGAATTTCATCGTGAATATGTCATGGACCATCTCATTGCCAAGAATTACAAGATATATCCAGTGTTCGACCCGATAGATTTTTTCGCACGATAAGGTAACAGTGAATTATTTCAGAGAGACTTTCTGAAACCGAGTAATGTCTACAGTACGCGACAGCAATTTTTAAACATGCAACATTTCAACGAATTTTTGACATAAAAGTCTAAAATTGTGTCAGATAACTGCATTACTTTTGTAATAAATCATGTAATCACATCAAGAATGTAAATTCGAGCAACTTCTTACAGGAGAAGCTTACGTTCATGAAATTGAGTTCAGTATTTTGAATGAAATACTCAAGAATCGATCAATGCACTCATACGTCGTGGCATCGATCTAACCAAAGATTGCAGAATGTTCAATATCTCATCATCGATTTGCCACACTTAAATGAATGCATCAATTATGTCGTTTTTATTGATTTCGGCTTCATTTTCAGAATTCGTTTCTTCACCATTCCACACAGATTCTCGATCGGGTTGATATCCGGGGACGATGGGGGTCAATCCATGACGGTGATATTGCTACAACGAAATTCTTCCATCGCCCGTTTGCTCTTATGACACTATCTTGTTGAAATACTCCATCTGAGCCAGGATACCACTGCTGAAGCTGCTGAATAACACGATTACTGATTATTTCTGACACATACCATTCGATATTCATTTGACCCTCCACAATATGGCTTCGTCCTGGGCCGTAAAATGAGAAGTAAGACCAAATAATTACTCGGGTGTTTTGTCGTTAAATAATAATGCTCAGAAGTAAGAGGAAAACCATTGACAACTCCGACAAATTGTGGACTCTCTCAATTCAGTCACAGTTTCGTCATCACAGATCACTTTATTACACTGATCTTCTCCCCAATTACGGTGCTGCAATGCCCATTCCCGCACTGACAACCTTTTTTTGTCTGAGCTTTAGTAAAAAAGCGCTTACTTTTTGGACGGTCAGCATTACAACCGATGTCATTCAATCCTCTTTGCATTGTCCTTAGGCTAACGGAATCAGCTCGTTCACCCATCTCTTCTTAAATATCTTTTGCAGTCATTCTCGGATTGTTTCCACAGATGATACGCATACGAAAGAGATCTCGTTCTGATAGCTTTTTATTTGAACTACCAGTTTTGATATATTAAATCTGCATTTTCAGTCTCGCGATGTTGTTTCAAAACAAGACTCCCACTGGCTTTGCACATACCAACAATGTTTGCGATTTCACTCATTGTCTTGTCTGTGTTCTCTGATAGAGTAATAATTTCAATGCGCTTTTCACGTCGTTCGTCCATTTCAAAGCTCCATCGCAGACAGCCGAATGAATGAATGACTCAAATCTAGAAAATTCAAGATTCACATTGACGTGCTATTGATTTCACGATGAATTTGAATGTTTTGACCATAGAAATCAAGCTCTGAGAGAAAAGAAGCTGAATGACTGCCTTTTGTGTAAGCGTTTAAAACTTGCTGTCGCGTACTGTATATGTTGACCCTCCGGCACAGTAATTTGTAGATTTCGGTGCCATTGCTTCGATTCATTCTATTTTTCCTGTTTTCAGATTTTGTATTTTTCATTATTTTGAGAAAAGTATCAGTGGCAAGGTCTTCCATATTGCTATATACTGCACTTTCATATGCATTTCAAAATAAGCAATAAAAACGCGGACGTCCGCCACTGACTTAGTAATCTAGTCAATACAACTCTGCCATTTTCTGGTTGCGGCTAAGTATGTTGAGAGTCACTTGCAAATATTGCAAAATAAAATTAAAAGAAGCCATATAAGTTTGTTGAAGATTCCTAGCACTGCATGAAATTTGCATTAAATTCTGAACATTTATAACAGAAGATGGAGAACCTACCTTCAAGATCTTGAAGTCTTTAATGACCATCAGTCTAGAGCGAAAAAGAAGTTATATTTCGGATACACTTCGGTGCTTCAGTGTAACTTATAAAATTTTCGGTGCACCGGTACGAGCAGGTGCAGCTAGCGCACAGTTCTCGTTGACAGCACTCAATTAATTGCAATCATTGGATGTCAACAATCAAACAATAGCAGGTTTTTTAATAGCAGCAATCAATTAATAGCATAATTAATTTCAATGCAATAAATTTTTGATAAATACAGCTGCCGATAGCAGCGAAGGGTCTTCAGAGGGTGACTACTGACTACAGAATTATACAGAGTTGATCATAAAAAATGGACCACCTTAATTGTGTCAAACTTCATTTGACTCCTCTGCCTTTCAATCACATTTTCAAATTGATAAGCTATACACCATTCAAGAGCGTAAGTTCCTAGCTTTTCAATGAGCCACTGTAAATTTGTATCCGTCATTGCTAAAGGTGGAAAGAGGTCAAAATGCCAAAATCGCCACTTTTAGAAATCTCAAATTTTCAATGTGAAAACATGTGAGCATGACAATGAATCAAACAGAAGGTGAATGATCAGATCAAAAATGAATCAGACAGATAGGGCTTTTTTTGAACATTCTTTTGATGCATTGTTCGTCGAAATCGGTTTACTTTTAGAGAAGTTATGATGTCCCAAATTTATTGCATAACCTTCTGTTTGTGATGATTGTTGAAAAGTTGTTTACATCGTCTGGCGCTAACAAGGTCATTTTCAGGCCTTTAAGATCTATGGTGTCTAAGACATCTTAGTTAGCTTATAGCCAGATCAAGGTGTTGACCCGGATAAGATAAGTTGTAAGCAAAATTTCCATTCAGTTTTGAATTATAGCATGATGACTGATTCGAAGCTTGAGAAAGTGCTTTTGAATGGCACAGTCTCTGCTCTTTTGTCAGAAGGACATTCCGAACGGCTAGTTAGCCTAAAAATTGGCGTCCCAAGTACCACCGTCCACAGGTAAAAGACTTATTTTTTCTCCCTCGCCAGAAAAGTTGGATCCGGTCGGAAAAGAAAGACAAGTTATCGAACAGATCGGATGATTATTCGCTTGGTAAGAAATAATCCATCTCTGTCTTCAGCCGAGTTGAGGAGTTTACTTCGACAGCCGACGGTTTCTACCATAACAGTGAGACGTCGCCTGAAAAGTGAGCACTTCAAAAGCCGTAGGAGACCATCTGGGATCGAATTGACCGCCAACCACAAGAGCTTGAGACTGAAGTGGGCAATGCAACATTGCCACTAGCATTCTCAATGGAATCGACTTGTTTAGAGTGATGAAGCTTCTGTCTGTCTCGGAAGTCGCGATGAGGTTGAGAGTTTGGATGAAGTCAGATGACGCAATTCCTGAAAATTTGACATTGCCTGTGAATCAAGGAAGTGGAAGATTGTTTATTTGTGTTGCGATATAGTTGAATGGCCGAAATGAACTCCATATCCAAAGGGATAACATAAATTCCGATGGTCCCGATTTGTCAATGTTTTGCAAAGGGACTTCCATTGTCCTCCCAATTGGGTGATCCTTCCGCCGACTGAATTTACATGGGACGACAACGCCACTTGTCACAGGAGTTGTGAAATTAATTCATCCAAAGCTCAAGCCGGCATACGAGCTTTGAAATGGCCCGCTTGCTCACCAGACCTCAATCCAATTGAAAATGTCTGGAGTCTACTGAAGCGTGGTGTGAGGCGATCAGTTCTTCTTAGAGATGCTGGTCTCCATCGTGAAAGTTTAGATCAAGAAGTAATCAACCGCCTGATCGAAAGGATGCCTTCCCGGATACGACAAGTGATTAAACTTTCTGACGAGGTTGCGAAATATTAGTGACCACTAGCGAACGTAACATTGGCCAACTGGCTCTACAGAGCCATTGAACAAAAGAGAAAAAATTATTTCTACTTTTAATTTCATTTGCCCGCGAAATTTGTTTCTGTATTTGACAAAATTTTATTAAATGATACAAAATTTAGGTGGTCCACTTTTTATGATCATCACCCCCAACAAGATATACAGCTCATGAATAAATTTACAAAAAGTCTTCCTTTTCGCAGGTTTTTCCATGCACAATCATAAACAATAAAATCATGTACACGATGGTACCAACTGCTTTAATTGAACATGATATTTTATACCTACAGGCAGTGCATGTTAAGTTTATCTTCATCTTATTAAATCAGAAATTCAATGGTGCATCCTTGCACTTTGAGATGGATTCATTTTCGTTGCATTGAAAGATTCATGAGTCTAAGGTAGCAGACAACTACTGCTGCCTTTTTTATTTTTTTTTACTTTTTTGATGACTTTGCATGACTTTATAATTAATAAGAAAGCAAGTTTATGCCATACTTTCAAGGTCAATTTCAACGCAAAACCTAATAACATATTTCTGAACATGAAACATATTCAGCAACTAAAATGAATAAGAATTCCACGAAAAATTGTAGAGATCTTTTGATAATTCTAAATAATATAAATTTTAAACAGAGAAATATTTTTCTTGTAAGTTGAATCTTGATTCGCTTCAAATGGTTAAATGTTAAAGATGTCAAAGTTATGATGCTGTCCTTGAACTGATAACAAATGTAAGCGAGTTTGAATTATAAAGTTGTAATAATTTGTGAATTTGCAATAACACCACATTAGAATGCATGAGCGAAATTGATTGCATGTTCGGCTGATTTAAGCAACTCTGCTTGCTGCTGAATGGATATATGAATGAATTTGACTACTGCAGCCACAGCGGCCGTCGATGTAAACAGAAAATCGCGGCTTCAGTTCAAGTAACGGTGTAATTCGCGGTGTAAGGGGTCGTCCCGAAATAGCGAAGGTCAAAATAGCGAAGTGTCATAATAGCGGAGAATTCCCCTAATAGCGAATTCCCAAAATAGCGAATCTCATAATAGCGAATTCTCAGACATATACTGTTACCTCATCAAAAATCAGATAAGAATACTACAATTTGATGAGGGATGGAATGACAATTAGCCCATCTTCATCAATTATTGCGTCATCCTCTTGATGAGCGTTGTTATCAATCAGCCAAGTCAACTGTAACAATAGAGGCTTTCTGATTGAGGTAAACGCAAATAAGTTGACACTTCTCAAGTGTCAAAAAGGATGATCTTATTTCAAAATGAATTTGAAGGTGGAATGGACCTGCCAAAATTGATCAAATAAAACATGCCCTACTTCCATCAAGTGTCAAATCAAACATAATCGCCTATTTCTCTTTATAAGTTGGTTTCTACAAAGTTGAAAGATTACAATTGAGTTGTGATGAATTCCATCGAGTATCTTCCAAGTCAGAAAGGTGGAGTCCACATCATCAGACATGGCTACCGATACCGTTGCACCAAATCGGTACTCGATAAGAAGTATTGGAGATTCATCAAGTGCTCAGCGACTCTGATTACGAAAGGTGACGACCTTCTCTCAGAGAAACCCCATTCTCATGCCCGGACGACATCAGCAACAATGCATTCCGCATGAAGGCCGAGCTGAATGAGAAGGCAAAGACCAACACCGACGCGCCGATGCAGAAGGTCTACGACTCCGTCGTCAGAGACTACGCATCACGCCGAAGCGACATCATCGGCACCCTCCCCACCTATGATGCAGTACGGTCGTCGATATACCGTGAGAGACGGAAGTCACTGCCACCCCTTCCGAGCACCACTTCAGAAATTGAGCTACCTGATTGCTTGCGAGTGGTCGACGGGAAGGAATTCCTCATCATCGATTCGAAGGGTCCAAAGAGGATTCTTGGGTTCTCCAGCCAAGAAACATTAGACATCTTAGCGGCGGCAGAAGCTATTTACGGCGACGGTACATTCTACTCAACACCGCAATTGTTCGCTCAAATATACACCTTGCACGCAATGTACAAAGGAACGATGATGCCGCTGGTATACCTGCTACTGCCTGAGAAGACAGCCGACATATACAAACAGGCCATAGCAGGAATTGATTCTGTGTTGGCGAAGAGTGGATTGGTGCTCAAGCCTCGGCAAGTCATGCTGGACTTCGAAAAAGCAGCTCATGTTGCTTGGACTGAAATGAAGGGTGGCCTCACAGAAATGAAAGGTTGTCTCTTTCATTTTTCTCACTGTATTTGGAGAAAACTTCAATCGCTGGGATTGTCGACTGCCTATCAAGAAGATGAGGAGTTTCAAAAATGGGCACGCCTGATACTTGCCCTACCGTTCCTGCCTATCCACGACGTTGAGGACTTCTGGTTGGAGATAATCGGCGACGCCCCTATGGAGCAGTACCCTGCAGTTGACGAGTTCATCAACTACGTTTCGTCTTTCTGGGTGGATAGTGGTACAGCAGCCTTCCCCATTTCCGGTGAGTTTCATTTGAGAATATAACTGCACATGTAGCATATATACGTGCGTGCATAAACATAGGGCCTACATTCAAGAACCAAATGTATTGCGTTGTCCGTAATAATCATGTTTGAGTAATAGCTTCAGTATCAAACTGAATGCGATGTGACTGACTAATGTGACATTTCCCATCTCTTTGAGAATTGATTAATTTACAAATAATTCAAAATACTCGTATAGGATATACTGACAAGGACTAGTGGCCTAAACTGCAGAACGGTCACACTTTATGATAAGTTTTTCCTTGTGCAATACTTGTAAATTGATACTTGTATACTTGAATGTTTACAAGTATGGTTTCCCCACATGCACTCGAACATCATTTGATTTCAGTGTGGAATCACTTCGAAAGTGACAGCATCCGGACGACAAATCATCTGGAAGGCTGGCATAGAAAGTTGAAGGATATTGTGGGACGAGCACATCCAAATGTGTTCAAGATCATCTCCGTCTTTGCTGACGAGCAAAAGATGACCCTAGTCAAGATTGCTCAACTGGATTGTGGTGCTCCACCAAAGAGAAGAAAGACTAAATACGCGCATTTGAATGAGAAACTTGCCCGCTTGCGTGAGCAATACCTCTCCAATGACTTGACCCGACGGGGATATGCGAAAGCAGTGTCTCACTTAATGGGATTTTGAAAAATGCACATAAAGATCTTCGCATAGATTCTCAACATTTTTTCTTTCATGAAACAAATAGAAAAATCTGCGTATTGTTCTTTGCAATATTGAATTGTACGTGTATATCACTAGGCTTCTACAGAAGTCTTCCCCAGATTCAATATAGATTTTATCATTATCATAAGTTTCCTACCAAAATGGAATTAAAGCCTGAATTATTTGTCCACTGTCTAATCTGATAAATGATTATGTAATAGCATATGTCTGAGAATTCGCTATTTTGAGATTCGCAATTTTGGGAATTCGCTATTTTGACCTTCGCTATTTCGGGTCGGAGCCAATGAAAGCAGGCAGTCTTTCCCTAATCCTAGGTCTGTGACTGTGGCACACGATAATAATAGTCCAAATTTTATTCGGTAGGTCTGTTGCATTGATTAAAGCAGCAGCCGATTGCGATCACTCACATGAAATAGTTTTGTTTCCCTAAAACGAATATGACTGAGGCATTTCAGTGTCGTGACTTTTTGCACTTGTACTTTCCCTGGCGATCCTATTTATGAACATTAATCTTGACATTTGGCATTTGATAGCAGGCCTTCTGTGATTTTTTTGAAACTTAAGTTTGACTGTAGCTGCTCATCAAATACAATCCTTTAAATGCATAGTTCTCTTTCTTAAATCTCTGATTATTTGATAGTGACGGTCGTAAGGAGTGAAAAATGCAACATTTTGAGTTCCTTTAGAGTTTAATTTTCTGCGAATTGAATGTGTCCATCAACTTTATGTCAGCATCCTTTACGCATTGGGATGTATTTATTAGAGAAATGATCACAGATAGTCGTAACTTTAGGCTGCCTTCGCCGGTAGCTGGGCCAGCATTCAAGGAAGTCGGCCTTCGTATTCAAAACCGTCCCATCCGCGGCCGCCTTATTAAAAAACCGACCGGTCGCGGATGGGACGTGACTGCGACTCTATACCGGTTGGTTAAAGCTTTTATCGTCAGACATTATTTGGTCAATTTATGCCAATAGACATTATTCAATATCTACATAGCATATCATGAAATGCATGAATGGTAGGCCTACCGGTACTCCGTATAAGCGAGAGTTACCTATTACAATCCAGTATTACACAATGCAGTTATTCGCACTTTGAAATCATGTTTTGTGCGATGAGCAGTAATACGCGTAGGCCTGATGACTTATTTACATATCTAATGAGTTGTAGGCCTACTTTATAATTTATGATAATTTAACTGCATTTTCAAAGTCATCCAAACACAAGCAAATTGAAAACAGATAGTCAAAAAAGTGATCCAAAAGGGCATTGATGTAATAATAACATTCATGCAAAAATAATATATGCGTCTATCTATATCCCGTCTCCACAAGAAAGCTTTAAGCGGTCAACAAATTCTAAGTTCCAATATCATAAAATTTTTTTGAACGATAAAACTTCTGAGATGAAGAGTTTGACCACTGACTGAGTGCTGATATTGCGAAATGTTTCGTGCAAGTTGATTTAATGTGATTCACTGAAGTGAGATTTACTTCTTCACTTGAGATAAATCTAGTTATTTGTAACGTCAATTGAGATCTCTCTCCACTACACTTTAAATGCAGATCCATTGAGTTTACATTGATGACCCTGAGCTGACGTAGAAGATTTTGGAACAATGAGCTTGCCTGAGTTGTCTTCAATTTTCCGTTTCAGTGAGTGTCCCGAGAAGTTCCAGAAGTGTTGCTGAACCTACGTTAATGAAAAAAATTCTCGCGTGCAGTTAGCTCATCAAACAATTATCCACGATCCACTGTCAAATGTTCAGGTAGTATGCCCTAGGTTGCATTGAAATCCATTACTCATTGCATCTATAAACTCCACGTCTTATATAAACTATCCCATCTAGTGAAATTAATCAAGATCTGGAATAATTTTATAAAAGATAGATTGAAGAATACTCAATTCTTCCAAAATTCATACAGGCTAGAATATTTGATTACCGGCCGGCGTAATGAGAAGCCGGCCTACCGGTCGACCGGTCTTCAAACTTTGCGGCAAGGCCGGTCGGCAAAAATCGGCCCAACTGGCCGCCGGCCGGTTCTAACCGTGGCGTCCCCACTTGGAGCACGCCACGTGTGTGTGGAATCCTCCTGCTTCACAAGACATCGCCTTAATCGAAAAGGTCCAACGCCGGTTCACACGGTGTGTGATTAATCTACCGGGTCATTCCTACGAAGACAGCTTCCGACTACTAGGAATACCTACCTAGCAACTTCGTTGCCGTGAATTTGACCTGATACTCGTACACAAAATTTTTCATTCCCTTTCTCCATGTGATGCTGGAACATTTGTTTAATCCTGCCACTTCAAGTACTCGTGGGCATGACCTGAAGGTCTTTATAAATCCTTTAATGGCTCAAGATCGGGAATATTTTTCCTCAATGCGTAATCGACGCTTGGAATTCGATCCCGCCGATATTGTTGAATCGACATCTCTCCGGAAGATCAAGGAAAATCTGTACAATTTTCTAATTTTCTACGCTGAGAAATGAGCCTTGTGACTCTTCCTTTACCTGTATAAATGTATGTGATCCCTTGCCTGTATGTGTTGACTCCGTTCTACTCACTGTATATACTATACATGTACTGCATCTATTCAATATCTGTAAATTTAACATGCTTTGGTGCTCAAACCAGCCGGCGACCGGTTCCAACCCTGGATAACACGTTCTATGACACGTTCTTGTCTTTTTAATTACAGGTCAAAATGGTGAATAGATACCTGCGATTTATTTTCTTACAAGCATTCTAGACCCTCTCGTCCGCCTCTCTAGCAAGTCATGAGTAGAACTATAGGATTACAGGATTTCTGACTTACTTGCTCTTAATCTACGCCGGCTGTGAATAAAGCATCAACCTTGATCGCCTTGGCGCTTATCAGCAAGCCTTAAAATCATGCTAATCTATTACTTGATCAACAAATAAAAAACATAAATAAAGCATCCGGAAAAAAGTTTTCCGTAAAGTGAGAATTAAAGAAAACTGAATGTAAATTGATCATTAAAAACATGGTTGAAAGCGGTCTTAGTACTATTTTCAAAAGCATGACTGAAATAATTTGTTAAAAATCAGGGAATCTTTATAAACCCGGTGCTTTCAATCAAAGTAATTCCGATTATAAAACTGCATTTAAAAACATGGATTTATATGCGCTTTTGTCCCTTTGACAAAAACACACAGTTATTCAACTGATATTTGAGACCTTATCTTACTTTAAATTACAATGCATCATGAGGGTGATTATGTCACGCTAAATGTGAATATGCGAGGTAGGAACATTATTGCACACAATTAATGATGGCATCAAATCCACCTCTGGTTTTGGACAGCACAGTTTTCCTATATATGCAGGGTGTTAAGTAAATCACGCCCGATTTCTGAAAGAAACAGAAAATCATTCTGAAGGCATTTTTGATGGCAATGCCTAGCCAAACAAATCATGTCCTTCAATTATTCGAATAGGATCATTTTGCATCAACTCCGCCTCTGAGTATTAAACATAAAA
This sequence comes from Prostheceraeus crozeri, assembly GCA_907163375.1. NCBI lineage: Eukaryota > Metazoa > Platyhelminthes > Polycladida > Euryleptidae > Prostheceraeus > Prostheceraeus crozeri. The sequence goes on from CAJQUW010005758.1 coordinate 73,268, forward strand.
AACTTAGTTTCTTTCAAAAAATGGTAACCGACACATATTATAGGCCTACATGAACCTATGTTTATTGACAATTGCTTCACATTTATCAATAATTTTCTATGAAAGTTTATCAACTATGTACAGCTTTGAATTAATGTTTGGCATTTTACTGAGTTTGAAAAACAGCGAAGAGAATCCTGTATTCATAGGTCAACACAGCATTCAATGATTCGTTTTTAAGACCATAATGGCGTCGACTATACATCAATCAGTATCAAGTCGACATCGCAGGTCACCTATCAGAAGCTTTACCGGACACTTGTGTCGCAGGTATCGTGGAGAGGAGCTGATATGTAGATTTCAAGATATCAGGACTGTCGATAGGTTGGTGACTGGGGATGTTTCATTTCCGCCATTGGGGTCTCATTGCCTGCGTTGCTTTTTGATTTCGACTTTTTGTCTCTGTGCTTTTATCTATATTATGTGCAGAGCACCGAGTGCATGCTAGTAGATGTACAGCAGAGTACATATGATGACGAGTGCTATCAATTTTGAAATTTAGATCGCAGTTGTGCAATTTCTCGTAAACAAGTAGAAATTAAGAACAACGACTGTTGCCCACTGAATTTATTATAGATGCATCGGGAACAACAGTAGAATAGGATACATCTTCAAAAACTTATTTAAAACTTACATACTCAGAACTTGATTCCTCTTCTGGTGCTGTAAGAGTCCTAACTGTTGACCTATGCAAGGCATTTGACAGATTGACAAAGAAATCAATCATGGAAGCATGTGTAAGATTTAAAACACCTGCCCAAGCCTACAAATGGATAGATGATTACCTCACAAATCGCTTTCAACGTGTGAAAATTGGTAATGATTTTTCAAACTGGATCAAAATCTGCAGTGGCGTGCCTCAGGGAAGCGTTGTGGGTCCAGTATTATTTTGTATGGCCACAAATACTCTACAACCAGTTTGTGTGAATTCTGCAATTATCAGATATGCAGATGATACTACTCTATTGCATTTCTTGAGATCTTCCAATGATGACATGCTCGCCATCATTAGGCAAAATATTGTTAGCTGGGCCGAAGACTGATCTTTCTATTAATTTCAATAAATGCTATATCATGAATGTCATTACTAACAAAAACATTACGTTTGATGAATTTCGTATACATGCAAATTCAGATGTCATATGTTTGCGTACAGTCTCAGAAGTAAAAATTCTTGGTTGTATTTTGTCATGTGATCTAAAGTGGAACTCATTTGTTAACTTTTTGATAAAGAAAGCAAGTAAAAGGATCTATTTGATTCTTAATCTTCGTAGAGGTGGTTGTGACTCTGAGCGGATCTACTCCGCATATTATTCTTTTATTCGTTCGATCATTTCATGGGCGTATCCTGTGTTTTGCAACATTCCTGATTATTTGAAGAAAAGCCTTGCACGTGTCGAGAGAAGAGTGTTGAATATTATTGATAGCACTGATGTGCCTGCCAATTCACTTTTTACCCATTGTGAAACTGTGTGCCACAACCTTTTCAAAGTGGTGCTGGAAGATGCTAGACATCCTCTTAGACATTTTTTCGTCCCCGAGACTCTCGCACTAGAAACAAATGTCCTCTGAGAAAAATGAAAAGTAGAACCCAGCGTTTCTCTAGGAGTTTTATTAATTACTGTTCTTAACTTTTTAACTGATATCATTCGTTTTTTGTCGATGTATTTATTTTGATTGATTTTAATTGATGTATACTAGATTATTTGCTATGTCGTGATCAACCAACTCCCTGTAATTTTGTACTACATTTTGTAATGTGCTCACCGATTTGTGAGACAAATAAAGATTTCATTCTTAATTTTTTTAATAATGCTAACTATTTTGTTTTGCGATGTTCACTATGGTGGCATTAAATTTACATGATCTATAATTAATGAATCAGAGGCTATTGTATTGGTATATTTTGCGAAATTTTGTTATCATATAATTTACAAATCCTAAAAACCTGACATTCCAAGAAAAGCTATATATAAGTACGGAAACATAAAGCTAATAAAAATATATGAAGAAATTGATAAAAAATATTAAGTCGCTTCTGGCAGAGTTCGTGCTAATAACGCTATGGCATTAGACTTTGCCAGAGAAACACCAAGCCGCTCCAATAATTCTCGTCGAGAAAAACTTGACCTGTTTCTCTGTATGGCAAGACGGTCAGCGATGTTATTTATGGTTGCGATGGCCTGATCACTCCAAGTCCCATATACTGTAACGGCCAATGGGATGCAACTCCAATTTAGCAGCTCGAAAACATCACCATTGACCCGAATCTTCCTCTCCTCAGCAGCAGCAAGGCATTCACTTACTGTTGTACTCGCTCCATCAATGCTACGTGGTTTGAGCGGATGTACAAATGTTAGATCAAAAGTTGCAGGATTGCCGAGAAACCATGAGAGAATTAGGATGTATGCAGCAGTGATGCGGAGTCCTATCATTTTGATGGGACTCCGACTCCGGGGGTTGATAGGACTCCGGCTTTTGATAGGACTCCGACTCCGGGTGGCAAGTATATAAGCCTAGCTTTTGAAAAAGTGACTGGTAACCTACATCACAGATCATTATAGGCTTACCTGAGCCTATATTTAGTGATCATTTTATCAATTATCAATCATTTTCGATGAAAGTTTATCAAATGTCGCTTTAAGTTGGATGCATACGACTCGGCTCTTCCCATCTTGTTGATACGTGCTTCACACGGTTTTTCTCCAGTCTCTAGGCACGAAAATCCCCATCCTTCTCCAAAAAATGAGTGCACATTCGATTTTAATATGCGCTTTAGGGTAGCCATCACACACGATTACGTGAGGGTAAGAGGTTATGTTCTCAAACAGACCAGTATTTCATTTTTGTCTCTGATGTGACCATTGGCGCGCAGGTGTGATCGAGGGTTGGAAGGCTTGTCTTCTCTACTAAATCACTGAGTGAAAAGACAATCCTTTTTCAATATCACGGTTCATTCCCTCAACTATTATAAGCTGTGTATGTACTGCTGTCTCTGTACTTTTGTTTGACGGAGAAAGTTGACATCAAGACAATGATGACAACTATGCACGAGAATAAATAATTTGCCTGTATTATATTATTTCGGGTCTAGCTATAGGCTGGAGTCCGGAGTCCTATCATTTGATAGGACTCCGACTCCGACTCCAGCAAAAATGATAGGACTTTGGCACGGCTGTTAACCAATCTGAAGCTCTCGAGGAGGAAACAGCAAACATCGATCTCTATCTGCACTTGATGAACAATTAGAAACTAATAAAATGCTTTGGTAAAATGAAGGCAAATTCATGCAAATTTAGTAAAATATCATCAAAGATCAGATACTGCTCACCGTGTTTCACAAATATGCACGGATGCGCTAATAGTTTTTGAATTATATTTTGACAACATTTTTTCATACGTTTCTGATAAAACTAACTATTAACCATTTGGAGACAAGGACGAAAGATAGTTAGTTTCATCAGAAACTGCAGGCAAAATGATGATAAAAATGCCTCAACTTTAAATGCCTAAAAGAGAGTGTAATATTTAACTCAAGTTGCATGGATTTAACTCTATTTGGCCACGGCTTTTCATTACACTAACTAGTTATTGTTCCTCGAACCGCATGCTTGACTTTAGATTGATGGTCGGCAAATTGGTAGTCACAGACATACTGGCCAACTGTGAGCCGACGTCGGCATTGGATCGCAATGCGACCATTCGCCAACCATCGGCATATCAGCGGCCACTGACTCACTGGCCAACTGTCTACCAACGTCGGCAGAAAGTCGATTTGGCCGATCGTGCGACCTCGAGCCGACGTCGCCTTTGCCACAGGGTAGGTTCTTCAACTGATCCTCCTTAATTAGACCTGATAGGAAACGCTGACTACTGCAAGTTGCCATTGATACACTTAAGCCAAATTGAGATTGAAATGATTCAAAGATTGCACTAGGATGGTCTGAAGTGGAATTTGTTCCTGCGATCGATGAAAAATAAGCAGCTGATGCATGATTCTCAAGAGATCTCAACCCAAGTCCACCATGTTTCAAGCTCAACTGACACTGAAGTCGGGCATCTTTAGTCAGCTGAATTCCAACCGACTTTTCTAAGCATTCCAAAACATTTGAATTAGAGGAAACATCGGCTGGGGGCAGCAACGGGCAATCTGATTAAATTTACAAAATCCAGCACACAATCGCAGTAATATCAAAGCAATCTGTGGATAGTGAAGACCCTTGATTTGCGTTAGTAATTTTGTGGCTGACTGGCTGACAATCTCAATTTTGAGATATACGCAAGGCAAAAGTCTGAGGTACCAATTGGAGATCCAAGCAACACCAAATTAGGAGCATTACTTCGGAGCATTTCTGATGGAAAAGATTCAAAACTCTGCTTACTAAAAAGTTCATGCTTTTTAGGATTGATTTGGTTACCAGACCAATACGTAAAATTTTGTGGCATAACAATACTTTCTTCCACAGCCTGTCGTGTTCACACAAAAATCCGTCATCTAGATACCACATGTTGTAAAAATAGTCCAGGTATATCATTCAAAGATAAAACTAGACGATGTAAGGTGAGAGGAAATAGAAGTAGCCCAAACCGATCGCCTTGTTGAACACCAGTAGCCGAGGTTAAAGTTCCAGTGGCATGCCATAATCTCGGATGCTGACTGAACACCAAGACTGCACAGGCAAGAGACATGGTAGTAGCTTTCCGCATTCTTCTAGAACAGTCTGACGTGAAACTGTGTTAAATGCATTCTTCATATCGCCCTTGAGGACTACAGAATCTGCGTCGCTCCAGTGCGCATTGATGATGCTCCTTGCCTTATGTACCACTTTCTCAGCTCCACCAGGACAGGATACTTCAAACTAGAAGGGATTCAGAATTTCTCTTGTTTTTTTCTGAGGCACTTCCTTGTAAGACGTCGAACAACTTCGCCAACAGCAATTGCTCGGATGTCGAGTTCGGCATCATTTTTCGACTTGATGAGTGCCGTAATTGTTGCACCGACATAAGGTGGAGCTACTTCCATAGGAACTTGACCGGAGATTAGGTGATGAATAAATTGTCGCAGAGCAATGAGCACATTTGTTGGTAAGATTGCCTCCATCCTTCAATCAAATGATCAATACGCAACCCTGAAAGGGAATGATCGTAATATGGTCATAACATCAAAACTAGGGTGGCAATTGAGCGGGAGCTTCGTTAATTTGTTGGCGTTGAGGAGGATCACAATACGGATGCTTCTCCTCCAACAAGCGTCTGGTTTCTGCATTATTAGGAGCAATGCCTTTTGGTGATAGAACTTTGCTGGCTTTTCCATATAGGCCTAGACCATCTTCTGCAAATGAGACTGCTGCATCACGAACTTTACTCTAAGGCGACTTGCTTGACTGCTCAAATGTGGATTTAGCTGCATTTCGAGCATCGTTCTTACATGCGTCCCACCATAGCTGAAGTTTCTCACCGGAAAGCCATCTTTAACATAAGTTCGATATATCCACACGATTAGATCTATTTTTACCAGCCCTTTTGGATGACGGCAGTACACATTTCGGTAACATCGCCAAATATGTAAAGGCTTCAACACTATTTTGCATAATAGTCTATTTCATAGCGTCTTGCAATGCTTTACCCCATGCCTGTCTTGCTTTGAATGGAACGTGCTTATGAGTTGGGCGCTTCAACTTCATCACTTTCTCAAGTGTTGGGAGTTGAAATGCTTCCTTGCTACTAATGAAAGAGGAGGCGCCCGGTTCCTCTGAAAGTGTCACAGCACAACTTGTCAAATGTGAATTTTTATGAGACACAGCAACGATATTATCGCATTTATTGATCAGAGGCTATGTAAACATGTTAAGACGAACATATATTACCATTGGGTCGTTTTAATCACACAACTAATCTGCAGTCGAGGCCGAAATGATTTACAATTTCTTTAAAGGAATAGTAAATAATAATAGTGACGCTTGTAAAAAATCACAAATGTCTTAAAAATTGTGACGTTGCTTGCTGTCGGATATCTGGTTAGTGTGTTCTGAATATTTTGTGTTTAATCAACTACTTCATTTTTAGAAATATTGTCAGTTGAAGTTTACAATTGGGGTACTAACACACTGTCAAAAATAAAATACTGTAAAACATACATTGATATAGTTGTCTGTACGGGAAGTCAGTCATGATGAATGTCAAAGAAAAAATCTTTCCCAATTTTACGACTTCGAACTTTGTATTGTAAAATAAATCACCCGACGCGTTTCGTCTACACAGGCTGTATCAAGGGTTACCTCTTGATAAGGTAACCCTCGATACAGTCTGTGTAGACGAAATGCGTCGGGTGATTTATTTTACAATACAAAGTTCGAAGTCGTAAAATTGGGAGAGACTTTTTCTTTGGCATTCATGTAAAACATAAAATCGTTCATTAGGTTAAATCGCTATGTTGAACCATAATAGCACCCAATCGTTTTCCGCTTTATAATGTCCGTGTTATGTATGACGACTGAAATAATATGTCTAATACGCTTTGATATTTTGATAATTGCATGATTTGGCATGTATAGCCAACTATCTGGAGTAAAATGCTTTCGCCCCCTCATCAAGTAATGTCTCGAGCCCACAACGTGTACTTCAGTATCACATTTACTGTAGAGCCATAAAGCAGGGAAATCGGAAAAGATTGGAAACTACTTCTTTAGAATGTCACATGCTATTTCTAATTTAAGAAATAATATTGCCTACCTGTTTTCTCTGAATAATGAGAATGATACACTGCATAACTATAGAAATTGTGAAAACTAAAATTGATTATCTATGCAGGCAGCATCATGAGGTGACAACCGTGATCCTCATCAAGTCAAGTCAAGTTGCATGTAGGTCACGTTAGTGTAAACATGACAGTCAAGTAGAAATGAACTGATATGCAATGTGCAAGTGATCAGACTATGAAAACATACAAAGAAGTACGCACTTCTAAGTGCAAGCACTACCAATTCAACAATCGGACACAAGCAGATTCATTGCACGAGATAGTTTATTTAATGCTATTTCAAGACTTGAATAATTATTCGTGACAAAAAGCATGGCAAAATGAGTGATTGCTGTTGCAATTGCAGAATTGTAGCTGCATTTCATGTTATCATCAAACATACTTGTACAGCATCATTCGTGATTACAAAAATATTTCAATTTTAGAATTGCAATTTACACCATGTATAAGATGATGAGTACCACATAGCTTAGGCATAACTCCAATCTGCAAATGGGATAAAAGGTTTGTAAAGAAATAAAAATAGAAATTTCCTCAGATAGATATACATGTACAATGCATATTACTTGATATTGTAAAGTCTGATGATTGCTTCAACTGCTTCAAATTAACTGCTTCAATCAACTGCTTCAATTCAATTGCTTCAAAAGATTACTCTGAAAATCAGCTGTTGCAGGTGGTTCGTAGGCATTTAGGGCTTACTCCACTTCACCAGTTTTTGAATGAATGAGCTTTATCTGCGAATTCAACACTTTAGACAACTTGGTTATGGCAATTTTGTTTATTAATAGCTTGCATAAATATGTGCACGCCTACTTTGTTTATTGAATCTTATCTCAGAACCTAATCCTGAGGTATCCTCTATATTCATTGTTTATTTGAAAATAGCAGCGGTTTCAATCAATGGATGTAAAATTCCATCACATTTATTCGAAAATGATAGTCGATGCAAGTTGTCGTTGGTTATTTGAGATGGGCGTCGCTTTTTCTTTGTCGTAGTGACCCAAATGCTGCAATGTCACTTTTTGTAAACAATTGAGTCGTAACATTGACTTTCAGTGAAACAGCAGTGACTGCTTCATAAATTTTAGAGAGAAATCACATTTTGCAGCGGATAGCAAAATCATTCAATATAAATTGGCAGCTGCGTAAAAAACATATTTATTTTATAAATTAAAAGTCACTTTTCATTAACACAGTATGTTTCTGCATATTCCATATGCCTTCATCATCAGGTGATGCTATACAACCATGGAGGAGAAGTCGGCATTTATATAAATGAATGCATGCACTGCAGATTATTGCTTTAATATTTTTAGGATTTAATATTTTGCTTTAATATTTTGATGATCATTTAAATACACGCAAAATAAAAAAAATACTTTATAAGGGTAGATGCGATCTAAGGGTAGATGAGCACAATGGCAGCAATATTACTAACAAAGTAAAAAAGTTATGCAAGAAATATAAATCAACTTTTACGAAAAACGAGTTTGATAATTTAACAAAGTTTGAGTATGATGCACCTTACTTTTACGGTCTTCATAAACATTCTGACTATTTTAAGGATATAAGCAGTGATGATAAAGGATGTTGCAAAATGAGTCCTCCTAACGATTTAACATTTCGTCCTATAATTGGTAGCCGACATGCTCCTACTGGCCACTTAAGTGATTTTTTGGATGAGATATTTAAGCCAATTGTTTTAAACTTACAAAGCTATTGCAAAGATTCATGCCATTTTATTGAGATTTTGATCTGATTAATGTTCTTTGATGAATGATGAACGATGCTTGAATTTTTAGATGTATTGGTTTACAAAAACGATGATAAAAAATATATCGAAACGGATATTTATAGCAAACCTGCTGACAGTTTTGGATAAGTTCCATTCAAATTCAGTTATCCACGTCATGTAATTAGAAACATACCTTTTGTATTGGATCACAGGATAGAACGCATTGTATCCGAAAATCATAATAAACTTAGAAGATATGAAGAACTAAAAGGAAATTTGGTACAATTGAATTATCCAGAAACTTTAGTTGGAAATGCGATTGAAAAGCAAAGGAAAGGATCAAACACATTAAGGAGAAAAATGATGCAACTGAAAAGTGAATCCCTTTCGTACGTACATATAACCTCAATAATCCTCAAGTTTGTAATAACACTATTCTGCCCTTGGCCAACACATTGAAATCCTTTGAATCATTCGAAAGTTGCACATTTCAGAAATCCTTGAGACAATCGAGGTATTTATAATCAATGCTACAGAGGAATAGAAGAACTGTCACTCACGGTGTAAGCAAATGCGGTCAATCACGCTGCAAATGCTGCGACATATAATTACAGGTGACCACGCACAATGTTAAGTAAACAATGATGATATCAATTTTCAAATTAAGTACAACATGAGCTGTGATTCTTCTAATTTTATTTGCCAGCTTGTTTGTTTAGGTTGTAATAAGTTTTACATCGGTCAATCAGGTGATACTCTCCGCCATAGAGTTACAGTTCATCGGCAGCAAATCAGCAATTCTATATATGGATACTTACCCCTAAGCGAACACACACGTGAGTGTGTGGTTAATAAGAACATTAAATTCGCAATCATGCCCTTTTACAAGATGCCAATAGACTCCAATCGTCTGGACAGGGAACATAAAGAAGCCATGTTCATAACACAATACAAGCCCCCTCTAAACAAGTTGAAACATCTATGATTTTATTTCTGTTCATCTCTTTTTATTGTATCTTTATGAAATAAAGATTCATTTAACGCCTTAAGAAGCCACTGAAGTGGTGAAACATGTTAGCGTAAATCTTGTGTTTTTTCATATTTTTCCATATATTCTTTTGGCTTCTTTTACACGCCGTTCTTTGATGTTTTGTTCTGTTTCGATTATCTGTGCATTCCAACTAATTCTATGGTCAGATGTTAACGAGTGATTAGCAATTTCAGAGTAGGTGTCCATATTGCATAGTGACCTTTGATGCTCCTTTCTTCGCTCATCAGTAGTTCTATTTGTCTCTCCGATATCAGACCAATCGCAATATGTATACCCAAAGTTTGGAGGGAAAACGCCGATCTTGGTATACTCAGAGTTTCATGTTAGCACAATCATCAGCCAAAGGAAATTCGAATTGTAGAAAATTAAAGTATGAAAGCAAGCATGCAGCCGGTATAATCGTGACCTTTGCACTTTAAATACATACTTATGCACAATCGCAATAGAAGAAAATGAATTCGGTATTTTTCGTGACCTCTGCTAAGCAGGACACAAAGAAAGTTAATTTCTTGGTAGCAAGTATCTATTTTTGTGTTTGCATTTGGAGACAAGTTCATTCCGTTTGTTGAGCATATTGTCTCCGTCGTGGTCCAAAATGAAAAACTTCTCGCACTGGGTAGCTCCTTTTAGTCGCTTGGTTGAAGGGTTTGCAGAATGTTTTGATATTTCACCTTACTATTAGGTTCAAAACTGCCTCCTTCAGTTTCCAATATTCTTTATTTTTCATGCTTGCAGCTTTCATCAGAAAGCGATTTCTTGTGGTTAGCATATCTGAGCTTGAATGAGCTTCCGCAAATACCCAGATATGTTCTGTTCTGATCATTGCATATAGGCCTAACTTGGCAATATAATTACTTGCAAGTACTCGAGTTGAGACCCAATGCCAACTGTGAGATAAGCAAATGTTTACAATTTTGAAGAAATTACCACGAAATTGACTGATCATGATAGCAATACAGATATATGGTATTTTAAATATCCTCCGTGTCATGACAGCCTTGTAGAGGCAATGTTTGCTACATCAGCAATTCGATGGGCTGCTGCTTTAATGCTCAGCCTTATTAACCTTTTGACTGTGGCAGTGAAATTCAGCGATGTTCTTTCATATGCGAATGACCAGTGGACCTGTGCATGAGAAGATAGGCTGATAAAGCCATTACTATGATGACTGAGGTATCCACTTGAACTGTTAGTAAGATCTCATCTACTGTAGATATGAATGGGAAATTGAATAGCGTAATTAATAACGCATCAAGTTGTAGGCCTACGTATTACAAATAAGGCTCCTTTCAAGAAATAATCAAAATGGAAAAGTGCTAACACGCTTTTCAGTACCGACATTGACCACGTGCCAGTCAGTGACGAGACGTGAGGGAACAATGGGAAGACCGAAAGACTAATGAATGCTATTTGACAATGCAGAAGGCGGGATGACCATATAGTCCGGTGTAATTGGTGTAACTGCAAATTTTAACATAGAAATTTCAGCAAAATTGTTGATATACTTTAACGAAAAGTGTCTGTTTGTACACTTTACATCATCCTCTGTCACTGAATGATAGCTCATTTGAAAGATCATGATCTGTAGATGATTTCTATAATAACCAGTCCAACAAAATACCAATTTGTGTAACTTTTATGAGCAAAAATTCGAAAACATGGAGTCAACACCTTAAATATCACAATTTTACCACTGGAAATACATAGGATTGTGTTATCCTCTCTATTTCTGAAAAGCAAATGATCTGATCCGGCAGACGCGAAGTTTTTCAGTAGGTTAGAGGTGTACTATGCTATGTGAAAGTTTTATGTACTACCTCGTTCCCTGCACAACTTCACGCTAGCTCCCGGACTAACAGCGCGAATGCAAAGAAATCAATGCTCACCCCAATACATACAACGCATATGATAATATATAGAGGAAAATATATAATATACTAATAGTCAGACTATTTTATCAAAGGATCTGCAATTTACAAAGGGTGTTGACCCTTGACCCGAAGCTCTAGTCTATTTTTTCGCATTATCTTCCTGTCATATATCGGGTGATGAATGCTATGTCAGTTTACATTTTACAAATTTAACAGTTTTCACCAAAAAAGTTTCACCCAAGTCGTTCTTCCTGTTGCTCTAAATTAGATACATAATACACCACTATTTCAACAAGCCTTCGAAAAAGACTAGGAGTAGGCCTGCATGAATCATTGCGATTGGCAACTAAAAATGAATGGACTTACAGCATATGTCCACTACTTTCCGAGACGATCATATAATAACAATAACCGACCTTTTCTACTATCTCCCCACTTCAGGCATTAGGTCACCTAAAAAGGACAAATAAATATGCGAAGACCCATCGTGAGATGCGATTGAAATTCAAGTCAAGCTTACATGTGCATACAAGAAACTGACATGTACGTCGTAGTTAAAACTAATTTTGAAGCATTTTGATGAGGCATCCAGGATGAAAATATGAATATAATTGACAGGATTTTTGACATAATTCATGATCAGATTCAATGAAAGCTTGTCCTTTTTAATATTTTCAATGGAATAAGCTTATAGAGTGAATGGAGTAAGTAGGTAAGTCGGTAAAGTGGATATTTTCATTCACATTGAAAATCGCAAGTAAGTCATTTACAATCAATCAATTAATCATATGCAAGTAAGAGTTGAGTTCAGGCACTCGTAGCAGCAAATGCAAAAATATGCCGGCGCAAATGATAAAATGAAGGCAATACTAAATCGTACAGTGATTTATGGTAAAGTACATACTAAACTATATGAGATACTATGTATTTGAAAAAGGTCGCGTTTGCCAAATTGTCGCCATTGGAAAAAGAGCTTCTCCTCCGAGTTGTTCGAGGCATCAATGTCTGCATAATTTTTCACAGTTCGTTATTTTTTTATTGGAAAGAATTGTGCATGTTTGTTATGCAAGCATTTTGTTGCATTAATATTATTACGCCTGATCAAGTTGACAAAAATATCTACTAGGCTACAATTTTAGTTGCCTGTTACGTTAATTTCAAATTAGGCATCATTAAATAAGGGTTTCACTTATAAAGTTAGTGACGCATGTTTTCTCATGAGTTCACAAAGTCGCTAACTTTCATTTAGGAAAGTACATATTTATTTTTAATTTTGACCATTACAAGACAAACAAAGCCGGCAAGACAAAAAGTGTATATTTCATGCAAATGGAAATCAATGCAATTGCCTTGTCCTCTCTACCTATCACCATAGACATCGACATATCAAGAAATCCAGCACTAACCAGAGAAAATGAAAAAATATGAATTCATATAAACTATGCAGAACGGTGGAGAGAATGTGTCCCCTCCCCAGAGGAAAACCTTTTATCTGCTAGCGTGCTTTATTGTTACATGTTGTTTCATAGTTGTAAGCTATAAACTTTAGGAAATCGATTACATCCTCAATATATCCATGATTATCAATGCTATTTCAGTATTGTCTCGCAAAATCTACTATAGCTAACTTTCAAACCATCCTGAATTGGAATACTTGGATACAAATTAATTTCATCTAAGGAGATTAAGACGTAATTATCCCTGCTATTTTTAAAACATTCTACCAATGGGTTGATATTATTCAAATGTGATGGAACAAATTTGACTAATTGATTAAATATGATGCTGGCAAGCCAATCTTATATTTATTGTTGATGCTATTGGCCGTAAAAGATAGAATCCATTCACCTTTTTCTTGCAATCTTTTGAATCAATTTGAAAAGCTGCCGGATGACTATCGGTGCGTGGTAAGCAATTTTTCATGATTGATCAATTCTTTTTAATTTGCCACAACCTACTCGAACTAACCAGTTAGCCTGATTTTCAATGGATGATGTTTTTGATTTGTTGAGAAGATTATAGGTTTTTGTATCTTTGAGTAGATTTTCGGTGCGTTCAGTTATACTGTCTTCATTACTTACAACTACTCGGTCAGACTTAACAGACGGTGCAATCTTTCTTCTCAATATTTCAATTTTCTCATTTTGTTACTATGATAATTATTTTTGTGCTAGGTCAATATTTTAATTATCTCATTTTGTTACTATGATAAGGATTTTTGCGAAAACAGTGAAGTCATAAAAGTTTTTACACTCAATATTTTAATTTTCTCATTTCGCCATTTTATCGTTTTTATTTACATCGGCTTGTCCAAATTTAAAGTCCAACATCTCAGCGCCAAAGCGCGTAGGGCGAACTTTCTTTTACTATTTTAAAATAAAGAATTGTGTCGAACAAAGGGAACGACTTTACTTATCATTTTCAGCGAACATGACTAACCTCCAGCACGGACGAAGCATGAAAATACATATCGACGGTAAAAAAAAAAATAAAAACGGTTTTAGATAAATATCTCAAAGATAAGTGAACATTAGCAAGCATTAACTATTTATCAGTTTTAAGTAAGTCATCATCACCCACTCACAATAAAATCCCCGGCAAAATTCGGTGCCGCAAGAAAAAGTCCTACTGAAGTCAAGAGTGTTCTGTAAAGTCTGTCACTGAGGTGCCTCTCCCTTATAAGAGGTTTATCTATAGTATTTCAAGATCTACACGCCCGAGAAAAAGGAACTTTAGGTCAGCAAATATATTAATTAAATTGCCAAATTTTCGTCTGTCACTTGTGTGTCAAATATCCTGCATTACGATCCTAAAACTTATACTGATCAACACTTTGAGGCAAATTCACCTAAGGATTAAACCGATGGTAGAAGAAATTGTCATTTCATGACCGCGAATGGAGTGCTTTCATGGGATGTTAATTTCAAAGTCGGAGTGCAATTTTTTTTCTTGTGCTCCGCGCTCTGGAAAATTGACAATGGAGCGCACGTGTCCACCTCTGAATTTACTTTATCCTAGAAAACAGTCAACCCACCCATTCAAATTGATATTCAAATGTAGCATCGCTATACTGACCACAGCACTAGATAAGATTTGTGAGAAATCGTTGTTGGGACAGACAAGCGCTAATATTGACTCATTGACAGATTTTGCAAATCCCTCAGTCATCGTTGAATTTTTCTAGGATCATCAATATCAGACAATGTAAAGTCACAAAAATATATCAAGCTTAGTTATGACTAATAAATTTAGTGGCTTCCATACTCAGAGGAAATTCATACCTGGTCATCCGCAGTAGCAAACCGAAGGAGCAAAATATCATGATCAAATTGACAATGATCACAATTAACTTTAAATCATGTAAATGGGTCCACATTACTATTCAGATTCAAGAATGAAACATAAATTTAGTGAATCATAGTAATCATAGAATTTAGTAATGCGTTGAAATTGAAAATGAACTTATGTGAAATCGTGACAAAATAGTAGATAATTCCTAAAAGTAGCTAAAGACAATATACTTATGACTTATGAGTGACTGGTTATTGAGTAATCAAGAAGTGTTAGAAATCTGCTATAAATAAAATTGCTTGATAAACGAAATTGTTGGATTATATGAAACAGCAAATGCTGCACTCAGAAGGACCTGAGACATCGGCGCCAGCCGTCACTGAGATTTCGGCCCACTAAGCTCAATATTTGTCTGCGCCCAGGTCCTACCTTCATCCACTTTTGTACTCAACTTCTTCATGGTGATCTTTGCACTTAAACACCAACTTTAACAAGAAATTTCCTCACCGACGGATCAACGAAATGGCGGCATCCCACTCTCAGAAGGCATGAGCTCACATTTCTATCCTTGCTTCTGAATCCCTACGGCAAGTTCTTCATATTTCGCAGATTTCCTTTCATGGGCATCCCTATCACTCTCTTCCCAGCGAACGGTTAACTAGCCCATAATATTTCTTTTCCCTATCGCGTCGATAGACGTTAGATGAGGTCGTTGGTCAGATGGGGATGATTCATCTGGCATCTGTCTATCCACTCAGGCTTCTCACTTCCGTGTTGCAGATCGAACGATGAGTCTTTCGTCTCTTTGTTTGACCAATCGATGCAAAGTCAATTCTCGTCACTTACCTGCGGGGAGACGTGTGTAAATTTGGCGGAACCATTATTTAGTACAGCGAGATCCTATTTGAAGTAGCTTTTACTTTATCAAGATCAGCCTCCTGATCACGAATCTGGGCTCAGAATCCATAAATTCGCAGTTGTTATTGATAAATTCAAGTTTACAGATAAAAGTGGCTCCGTTATGAAGTTAGTGGAAGCAACTTCTTAGTTTCGCTGATAGACGCAGTAAATCAATTTTGTTGTGTCACTACCGTGCTCCAATTTGTGGCGCTGATCAACAAATATTTGTCCAACATATTGATCTCAAGTAAAGAAGGAAGAATCACATGTAAGTACAACATTTAAATCACAGTTGGAAGAGATGTCTTTGCAAGGACATTCACGTTGGCAAGAAATAGAAAGAAGGGTGCAGCAGAGAGGAGTGGGCATGCTCACCCAAGATTTGCCACTCCAACTGATTACTATTCAGTATTTTAAATGTTGGACTCCTTTAAATGGTGTATTCCTTTTCATTTGATAATGGTTCTGGTATATTGTCAAAATTAGTTGTTGAAGATCAATAGCCTAACTAACAGGAAGACATTTTAAAACTTGATTATTCTAAATTAAGTAGGCTATCAGAAAAGGATGCATGCAAAGTGAACTCGAAAATATTACTATCACAAGATCTTTAATGACTTAAATGACTATCCATTGCGGAGAGGTGCGATTCAGCCTCCCGATTATTTTTATGTGATCGAAGCCGCCCGACCTACGATTTTGTGACCTTAAGATCAGCGCATTTTCAAAATTTTTGCTGAAATCGTTGAATTTGTCCCGTTGAATTTTGAAAAGGATTTTTTTCGAAGGTCTGAAAATTGCTTCTTCTTGCAAACATTATGCATGATAGTGATACATGTAACTTTTGACTAAATGGATTGACTTTCAATGTCAGTATATTATTTGACAAATGTGAGTTTATGAATCATATCATGATCATCTATTATGCCATAGACATCGAATGTAGCATTGGAAATTCAATTATTAAGTATATGTTATTTTAGTAGTTGTGACTCATGCAAGAAGTCACTTCTATGTCTTCTCCTAATAATTTGTATGCCTAGTGTAGTCCATCTTCATAAAATTACATAGCCCTATGGAGCTACTTTGAGTTTTGGAACATAATTTCACAGACACATTGGAAAGGTTTCTTTTGAAAGAGAATCTTCGACATTTTTCATGCGCATGCTTGACATGCATGCTTTTCCGCGTAGGGCCTACACATCAATCTTGTCGTTCTCAGATAAGTGACTTCCTAGTTCAGTCAACTGATTTAGCATCGTAAATAGCAATAATTGAGGAGATATAATAGAAAAATGTCCTCAGACATGATGTTTGAGGACATCTTTCCATTTATTTGTCCAGGCTAACGGACACTGCAATCTTTATCATTGAGATTTTTAGCTAAAGTTCGGTAAAATTTCAAATTTTCAAAAAACTGCCAAAATTGGTGATTTTACATCTTTAATAGCTTTTCACGACATGGGGATGAATGAGTTAGAGCAAATACACATCACGATAAGAAAGCTCAGATCCTAAATATGTTGCACCGTGAATTTCATGTGATTTGGAACATTGGTTGGAAGTTTAGGGGAGGCCGATTCAGTCCTATACGCTTCAGAGTCCGATATAGATAGGGTTAAAATGAAGGTCTTACAACCAATTTACCGTACAGTGGAAGCCATATATGTCTACAATCGGATTTTCTGTGTGTAGGCCTAATTTGGTTGGTTTCAATTTTTCCAAAATTTGTAGTTCTTTCGCAGTTCTTTAACGTTTGACGATACTGAATGTGTCTCACGGATCTGCATGTGGATATGTTCCAGCAGCGAAATGTTTATATCAAACTAATGCATATGATAATGGCTTCGTGCTATTGCGGAAGCCATTAGTACATCCATGGGGCGAAGCGACGATTGGGAGACTGATTCAAAGGATATGTGAATAAATAATGTGTCGATGGTCAGATGTTGAGCACATAATCGATCAGAAAGGCACTTCTTTTTGCTAAGTTAACAACCACAAGTATGGAATTCAGACAGGCATTCAATGCATATTTGTCAAGACTGAGAACCACAGAAGAGAGAAAAGTTCGGATGTTTTGTTCATTAATCAAGTTATATACATGTACTAGAAAACATTATTAAAAGACTTCACAAATATTTCGCTTTTTTGATTATTTGATCTTTTTATTTTTTGTTTTTTTGTAAAAATAGCTCGCTCATACGCTCATCAAAAACTTAAAAAAATGCCGTTCGCTCGCTCAAAAACACTGGTTATAGTACCTTGTTTTCGTCTGCAGGATCTCTTCTAGGGTGTCATATACTTCTTCATCGTCATATTCCGAGGTAGGCATGTGGACTTGCACCAGCCTCAATAAGTGAATTCTGTCTATTCTGATAATGAGGCATGATATCACCGTATGAGCCAAAGCTGATTATTCTTTTTGACATTGACTTGTTAATGAGGTAGTCTGTAGGCCTCCCATTTCTTCCCTTTGGCTGTCTTTGCGAATCGTTCGAATATTGTAGGTACCTATGTAAAACCGGTGATTCTTAGCACTCTCTTTCCTCCTCAGTAGAGGAATGCCGGGGACTGAGGGCCTTGATTTGTTTTTGTTTTTCATTTTTCATGTGGGGTATGAGCTTACCCACCACGCTTGCTCATGACGCGTTGTTGGGGGCTTGTGATCGGAGATCACCTCCCAGCCTATTTGCCTGACGAAGCAATAACCTGCAAGTCAGCAGATAGTTTGGATTCAGAGTTTTCCTTCTCGAGGGTGAAATGGTCTAAACAGGTTTAAGGATCTTCACCAACCCCAGGCCTGAATAGTTTGATTATCCTGGCGCACTCCACTCGCCAGTTCGCCGCTGTTGTTGGCGTTACCCAGGGGATCTCGAGGAGGCAACCGTCGGCTAATGGCTCTGACTTGCTATCTTTTAAAAATGGAATGCAGGTTGGCCAGCCCCACACCTCAACCGCGTCCACTGAGCCCCCTCCCGTAGCTTCAACTCATGCTAAAGACGGAATTACAACAAATCAGTAAACAATTTTTTAGACACATATGGTATGAAAGACTTTTGTCTACGTGATGTAGTGCGACCACTCGGAAGCACATCGGAAATAATGCGATGAAGGGATAGGTCACAAGTGTTTTTGCCTTTCGAAATAATCGCAAACACTGTCTTTCCTGCATGGACCTAAAAAAAGTCAGGTAAGCAGGGCAATATGCGAAGCTTCCAACAGAAAATACAATGGCAACGCCGCACGAATTTCTCAACCAACAACTTGATTTTTAGGTGTGTACTGTCTACATACAATGGACGTGCATAGTTTAATTGCCATTGAACTGCATGCCTGGATGATCTTCTTTAGGCAAGGAATTTTTAGTACACTCAACAAAAGCTTGCTGATTTTTTTCAGTCATTGATGTGAATAGACCAATTCATCTTGTTGAAATCAAAGTCAAGAATCTGCATGCCATCTTTCGGTGGAAGGAACTCATTGAAAAGCTTCTACGGAAGGGTTCTTCTATTTTGCTTGTAAGTAAATGTGATGTCTCGGAGATATTGCTTCAAACCGTAGTCGTGTGTCCATTGTGTATCTGAAGCAAAGTTGAATATCATTTGCATATTCCTATATTGAGGCTGTCGAGTAGATCGGCTTAAGAGGGGCAACGAATACACAAAATAACGATGTAGAAAAAGTCCTTGAGGCTATCATAGCGAATTTCCTATTCATGCCATTGTAGCTCGTGTATTGTATTCTGCTTTAGCTGCTGTACCAGGCAATGAGTCCTTTGAGTAAATTAACATCC
This sequence comes from Prostheceraeus crozeri, assembly GCA_907163375.1. NCBI lineage: Eukaryota > Metazoa > Platyhelminthes > Polycladida > Euryleptidae > Prostheceraeus > Prostheceraeus crozeri. The sequence continues at coordinate 92,714 of CAJQUW010005758.1, forward strand.
ATGAAACAGCGAACAAGAAATCCATCTTACCGAATGCCTCTGAAGAAATCGAAATTGATCAGAGAAATCGCGTTTATCTGATGATCTTCGAAACACCGACGAATCTCATCAAATATGTGCATACCGCAGCAAATAGAGCTATCTTTCTTGAAGCCGAACTAATTCAAACCAGTTCTTCATGAGCTTTTTCACCATCCTTTTATGAGCAAGCTTCTCAGAAATTTTGGATGCAACAACGAGATCGGACGAAAATCTGATAATGTAGGATGTGAGCATTTTGGCACTGGGATCACTTTCGACGCCTTCCTTAATTTCTGTTAATAATTATTTAAGTTGGTGATGGTGGATGAACTGGGCGGGTACCACCACGAAGAGGCGGTAGAACGTTGGTCGTACGCTTTTCTACTTCACATTCATCCAAATAGTATAAGGCAGGGTGTCCCAGCTGAATCTGGACTTTAACTACATATAAATTATTTTTTAAAAAATTTTAATGAAAATTATTGATTCCTTGTGCAGAAGCGTTTTATTGAATGACAAGATGAAAGAAAATAATGTTAGAATCAGGTTTAATCACTGTTCACTCGAAGTGACCACCTTCGGTCTCGATTACCTTTTCGAGTCGGCGCCTGAAGCTGCAACACGCCTTGACCAAGGTGTTTCGATCGATACTCTGCATCTCTTCCACAATACTGACCTTGAGATCTCCCAGAGTGTTGTGGGGCTTATTGTTCACTCTAGCTTCAACGACGCTCCAAACATAATAATCGAGGGGATTGCAATCAGGGGAGCTGGGAGGCCAAATGTCCGGTGCCCAGTGGTAAGGAAGATTTTCATAGCACCATGCCTGCGTCTTTCGAGCCTTGTGAGCTGGTGCTGAGTCCTGTTGAAAAGCATAATCCCTTCCATTCGCGATTCGGTCCATTCAAGGTTTAGCAATGGAACTCAGGACTTCGATGTAGGCTTCTGCATTGATGCGGAGTCCTTGAGTGAAGAAATGTGGTGGCATTACGTCACCTTCACTGCTGACCACTCCAAGAACCATCACAGATGCGGGAAACTTGCTTCGCATTGTGGTTGGGACGTCCCCTGGATCTTCGCACAGCCATCTGTTGTTCTGACGGTTAACCTTCCGGTCTTGGATAAAGTTTTTCTCGTCAGAGAAAAACCTGAGTTTTCCAGCACTGTCCCTCTTGAGGTCATTCACCAGAGCATCCGCCTTCAGTTTTCGGTTCTCCTTTGTGGTTTCGGTCAGCAGCTGGCGCCTCCTTAAGACGAAGGATTGGTAACCGAGATCCTCGTGGACAGACCTGTGGATGGTTGAACGTGCGACGTCCATTTCTTGGGCCAACTGGCGCATGGACTTACTGGGGTCTTCATTGATCGTGTTCTTAAGCTCAGTCAGGAACTCTTGACTTCGCTTGCTGTTTGATTGACGCTTGTGAGGTTTTCTTTAGGGTGTCACATTTTCCTTATCATCTGAGCTTTCATAATCCCGGCGGATGTTGTAAGCAAGCGATTTCGAATATCCAAAAAAAGCGATGATTTCTGGTGCAGTTTTACCGGCACGTAAACTTTCCAGAACAGCTGCTCGTCGCTCTAACTTGCGAGACATGACTGAAGTTTTTCATAAAATGCACAAATGCGCGCATGTCTCACAGTTTAATGCTTACTCAACGCTCTCGTGCGTGATTGGTCAGCAATATCTATGCGTAAAAATCATGTGACGTGATTATACTATTCATAACAGAGATTAGAAGGTGCATAGATATCCTCAAAATGCCAATTTAGTAATCATCAGCGAAGTTTTAAAATAGTCCAGATTTATCTGGAAGACCCTGTACATGTACCTGTATGTGTGTGTGTGTGTGACCTTATTCCGAAGACTCTTCTGTATCACACGCATTTTATCATTGGGTTATTGTTATTCCTTGAGCTAAATAACAATTAGTTTTTGCTGCAACAAGTTCACTCTCAGAGTTCATGAGCCCGTACCAAATTAAATTGCATTATTCAGACTAAGTATATAGCATCACCCTTAGGGAGAGATACCTAAACATGTAATGATGCCAAATATGTAACTTAAGAACACTGAAATAAAACTGGAGCTGAATTTTGACGCTGATGTACTGAATAACCGGGACACGCATCTGTCCCGAAAGACATTTTCGGGAGGCCGATGTCATGAAATTCCATTTTACCCCTCCCCCAATCTAAATTGCTGACTGGAAAAAGTAAATCAGAAAACCACTATTACTTATTTTCCCCTCCGAAAAGGAGAGGCAAGTGCAAGCTTGATTGAGTCCCCCCTAGAAGCCACAGGCTTCGATATCTCAGTATTGTGGCTTTAGTTCAATGAAGGAGGAAAGTGAATAGCACGGAAACTGAGAGTCAGCTTCCAAAAAATGCAACTGCTTTTCTCCCGGAAATTCTAAGTTGCACATTCCGCCCGGAAACTGAGTGCAGGGGAAGTAGGATGAGTAACACCAGGACAAATATGCCCAATCCGAAACTGCCCTACTGTGTTAGTCTGTACTTCAGTTACAGTCGCAACTTATCGTCAGCTTATCTGGTGGTGATTCACATGCGCTATTAATGAATTCTCTCTGTCTCGGATTACATAATTAAAAGTAGCGTAATCACTGTCTGAACCACTGTTGTAACAACCTCCAAAGTATGAACAGTGCGGAAAAGTCGTGTGTACTTCACATACATCACACAAGGTGGTCTGTTTGACTGTATTGAATAGTTAAACTGCATGTATTGAATAGTCTATGTTACATTCTTCCCATGTTTATGTTAGAATACAAATCCAAATAACTTTTGTTGAAATTTAGCGTCTTTTTTCATGTGTGGTTAAAATCTCCACCCTCAGTAGAGCTGCGTACATAAAATCTCTCAGTAGAACTGAGGCTAAGGACGAACCATTCTTCATCAAGAATTGGCCATGGAGGTCGGTGTATGTTATAACCTATCCATGGCACTGAAGCCGCGCTGCCAAGATTGTCAACATAATCGTTGAAGTCACTGTAAATAAGTAGTTCTGATATGTTTATGACATCGACTTATCAGTTCCGCTCCCCCTCCCCCCATTGAAGAAGATAATAGCAGACTAGAATGGAAGTTGATTTCTTGCTGATGTACAACATTGCAATGATGACACAGAGAAAAATCTATGGTTTGTAGCAAATAGCAGGTTTTTCTTGAAAATAATTTTAAGTGAGATGATAGTTCTGTTTCATGTGAAATTGCTCATTATTCCATGGGCTAGTTGTTGTGTCAATGAGTAATTAGCCATTGACAACTATTAACAATAATTGACTTAAGCTGCAAAGTGATATGGCCCATAAACCTTTATCCTGGCAAAAAGTTATCAATATAGCCTTTGATCCTAGCTTATCATCTCATTCCTCAATTAAGACAGCATGCAGCATTCGCTAATGAACTGCAATTTATCGAATATAAACAATTTACCAATATTTGGAGTCGCTAGCGAACCAGCTGCAAGCAACGTCACATGTTCTCCTCGGTAGCTGTAGGGTTAAACTGATATTGTGGTTTCTGGCCAATTTGAGTACTCTAGGATTTTTAAGTCATTAAGAAGTTGGCAGTCTCATTCCACTGAGCAAACGAGCATTCATGTAGTTTATTAGGTTTGTTTAGAACGAGTGCAGACCGATCGTTCGCATATAGAGGTGCATTACCATGCCGCATGTCTCTGATTTACTGATTGGACTGAACTATTTATGTCTTTGGTCCATCTTTCGTCACTTGAAATCGGTAGATGATTCGACGCTCTATCTGCAGTAGACACTCTAACAGATCTATCTGCTGCATCGATCGTCGTTTTTTATCCTGAAGAATGCACAATAACTCAGAGAACCCAAATACGGCATCGTGCATTGCGGTCAGTTCCAGCACAAGTCGAATGGATGATAGCTTGTTAGCCAATCCTTTAAAAGATTGTCTTTCACTGCCTGTGCGATTGTTGGGGCCATCCGTTTAGGTCTTCCGCAAAATAATAGCATCTCTTGTCCGCATGTGTCCCAATCTTCCAACCCCCTCCCTCAGAACGTCCGCATATTTACAGAACTTTCCATTCATAGGTAAGTTGCAATATTTGTACAATAAAGACATACATACATCAATTTTTGAACGAATGTATGTTTTTTTATGTAATACATGTTCACTCAACTTAACTGTAGGCCTATATTCAGTAAATCAAAATTAGGTATTTGTGAAAAGGATGAACATTTTGAATTATTAGTGGGCCTGTTCAAGCTATGCAACAATTATGATATGCCATAATTCTCAAATTCTATGACCTACTATCATTATCTGCTGATTTTTATACGTGAAAATTACCACTTATCTATTATTAACTGCATACGTGCAATTAATTCATATACACGTAAATTCACTATGTAATTTTTGGTAAATACACATGCATATGCTGTACATTTGTACATATGCAAATACTAATTTGATCGATCATTGTCTAAGTAAGGGAAATGGAGGACAACCATAAAAAGATCACATGTAGGAGAGTACCCGAGTTGACTTCTTCGTGTTTATCTCATTGACACGCACACCTGTTATATTTCAAGAATGTATTTTTTGCCTATGGAGCCAACTAAGCAATGTTTGCTAAACTTGCCTTCCCAGGATGCGAGTGCTTAAGTTTGCGGACACGCCCACATTTTCCCTGGCCCCTCCCCCATACACTAACGCAAATGTCTGCATTTACAACCCTTCCCTCCCACGTTGTGGATGTCCTTTATTGATGGCCCCTTGTCGTTGTAGCATGCCATGAAATGTGCAACGACTCGAAGTTTTTTAAAGGTGCTCTCTGGCTAAGGGAAGATTTGTCAAGATGACGATTTATTCCGACGATTAAGGCCTATTGAAAAATTAGATAACGAAATCAAGGCTGCAAGTATGATTTGGTAAATCGTTTGCGAAGACAGCTTGAGCGGCGAAATATAAAGAGACACATGTCTGAATGTGAATTCCTTTAATGCTCATCAAGATATTTAACTCTTCAAGAGATATGGAATTTTGCATCCTCAAAGATGCATGTTACTACTACTAGCTAGCCACATGTCTTTTGTTTTAGAAAATGTTACAGTGTTCATGACGCCTCAGGTAATTAAAGGAAAACAAAGACAATGCACATACACCCATTAATTAGCAACAAGATAAAGCATGAGGTTGTTTGCAGAATTCCTGACCTGTTCTCTTTCATAGTTTCTCGTTCATGATAAGCAAGATGATTGCGGAAGATACTTTCATTTCAATTATTGAATCTTAACGATATCATCGTAGCGACCGTTGATTTCAATGTTCAGAGGAAGAACCTGCAGTATTTCAATTGATCGGTGCCCGTTTTATTGCAATCAAAAAGAAATCCTTAGATGATACTATCATTTGATAATCCGAGCGAAAGATGATCAGCTGAGGATTGTTTCTATAAAGCTTGGTGTACATTAGGTACAGTTCGCAGCTCGTCGTTCGCAGTTCGCTTGCAGGTCGCAGTTAGTCGCTTTCAGTTCGAAAAATGAAGTTGTGGTTCGCAGTTTGCTGCTGTCGCCTACTGTTGTCTATCTACGTGCGTATGTAGTTGTATGCAAGCATTTACATTGCTAGTGATCGTTCGTTGAATCGAAGAAAATGCCAGCTGCGTAGAATAAGAAACGTCGTACTACCGCTTCTCCTGTACATAACAACATTGAAGAGAGATGCAAGGAGGTGGTGGGTTCGTCCTATTTTCAAATTGAGGAGGGAATATGGTGAAATTATAGGCCAAATTTTTATTAATTTATTTTTCTTAATTTTTTCTATTACATAGGCACAATGCAGTAAGTCTAAATGAATTTTTGGCTTTGTTTGCCTCCTTCACAATCTGCAGATATTGTGCATGTGCACGCAGAAGTTTGGATGGAAGTGTGGAGTGTGAACTGCGAATTACGTACGTCGAACTGTGAACTACGGGTAATGTATACCAGGCTTTAAATTCCGCTATATGCTAATGGTTATAGCTGAAAACATCAATGTGATCCAGTTAATTATGTTTATTTAGACATTTACTCCGTTTCCACTCAATCATGCATAACATAGAAACAGTTAACTTTCAAGCAAATGAAAGTAAATAAAAACAAATAGGTACTAAACATGAAATACGAAATCTTCTTCAGTGACAATTATCACAAATCAACTATCAAAGTGAACAACAGGGCGCTTTAAATTTTACAGAAATACATCTACAAAATTATCTGACGATATGAATATTTCATCCATTGTCAATGTTAGCCTCCACCGACGCTTCTGCAATGACACACTGGAATCACTGACAATTGAATTGCTTTGTTGATATGTTGCATCACAAATAGCATGCAAAGGATTCATATCAAATCCGGGAAGAAAAATTATTTTACCGCTAGTGTATTTATTCTAAAAATACACTTGATAAATACATTCAAAATAGATATTGATATAAACATGGGAACGTCTTGGAGTCGTTTAATGCCACTGAAGATAAACAGATGAATTTATCCGGCGGAATTATCGTCAAATGTTAGATCCATCAGAAATTTAATCGTAATCAGTAATGCAATGCAAGGAAATAAAATTAATGTTGGTAACCTATACGTTTGAACGAATCTGCGATATCAAGTTTCTTCTTAGTGTGGAACACTGCCTCAAATTAATCACAAATAGATAAAATAATATACAGTAGTATATTTACAAATATGCATAATTATTTGTCAAAAAAATGTTCATTAATCATCATATTTACAAAATATTTTACAAAGTCCTTTATTAATATACAATACCTATACAGGACACACCTATAAAATGAGATACATAACTAATTATAGACAGCCTAATCTTCAACGCCTAATACCCAGCTTTAATATTTCAAGGAATATTCGAATTTATCTGCGATCCTCTCCACCGATGCGATATCCATATATATAGCTATTAATCAGCTGATATACGAAGTTAAGCGACACATGTTTAATTTCAAGTTTGTTTAGTTGCCAATATATAAAATTCACTTTAATCTACATACATGTATTTACCATACATATGCTGTGGATATCAAAGTTCTAGAAATATTCATTCCAGTTTGTGCGTACAAGGTGTTTCGATGGAATTGGAGATTCTATTTTTGGTAGGAGAAAACAGAATGATTGATGATTTCCCTGAATTGCTCACCCAGGCATATCCAAATGTTAATAGCACAAGTATTATAATTACGTATCAATATCAATTTACAGAATTCTCCTTAAATTCGTGCGCGCGATCAATGATCTAGATATTATTGCTTCAGTAGGCTTTAAACGTTTGACACGGCAAGATGGCAATTAGGTTTCGTAAGAAGATGGTTAATGCTAAAATCAGATTTAGATACATTTTTGATTTGTGAAAAAAATTGAAAAACGTTTGACAGTTTATTACAAATTATTGCTAGAGTTTATGATCAATAAATTTAAATGTTGTGTCAAATATTGTTACATTGAATCCATTTCAACTTTGAGATTTACTTTTTCTTCCCCGTCAACATTTTTATCATCATCTTCGTCGTAGTTGATCTCGGAGCCATTGATGGCCGCTTCATCTGTCTTCTTACAGCAATCTCTCATTCTGAAGTTGCTTCTACAAATAGGAGCTAAAAGTTTTTCATCTACTCTTACCTTAGCCTTTCCTGTACAAGACGTGACCAACAAAGAAATAAGAATGCTCACAGACACACAAATCAGGGTCATCCATTCATAAGACAAGGAATACAAGGTATCAATGAAGCTTTTGCATTCTGTATTTGCACCTAATAAAGTTGAATTTAATGGAATTGAAGTTGGAATTGGTATGCTAGCATTTAATGGAACACATTTATGCGTCGCACTTGGCATCTGTACTTTGGTCGTACTTCCATATAGTAGTGACGACAGACCCAGCCATAAAGTAAAAGCAAAGCTGACTACCAGTCCTACCAACACTCCTTTGCTGCTGACGTAACGGAAGAACAACGGAACCAGAAATAATCCAAAATATGCACCATACATGGAAGCGTCGACAGTGGCTATTACTTGTAGGATCAAACCACCAAATGAATGAAGAACAAAACACCAGATCATGCCAACTACTCCGAATACAACAACAAACAGCTTGGAAAACAAAGTGGCTTTAGCCTCTGAGATGTCTCTTTTAAGTAGCGGTTTGACTGTTTCTTTCCACATTATAGCAGATGCTGTATTGAGACACGAAGATAAAGAAGATAATGATCCAGCAAAGAGGGCAGCGATGAACAAACCTTGGAAGCCTGGGAAGCTTAGGCGCTCTCGAACGTAATAAAGAATGATTTCATTGTTTTTGATCCAGCCTGCAGCATACACATCGCAACCTTTGCTGATATAATATCCAAAGATATTGAGGCCAGCCCACGCTGGGAGCATCATAAAACAAAAGAACAGTAAAGAGGCAATTGATGCTACAATTATCGAGTCTTTCTTTGACCGAGTAGAACAAAGGCGCTGAACGATGGATGGTTGAACGCTCAGGGATCCTCGATATATAAAGAGACCAAACACCACTCCCCAGATTGTATGTCGAATGGTGAGATCTGCAGACCAAACTGGTTCATGAAGCCGGCGATACTTAATATTATGTCGCATGATTTCCGCCAAGCCTCCAGGAGTGTCTATTATAGATTTGATAACCACAGCTGAAATGCCAACAATCATGGTGACGGATTGAATGACGTCAGTCCAAACAACTGCTTTTAGACCGCCAATTGATGTGTAAAAGATCCCGACAGCTCCACCGATGACCAGTGCTACAGCAACGCTCACCTGCCCACCAGTTGCACTGCTGAATGCGATAACGGACCCCAACATGCAGACTCCAGTATATTCCAGAATGCAGATGAGCACGAAGACGTTAGTAATGTAGTTCAAAACACGAGATTTAAAACGCCGGGCAATATACTCATTGACACTGGTCACCTGTAGCGGTTGGAGTGTAATGGACACCAGAACGCAACCAAGGAAAAAGCCAAGCGACCCCGTGAATATGCCTATCATATAAGAATAACCATTGATAAACATTTCTGCTGGTGCGCCCACCAATGCTGCTGCTGACTGATATGAAACACCGGTTGAGATGCCCATAGGTACCGGTCGCATTTTCTTTCCTCCGAAGAAGTAATCACCAGTGTTCTTCTGTCCACGAACGGAAAAAAATATGCCCACAGCTCCAGATATGCACAGAAAGCCGGAAAAGACAATGTAGTCGAGAACTCCGAAATTCGGAGGTGTCAGTATAAAGGCCTTGGTTACATTGGCAGACAGCATTTTTGGCTATCAGTCGTCGTACAGTGTCTTACTTGCAAGCGTCCTGAATGACTTACGAGAAGTGTCAGTAGATTTATATAAGATTGCAAGATTACGCACGCAGTATTGGCGTGGAGTGTAACTTGACGCCGAATGATACAATGAAAACTTGTTCGCCTCAGATGTACATAAATAGCAGCAATGTTCTTACACGAATGATTTGAACATTACTGCGTGACGCATATCGCTAGCAGCATCCCTTCAGATCTATTTCCCTCCGAGATCTAGCCAACTGAAGGAAATTTAGGAAAACGTGGCAGCGTCGATGCTGACGTCACGACTATGTCACGGTTAAATCTCAACGTCTCTTCGCGTATTGCTCATGTCTTGAATTGCATAATCCTAGCAATTGAGTAACCTTCCTTCTCGTGCTGTCTCACGTGGTCTGTCACAGTGCGTTTTCGTAATTGTCAGTTTAATAATGATTGATCACTGAGCTGATGATAATCACTAGTCCGTGACCTAATACGCAAACACTACTGGACATAACACTTATCGAAACATCTTTAAACATATGGAATATAGAGAAGTAGAAAGCACATGTCATGTAATTGACGCAGTGGCAGCAGTACTGTCTCTATTAATTTCATCATTTATGTATTTCGTCGACAATGTGATAGTGATGACTTTCTGACTGCTCTGAGATTAAGTTCATTGGAGGCCAGATATTCAATAGAGGTCAATAGAGGTCATCAAATATTTTAATTAGGCAGAGCAATCAATCAATTAATTGCAGCAGGGACAATCAATTAATTGCAATTATTCGAGGTCGGCAGGCAAATCAGGCTCATCAATGAAGTAATTTTAATTGAGGCAGGAAGCAATTCTTCAATGTGTAGAGATTGACTTAGGTATTAACTTTGTCTTGTTATAGGCAAAGTAGAGCAACATTTTATATATGCACTGATCGAGTCGTCAGGACACATTGACTTCGTAGACAACGTCATGCAAAAATTCAATAATTTAATGTCAATAAGCTTTTAACATAAGCATTACTTCAATTTCCTTTTTCCCTTGTGACTGGCTCATTTCAATCTCCGAACTTTCCATCCCACGCTATAAAGTATGCAGATGACTTTTCAATTTGTGTACCCATATTTAGAAAGTCTGATAATCAGCATGTGCATGAAGTCCATAATTGCCTAACAAAATGGAGTGAGGATATCTATCTACCTTTGAATGTCAGTAAATGCAAATACTTACCCATTTCTCGGACCAACGATTTTTCTCCGATACAATTGCCCTACATGCGATGCGCTGATAGTTTGAAACTTCTTGGGGCAACATTCGACTCTAACTTGAATTGGTCATCGCACATTGACAGCATTATTCGCTCCGCTTCGCGCAACGTGTTTCTAATTCGCCAACTTAAAGAACTTCTCACGTACGACTTCTTGCTGACAGTATACACTGTAAATCGCTCAATACCAATCACATACGAAGGATCCATACCAAAATCAGATCTTTTGCTGTCTTATACGGGAGGTTCATTATTCAATTTTCCACGATGTAAACAAAAATATAGCTCTCCCTCAATTTAGACGATTTTTTATTTTTTAAGAATAAATAAAGTTCCCCGACGCGTTTCGTCACGGTGGACAGTATCAAGGGGTAAGTAAATACACAGGCAGTTGGCTTAAATATAAAAATGATAGGCAGTGACGACTCGTTAGATCAATTCATGTTTGCGGTTGATTTGTGGCTTGTTCAACGCTATGAAGCGTGCTTCGGCCATTTTAGTTTGCATCGAATTCTTTTGTTTATTTAGTCAAATTAGCAAGGGCTAACCTTAGGCGAAACACAGTTAATAATGAATTAAATCACAAATCAAACTATTCAGTAAGTAAAACCAATGTGAAAAATAAAAAATAAAACACAAATGTAAATGTTGAAAATATTCAAATGGTAGGTAATGAAAAAAAGTACTGTGTAAATATAAGTGAGAAAAAAAATTGATGACTTACTCGAGAACTCCTGCCTGTCTGCCACACTGTGTGTGTTTGGCAGTGTAGTAATTGCGGAAACAGAAAGCTGGAAATTATCGATGTTCATCATTCTATCGGCATGGTCAGTCAAACTATGTTCAGATAGTGCACTTTTACGATCTTGACAGTTCAAACTACGTCTGTGTTCATCATGCCGTAACTTTAAAGGTCGGCAAGTTTGACCAATATAATTTTTATGACAAATTTTACATTCAAAATTATACACAATGTATTTATCGCTACACATATATTTAGGTCCAATATCCAATATTTTTTTGGTATGTTTCTGTATTCTCTTGGTATATATTTGTATGCTTTTCGTATGTTATTTCAAGTGTGGTATGTTTTACATACTAAAGACATACCAGCACAATGTTAAAAGAAAGCATCAATCATGTCCAAAGTATGTTGATTTAAGGCCTTTTGTCAATAAAGATCACACTAGTGTTACTACTGTTCTGTAAGTAGTGAGATAATGACATTCAAGAGTCAAACTTACAATGCTGAATTCGATTTTAATACATGTAAGTCTAAGGCATTTCATGCATAATCAATAAGTATTCAACCATCAACAATTATGCATTATGTAATTTAAAAATTGGCCATATGATCAATCCGAAATAAAAACACATTATAATTCATGAACGCAAAAATAGTTACTTTTGAGATATATAAGTCAACATGATTGCACGAAAGATATCGTTTGAATGAACTGATGATTATCAACTTGATTCAGAAAATAGAGCTAACTAAACGTCCTGTTAATGTTACTAGACAAGCAGCAACGACGACAGAATCGAGGAGCATAAAATTCACAATAAATCTATTCTGCCTAAATATCACTCACTCTATCAAATAAAAGTATTCACGACTGGTATTAATGGAAAAAGCAATTTGACAGTAGTAAGTAATGCGTACATATTTTTTGCTGTGTGACTTAAAGCTGCTCATACAAAACACATACGAATGAGGACCAATTTGCATTGGGTCTCGTATGTAAAATATACCAACAACTCGTATTTAAGTGTAAAACAGCCAATCAGAGATAGAATAGTTCGCATCGCTACATACCAATCACATACGAAAGTAAGTGAAATTTCGTATGAAAAACATGCCAGATCTCTGTAAACATACGAGAATCTCGTATCAGATGTCAGTTTCAAATTGTATGTAATTTTGGTATATGTTTGTATGTAATTTTTGTATCCAGCGAGTTACAGTGTACAATGCCATCGCAAGATCCATCCTAGATTATTGTTCGCCATTATTCGTTGGGATATCAAAGGAGAATTCGTCAAAACTTGAAAGAGTTCAGAAAAGGTTTCATAGAATAGTGTGTGGCGAAAACTGTGATGCTCATGAACTGGGACCGCTATCAAGCCGACGTGAAGCTGCGGCCATCAAGCTATTTTATCAAGCTGCTTCGAATGACCAGCATGTCTTGAACTCGATCGTACCCTCAATATCGCAAAGTGGTAGAGTTATAATCCCAGTTGCCGGAAATGAAAGAAGACTACATTCATTCATCATGAAGACGTCCAAATTGGTAAACGATCGGCACGCGCGCCCAAATCTCTAATGTACAGTATTTTCTTCCCACTGTCGCTACTCTTGCACACTAACTTATCTTGAGAATTTTATCATGTATCTTCTTTACCTACTCTTTGTATGATTTCCAGTCCGATGAAATATATACGCTGATTATTATTATTATCATTATTTATTATAAATGTTATATCTTCGACATTTGTAAAAAAATTCAATACAATAGCTATTGTTGAACTGAACATTGGTTGGATTGAAAAAACGTTGTGTTTTGTACATCGATGCGGAGTCGATTAAACATTGATGAGGACTCCGACTCCGGGGTTTGTAGGTCTCCGGCTTTGATGGGACTCCAGTTTCCAACTCCGGGTAAGGGTTGAAAGCACGATTTCTGATTTTTTTAGCCTTTTTTATTGTTTGTTGCTTTTTATTCCAGCAATTTACATCGTTTGTTTTCATTTGAGCAACCTACCATATGTGTCGGCAACCTACAAAACTGTTTTTGATGTGCAAAGAATGAACCTGTAATGTCGACAACATGTGAGTTTACTAAGTTGGATGTTTATGGCATGCTCTTTATACTTGCTGACTTACTCAATTTCTTGAAATCATTCTCATCTGGTTGACTTGATTTAATCTTGTGTCGCCTTGAATAAGACAACAGAGTGCCAATGATTTAGTCTGTCACATTCATCAATTACCGGGATCTCAATTTGCCATTTAATTAATTACCCAATTTTTATACCGATTTATAAATAAAATTCAATCTTACTTCCCAAAGAAAAAATTTTACTCTGTTAATAATAAGGGCTCATGAAAGGATTTTAACATCAATATGCGTACCTGATTTTGCATTGTAGGGTTCTTGAATTTCAAAAGGTTTTATGTAAATAGCCTCTTCATGGGAAAATGGGTTTTTAATTAAGCGTTACTGGTCTATTTCTTGATGACTACCCAGGAAGCACAAGCTGGCGTGCCCTTACGTCGATTTGATGGCACTGTATGGTCAAATATTTCCGCGGTAGTTGGTTGCCGCGCTACACATTGTCCGCTCGAGAGTCATTCACCTTCAATCAAAGTGAATTTCCGTGTGTGACCTTCATGTGGTCCCGATGTGTATGAAGCACTTAGTAAACAGAAATCACACTACCCCACGTTTTAGTTGCTTATATATAATTTGTAGATGGTTGATCAATGTAGCCCGACGTTTGCAATTCGGATTGAAAATACTAGTGCCAATAAACATGTGGTTTGGACATAAATCGCTTGCATCTCAAAACTGTGTGATTTGCTTTCCTTGTTGATAGTTAAGTTAAGATCTTATTGAAGCACTTCAAGTAGAGTACATAAATCTATGCTTCCATCAAATAATAATAAGCTTTTTCAAAATAAAGTTGCATGTATTGTAAATCACTTGCCGTGACACACAATCGCAAACCGTGAATTGCCAGTTCGACGGTGCTGTGGTAAGAAACTTTGGCTGTGAACAATTAAAAAATTTTGCTTCATCAGCGATTTGGGTGTCCCTCAACCAAATAAAAACAATAATCATCAGCTCATCAGTCAACCTTAGGTTTTTAGCTAAAAAACGTTGTAATGCAGTGTTTCACAACATATTCTTGAAACACATTGTGTCTTTCAATCCTGGCAGTACTAACCTCACTAAAAGAGATAGCAGTAAGTACAGTATTGTAAAATAAAGGGTCAAAACTGGAGGTCATGATAAATGACTTGCTATGTAGATCCAACTGCTTTTGGACAATCAACCTTGAGTATTCTCAATGTATGATCTGGTATAGAGACTCTGACATGCATGCCGAATACACACTGTTCAAGCCAGATTGTTTTCATTCAATGATCGTACGGGATTGAAAAATTTCGGCGAAAATTACCGGATTATGCAATTACTTTTTGAAATAATTATCTACATGTATGGTAGGCCTGCCTGTTAATCATCAAACGGCAGTGATATGTCTTGCTACTGGCATTTTACTAGTTATTTTACTAATGGTGGGCTTATTATAAAGCACAATGCTCGAAATTGTTTCACGAAAGTGTGTACACACATGAGCTCATTAGTTTCATTTTCTCAATTTTCTGTGATGTCAAAATATGCAGATGACGCTGTTGTTGTGTTCTCAGTCTCTGATTCCAGTACCATTGAAACATCAATAAGAAATGAAGTTGATCAGGTTGAGAATTGGTGCACCTTGCATGGTTTGACTCTCAACAGGGAAAACTCAATGTGCAGGTATGTACGTTGAGAAACTTTTGAAACCCAACGGAAAATTCTGGGAGTCATTTATAGCGTGAACTTAGCATGTGATTCATTTGTCGACTCTTTGTCCAGACGTGATAATCAAAGGCTGTTTATCATAAAGAGCATGAAATATTCCTTGT
Source organism: Prostheceraeus crozeri (assembly GCA_907163375.1). Lineage (NCBI taxonomy): Eukaryota > Metazoa > Platyhelminthes > Polycladida > Euryleptidae > Prostheceraeus > Prostheceraeus crozeri. The sequence continues at coordinate 108,036 of CAJQUW010005758.1, forward strand.
CGAAAACTGAGCTATCACTAGTTTACAACCCTGTAATTTTATCTATCCTCGCTGGAGTACAGCGCTCCGTTACTTATTGGACTTACTTGTTAGATCAGAAAAATTCCGAAAAACTCGAAAAAGTGCGCAAGCGTAGCCATCGCATTATTTGCGGTACAGATTGTGATTGTGATAAATTTGCTAGCCTTTCAACGAGACGACAAACGCAAGCACTGAAGATATTTAGAGACATTTTGCATCCTGAAAATCTTCTTCATCTCGTCCCACCAAATTTGACTCAATCTCGTCTGTCCCATCAACTGATCATACCATACACTCGAACTCACTTTCGCCGCTCATCTTTCATACTGACGTGTACCCCTTTTGTATAACAACATGATTTAGTGCTTGATATTGACTTTAATGCTTTTAGATTTTTTTGATAATTTGATAAATTACCACACTCCCTCGTGTTTTGAAACGTATCTTCATTCTGTGAAAAGAATTGTATAATTACCGAATGCATTACTTCCGAGATGCATGATTTTCATTGCAAATATAAAGCGTACTACTATTACTGTTATTAATATAGAGATCGGTATTATGAAGTTATAGCAATAACTTTTTTTGAATATTTCATAATTTTAATCTATTTTGAACCGAATTTTCAAATTTCAAGTAATATCTGCTATTAACTTCGCAGAAATGCTGCGCTACAGTCACGCCCCCACCTGTGGTCAAAGATATAGAGCGCCAGGCTAGTGGCGCTATACCACCATTTCAACATTATGATTGTTTAGACACAAACTACTATATTACTTTTTTGACATCTAATCGATATTTTTCGACAATAATTGATCTGGATGATGCACAATTGCCATAATTTGGAATGCAAAAATAAATAGAAATAAAACCGCTTTTTTGCTCATCAAGATAAATATTTCTCATCAATTATTTTTTAAAGGCAAAGCTGGTCAACTTTTTGGTTTACCTTCTAAACAATGACTATGATGTCACATTTATGGAATAATTGTTTGCCCATAGTTCATAACCAGTCAGTGTTTCAATTTTTTTAATTTGCAATTTGTTTGGAATTCAATTATCATTTTCATCGCTAACCAGAGATCGTGACTCATCACTCTCAAGCATGTATAAGGCATGTGCAGACGAGAACAATGCTGTGTAATTGAAAGACATCGAATTCATTCATTCCATTTGTCTTGTGTCTCAGTAGCATGCGAACTGCGGTTACTGAAAGCTTACTAGAAAGGCTATCTTAGGGGTCAAGCGTAAGCTTTGATGCGAAGTGGCCGGCCAGTTGCCACTGTGTCGCAACAATTAAAGGTCCCAAAAAGTACTATTTACTTTTGGCTGCGAAGCGGCCTGATGTAAAGTCTTCTGGTCGACCAAGGCTGACTTCTCGCAGGTCAAATCGCTACATTACCAGAGTGGTCGATAGTGATCCCTCCACCTCTTCATCTGAGCTTTCAGCAGGTTTAAATCTTTCCAGGACAACTGCTTGGAGACGACTGAAGGAGTTGAACTACTCCAGTCCTAAGAGACCATCGAAGCTGAATCTGTCCGAGCGACACAAGAAACTGAGACTACAGTGGTAAATGAAACGTTGCGATTGGCGGAATCAGTGGTCATGTATTGTTTAGTCGGATGAGGCAGCTGTCCGATTAAAATTCACAGATGGATGTCTAAGCCTTTGGCTGAAGTCTGGGCAAGACATTCCTGACCGTTTTTTTTACATCGAGGAGTCAGGATGATTGCAGGAAATTGCTCATCTGGGGAGCCATTTGGAGTGATGTTCGCAGCTCACTGCATAGTATGAAGGAAAACATGAACTCCGAACGCCACGTTCGAGTGCTCGAAGAACATGTTTATCCTTAGATAGCATTCAGTTTTGGTGATCCATCATCTGATTGGATTCTCATAGATGACAATGCTCCATGCCATCGTGCCAGGTCAACTCAATTGTATAAAAGACAGGAAGGAATACGAACCTTAGACTGGTCAGCAAGGCCTCCTGACTTGAATCGAATCGAGCATGTCTGGTCTTTCTTGAAGCGGCGAGTTCGTCGACGTATTTGTCTTGGCAATGATTTGAATCGGTTGGAATCTTTAGTGAGGCAAGAGTGGAATCAGATTGATCAACAGATGATCAGAAATTTGATCGACAGCATGCCTGATCGCATCCGAAAGGTAACAGTACTTAGAGGAGACGAATCTGGCTTAGGGAACGCATCCATCAGTCCTTTTAAGGACTAGGCCCTCACTGGGCCAACATATAACAAAGAAAAATATTTGATATTATATAGGAAGCAGATTCATTCAATCACAGTTAAAAACTTGACTGTCTACTATAAAATGTTGCTGTTTTAACTAATTTCTAACTATTTATGAAACCGACTGTAGTATATACGTGTTTAAAAACCATGACAGGAGCACAACAAACTTAGCATTATGAATAGCTAAACCTTTCTTTAAAAAGAACAGCAAAGTTTTTCACAATTTTTTGTTGACACAATTCAGAAATAGGCCATTTTAAGCATTGCAGTCAGTTTGCATTGTTGATGCATTTAATTTCCATGGATTGATTGTATGGATAAGGTGGAATGATGAAAAATATAAACATAGGTAAGAAGAAATAATGAAAATTTGAAGATGAAGATAGTCGCCCAATGCATTAATACAAAAAGCAATATCCAATAGTAATAAACAAAAAAATCAAAACAATGTAATAAGCACTTAATACACGAATACTTTCGTGGTTTCGTGTGCAGAGACCAAGTAAAATGAAATGCAGCAACAAGAGAAAACTGGAAACACAACTCAAAAAGGTACTAACGAACTGTCAATCACCACGATAACAGCAGGGTGTAAGCGAATTCCTTTTGGACACAAAGATCAGGTTTGCGACCAAGAGTGAGCAAGGTTTCCAGAATACGCAATATAACACTTTGACTGGAAGAAAGCAAAATCGAAAAATATGATAAAAACGCATCGCCAACAGACACCCAACAAATGAATCACATTTGAACTACGTGTCTACAAATAGACGAGGATGGATTGCGAGTTGATGAATTGCATGAAAGAAGCAAACGAGGTAAATGTTCCTTAATTCTAACATCCAGGATTCTATGTGTTCGGCCGATGAGGTGATTCCGCAGCAGTCACATGTAAAATTATAGATGAGATGCGACCTCTTCAGAAAAGGAACCGGATCATTTAAAGAACGCACAGGTCAGGAATACGTGTTGTAGCGCAAGTGAACACCGGCTTGCACGAAGAGTAAGCCTGCTTCGTGGCTATTAAAATGCGTTTACGAATCAACCCTGACAACGAATCACCGACAAAAAGCAGGCGGATATTGCTCTCGTGCATTAGCCTCAGCCACAATGCGAGCTTTTCCAAGCGCTTCCGAGCACAGCGTTTTGCAGCAAGTATAAAGTCATCATTACAGCAGTTGTAGACTGCTACACTGCGAGCAAAGCAAACGAGAGTGATTGATACCTTACGGACATACGTTTGCTCGATACGCTCGATACGCTCGTGTTTGCTTTGCTTTCAATGTGGCTGAGGCCTTACGGTTCTTGTCGCACAGTAGCGTCCACTTGTCGCTAGATAAACTTTGATATGACGTAAGATAAGATAAGATGATAAGATTAGACGATACGATAAACTAGATAAACTTTGGCTCCTGGAAATCAAAGTCATCGACACCCATCGTTCGAAACATTTTCTCGCAATACTCAATGTCCAATTTTGAATTCTCCACAACAGAGCCTTTATTAGACTCGGAAATGCCAGATACAACTATGTTCAATCTGCGGTAGTCATGCTGCTCATACTCATCAAAAATGTCATCAGTTTGCTTTTTGCACTTCACTAGATCACTGTCAATTTGAGACACTTGATTTTGTAGCAATTCGATAGCGCTTTCTTGAGTATTTTGAGCAGTTTTAATTGCCAAAATTGATTCTTCAATCCTGGTAACCCGACCACAAAGAGAATTGATAAGCTGTTTGAGACTGTCCGTCTCAAGTTTGACGGATTCAATAATTTCAGCTTTCGTTGCATCAAGCAACTCCTTCACACTTTCCAAGCAAAGTGAAGAACTTCTCGTCGCTCTGCCGACACCAGTCATGTTGAGATTTGAACCCGTGATTTTCCAAAATAAAACGATAGATCACACTCGCAAGCCACTGGACCAGACAATCAACTTAGATCGGTTGTCATTAGTTCATGCACAGAGTCGTAGAAATTGATATTGGTCTTGCCTTTCAGTGCTGACGAACTTCAATCTGACAACAGACTGTTGCGACTGACAAGAAGCGAGAAAGTGAGAAATCACTATAGCACTAATCGGAATGGGAATTCTTCCCTCCAGCGACGAAACGGCGTTGTAGATTTAAAATCCAATGACATAGGAAGTTGGGGACCGCGATGACGATGAATATGGTATAAAGAATTCCAAAATATTCCGATGCCAAACCAGTGCACGAAATCATACAGCCAAAGCAGACCGGAGCGACGTCAAGCACGCTTGCCTGTCAACTAAAAACTATGTTTCGCTGTCCTGAATTTCCTCCAATCCTTAGTGAATGTACTGAAGGCCGTTTCAAAGATATAGTTTCTGTTTACGAAGCAGAGAAAAACCAACCCCTAAAACTAGCTCACAAGTTGAACAAGACCGTCATGAATCCTTCCAATATTCAAAAAACGAATGTTAAACTGGCAAATGCTGCGTTCCACGAGTCCACTATCTACGCATTGAAAGCTTATGGATATGTCAATACTGCCAAAATTATTGAACTGTTTAGAAAAATTTGGAATATCTTGAATGTTAAGACTTCGAGTATTGGATTCCACAAGAGAGACATCACTTTAGATCCCATTACATCTGTTGACGATTGGAAGCTAAAGTTTCTAATGAAATTTCATGCCTTTTTGTACAAATGGGAAGATTCTCAGGTAAGACACTTGTTAAATGAATTATTAATCAATATGTTTGAAGCCATACCCTTATATAGTATTCAAGATAATTTCCAATAGACAGAGAGCGCTGTATGAGATAATTTTCAGGAAATTTCTCTGGTTTTTTCTGGAATTCGAGTATTGGATTCCACAAGAGAGACATCACTTTAGATCCCGTTACATCTGTTGACGATTGGAAGCTAAAGTTTCTAATGAAATTTCATGCCTTTTTGTACAAATGGGAAGATTCTCAGGTAAGACACTTGTTAAATGAACTATGATGGCTAGATGGATAAAATATTAAGGTTTTAGGAATATATTTAGTAAAACAATCGAATGACCATGTGTTTTTGTTGGCTATGTAATTATTATTGCAAAATTAATTAATAATTCGACTAGATTAACTAAATACGTATTCGAATATTTACAAAATTAAATGCAGATAATATCAAATGTTTCTGGTTGAATGAACTATTTTCTACTAGATTTCATGCCGGTAGATAATTATTTTTTTCATTAATTTGAATTAACAATTGAGATAATATATTGAACTACATACATGTAATATTTTCAGGAACCCGGGCTTACCAAGCAAACATTTCTCGCTTTCAAGCAGACTATCCCTGCTATTGTCGGCTTGTCGCATCACTTGTTTTAAGAGCATGGGTTTAACTACCTTCTCCTCGGACTTATTCAATCAGACAACCTGGAATCACAATTCGGATGGTATCGACAGCTCAGTGGTGCGAATTATTTTGTCTGTTTGAAGCAGCTGGAGTATAGTGAGCGGAAGATTCGAGCCATCTCACTTTTGAGATACTCAGGCTTCTCTGTTGCTGACATTGATAATGTCCTTGAATTAAGTGAGCCTGTACAAGTTGATATTGGTATAATAGCAAAGGAACTATCTGATGAACTTCTACTCAACCATTTGCCATCAGAGAAAGACATGGTTGTCCTCTCATATGTTTGTGGTGCCTGTGCCCGATCCATTTATAGAACGAAAAAATGTGATTCCTGCAAAGCTTCACTGATTGATCCGGACAAGAATTAATCTGTGGACGAGAACACGCCCGCAGATGAATTTCTTGATTCAATCAATAGAGGAGGCTTATATTTTCCGCTAAGCCATGTACTACAGATCAGCGTGTGTTGCTGGAAAATGTTTAAAGAGGTCGACGCATCGGAAACATTATCGAGAAGTTTTCGACTCAAAACAGCCGTCGCATATTTTGTAACGTGGTTGAAAATCTCTTTTTAGACAACAACATTAAGGCATTCGGTAGAGCCATGTGTACAAATGGGCACGATCTTGTTTTTGATGTCCAATCGTCTGTACAATTGCTTGTTGAAAAACTACACAAATCGAATCTCAGAAAGAGATTTTAAGGCCAAATTAAACGCAAAGTGTTCCAAGTTTTCGAATCACTAAAAGCATTATTTTGAAATGTATTTGTTTTTAGTTCTTCATGATTTTGTTAATGCTGTAAGACCCTATATCAAACAAATAAATACAATGCGCCGATGTTCCTATCAACAATAAGATATGCATGTATCAATAGTTGTATGCATAAGATAGGATAAAGCACTGGACGATCAACTAATCCGACAAAAACAATCATTTCACGCGTGTCTGCCTAATAGCCTCTCATCGTAGCGCGTCAAAATGAGTGATCATTCATGGATTCCTTAACAGTAGTGGCTACTATTAAGGAATCCATGGATCATTCCAGGTGTTAATATCTAGAATTCCATGCACAGTCTTATGAGATAAGTCAAGACATCTGGCATCGTCATTAAGCCTTAAAGTGTCAACGCGTTACATGTGCAACACCTACTGTGCAATGCATTAGCGAGACACAAGATCCCATTTGGCGGGCATCACACATGGAGCCCTCCGGCCAAATTCCATTTAACATGTGGAAGATTGATCAACGTAGTGGACTTTGTCATACACCTTTCATTCAGTCCTTGATTTGTGAGAAGTGTATGTGAACTGTGAAGCATTGCTATTCGAATTTATTTTGAAATTCATTACTGACAATCTTCAGCGTGTGCCGTGTACCCATTTACATTTGGAATATATTTTTTATTTACAAAATTCTTTCGACTATCGTCTGATTCGTCTCGCTTTTACAATGCCTCGCTTTCAAGAAAGCAAGAAAAGAAAGGGAGAGGAACTGTCTGTCACTGGAACCAAACGAATGCGAACTTTGGATATGTATTGGCACGTTACAATGTGCATTATTCACAAAATGCGGTTCTTTTAGCATGAAATATACGAACTGCTGCAGTCTCAAATTAATTTATAATAGTGAAAAATATTGATAAGTCCACACTGGATCAGAAGTTGTGTAATAAACAATTTAAAAGGATTATTAGTCAAAGAATTTTACATTATTTAAATCAATATTATATTTTCAAAATTTTCAATACATTCTATAATTCAGTGGGGTAGTCTATACCCTTATTATCATTACAATTCGACACACATTTTGAGTTCAAACATTCTATTATGGCATTCGATAGCTATGTCCATTAAGTTATGTGTATATTCGCTTTAAGCAGCATATTTCATTCGACTCAATCATCCTTCGTATTGCATGAGTGTTTTGGTTGCCATAGGAGTACACGTATAACATTAAAAAGTACAGAAATTTTGCATTCGCCATGCAGTAACCCTGTGGGAACGCATCTTGCTAATATCAACAGATTATCTGGCGAGGTAGCGATTTTGTGGATAATTTTTTTAAAGGTTCATTTTCGTGTAAAAACTATCTCCGCATGTGAAAATGGTCATCATTTATCATAAAAAAAAACAAAAAAAAAAAAAAAAAAACAGGAAAAGAAAAAGTTGCTATAATTTTAGTTTTTGGTATTGTTGTTTACTAATGCGAGCTGATTTTTTCCAACCGGCGCGAAATCGTTGGATAGTGTAGCAGTGTATTAGTGGTAAGTAGTAATGTTTACCTATACATTCACATTTATTGTATACTCATACTCAGCTGGTCTGGTTAAAAAGGGATCTTTTTTCAAAAAAAGGAAAAACTAAAAAAGGCTTAAGGATTTAAAAAATGTTAGTGTAAATACTATGATATTATAATAATATTTAATTATGTTGTAAATTATTGAAATTCAAGAGATTGATATGAAAAAATATATATGGCGGATTCTCTATATTCTTTTCTTATCATAAAAGAATGATCGTTGCATATATTTTTAGTTGCACTTATTTATGTGGGGGGGTGAGTGAGGAGGTGAGGGAGTAGAGAGGAGAGGGATATATAGGCGCCGGATAAAGAAAAAAAGAGAGAAGAAAAAAAAAGAGAGAAGGACATAAGCGCAGCGTGACGCCGCCGCGCGAAACTTCGCCAGCGAATATCCCGCGCCAATGATCCCTGAATTATCTGTCAGATGACATTCGCATTTTTTCGCAGCTGACATCGCCAGATTTATTCGCCAGAATTAACCTAAATGTTGACACATTAATCAATCGAAATCAGTGACTTAGAATTTACAGTTAAAAATGGCTATTTGTATTTAGAGCATTAAATATGCAACAGGCCAAAAAATTTGGCAATAATAAATTGTTCGCAAAATTTTCAATTATCAATTACATATAAGGCGATCAGCAAATATAATAGAAAATTGATCGAGAAGAGGCTTACTATGAACCACAACATGCAAGAAATATTTTACCGCGTTGCTGCATGGTATGGATTCTTTGGATCTAGTGGGAATTTCGTTGCTTATATTGTACCAAGTTGCAAATTTTGAAAGCAACTTCATGATGCGAATGCAAATAATTTAGTGTTTAGTCCAACAATATCTTGATTTCCTGTAAGATTGCAACACTATTTTAATTTCCTGTATTTCATGTTCTCTGTGGCACAGTGGTTAATTTGTTGGCCAAGCGATCTTTCGGTCCAGAGGTCGAGCCCCGAAAGTGTCACTGAAAGTCGAAATGAAAACTAATGCACTGTTAATTTTTAATCGATGATTGCCGTGATTTTCAGGACTATTTTGTCTGTGGTTGCTCTCTAATTTCCATGACTTTTGAGGATGTTGGTCTCACATGTACATACTTTTATATACATATTTGTGCATATGCCTAAAAATTAGATATTCATCTTACGGGTACGATCTATGAAAAGCTAATTTGATGGATCCTATGACGTTTGAAACTGATGAACGCTTTTCTCTGATTGTCTCTGTTTGTCTGACTCAACCATAAATTACCGGTATTTTGAATGGAAGCAGAATCGACTTATATTAGTTGTTGATGGTTTCAACCAGTGCGTTCGAACGAGGGAATTTTTCAGTTCACTCTGTTCCTCATTCAGTTGACGTTTTTCTTCGACTGAGGTAGAGGCTGGAAAATGCACTTCCATAGTCCTAAATGGGCTATGTAGGCGGGGGGGAGGGGAGGGTTCTACCTCTTTGCTCGGAGACGGAGGCCGGTCTTTTGATTAGGTTTGAGAAGAGTGCGGAGTCGGCTCTAGAAGTCACTTCTACAACTCTGGTTACTTGTCGAGTTCTGTGTGGATCTGGATAAGGCGCTCGCTTACTTTTGCAGCAAGAATGAAGAAGCCATTTCTTCATGCATTCTATCACCATTGTACATTATGCTGTATTTCTACATTCTTTAAATTTCAAAGCGACTTGCAAATAGCTTCATCCTAAGTTTGAAAATGGGATCATTTCGAATAGCTGTCAATTTAATCCAATATCGGGAATCATTACGAAACGTACTTCACATCAACATAGCTCCGGCAGCCATGCATGGAGTAAATCTGGGATACATGTGCGCAATGAATAATATTTTGATAATCATGAAAAATTATTGAATATTCAGGTATATTCTCATTTTCAGCTGAGGATGTAACTCAATAGGCATACTCAATTCTTCTATTTACATTCTGTTTTCAAAACGCACTATAAGCTGGTATTGGCAGAATAACTGAGACGAAATGTCACTAATGTAAATGTCCTAAATGAATGCTTACGACTTTTGGACATCAGAAACCCCTTACATATTTCCTTGCATGATTCTGAAATTAAAGAGACATCAAATTAGGGGACTTCTACAAAAATTGGGGCTGTTCGCGGTGCACTGATTCTTCTGTTTGCGCCAATTGTCGGTTTCTTGCACGAAATATGTGAATTTCGATCAAATTGATATTTCAGTGTTTAATTCAAATAACAATAAATTCATTTATTCTGTTATCTTTCTGCTCTACGTCAATGAGGAGGCCTAGGCAAGTCTGTCTGAAATTCTTTAGCACCAGTACTAGAATTTTCCTAGTGCTCCAAAAAATGTGAATGCATTCCAAAGGTGGACAACCCGCATCCGCATCCGCGCGGATGCGGTTGCGGGTTGAAAAAAATCAATAACGCGGATGCGGATGCAGTTGCGGGTTGACATTTTTCGGAAACGCGGATATAATCTTTTTGATTCGCATCCGCAGAATAGACTGAATAGTACAAGAATATGTTAATACGTTAAGACAGCCAAGACATTGTTCAGACAAGAGTGGTTTTGATTTAGGGTAAGTGAATTGAGGTTCATTATCCAAAGTTTATTTTTAACCGTTCAGGCCTGTGTGATCGCTACCTCATAAGGTATTCGACATCACACATTCATACGCACCAATACACTGTATGAATTCTGTACTTGCCTTGGCTTGCGGTCTAGTGTGAGTATAGAATAAAACTCTGTGGGTAAAACCAATGACTTTAGAACGCGTAGTGCTTGTGGTAGAACAAAACGTCCCATGAAATTCGATGAGGAAGAATGATATTGATACGTCACAAGATGACGTTGTGATGTGAGTATTGATTCATTTATCTCACTGCTGAGCGCTAAGACTGCAGTCGCATTGATGGGCAAGTCAGTTTCCCACCTATCATTCACCTGCAGGCAGCTCACAACACAAGTCGCAACTGAACACATGGATAAATTTACGATTGAAAACAGATTGAAATCTGGCAAACTATCTCTTGCCGAAAGTGCTGGTGACATTTGGCACTCCTTCGCATGCCCTGTTAATGCCGATGGGACTAAAGTGATTAACTTTGCTGCTTGCCGGAACTGTCGCAAAGTTTTCAAAATTCGAAACGATGACGGTAGACATTTAGGAACGTCCAATCTGAGGAGTCATCTCTCAAAGTGTGCGGAGGTATCATCAAGTGACAAAATTATTCCAAGTACGAAGATCATCCATTTCTTCATGAATTCACGGCAACGTATGACAGTAAACGAGAAAAATGAGTTAAAGGACTGTTTAGTGAATTACGTCGTCGAAGGCATGAACTCATTCAATTCAATTGAGCAACAATCTTTGATTAATCTTGTTCAATTTGGCGTTAAAATTGGACAATCGTATCCTAAAGGTTTCAATATGTCGGCTGAATGGATTGGTCGTAGAACTGTTGCTCGTGCGATGGCCGACAATTATGCCGAAATGAAGGAAGAAATTAAGCTGAAAGTTCAATCTACCAGCTCTATTGCGTTAACTACTGATCTATGGACCGATAATGTACGAAAAAGATCGTACTTGGATGTTTCTGCCGTTTATCTTGACTCTCCCGATGCAACGTCTTTCACTAGAATTGGATTAGCTTGCAGAGTTTTTCCCGATCTCCCCCATACTGGGGAACACATAAAAACACAAATAACTTCAGTTTTGAGGGAGTTTGGACTGAGTGATGAAACGCCTATTACATCTGACTCCGGCTCTAATATTTTGAAGGCCCTTTCTGACAACGTCAACTTCGTATGTTTTTGCCACAGGTTCCATACATGTTTCACCGATGCGATGAAAGCTACAATTCAGGAATACAGTGATTTACGCCTGTTGATTGATGATATGCGTGCTCTGCAGGGATACGTGTCACATGCTGGTGGCATAAATCACCAATTACCTATAACCATCAAATCTGCATGCCTTACACGTGGATGGGAAGATATAATACAACTTTTCCATGCGTTTGATGAAAGTTTTGACACTTTGAATGATCTGTTATCGAAAAAAGAGCTTCAACACAAGCTTCCTCGTAACAGAACGTTGATTAGCTTGGTCCAGAACTGGATTGCGCCACTACGACAAATATTTCGAGAACTGGAAACATCGATGCAACCAGCTCTTCATATGGTGTTAGTTGCGTATTATAAAGTCGAAAAGTACTGTGAGTCAGCCTCAAACAGACATCTATGTCTTCGCATCCTTGCAAAATATCTGTAGTCCGCTATGGAGAAGAAATATTGGACATCGACTACAACTACACACATGATAGCCGTGTTTCTTCATCCAAATTTGAAATCGTTATCTATGATAGCAAACTCATCGTCAACAAAAAGCACTTGGTTGAAAAGTGTTCGTCAAGATATTGAATCAGGAATAGTGAAACTTGCAAATGACTTGCCCATCAATTCTTGTGCACATCCATCCCAGTCCCAATCATCTCCACAAAATAAGAAAGCTAAACTTCACGACGACGGTGAAAAAACTGATGGATTCTTCGATGACATGTTTGAAGTTGATGCTAAAACATTGACACCTGAACGCGAAAGAAGTGTTGAAGATGAGATTAATGACTATAACATCATGACAGTCCAGGTGAAACATACAAATCCGTTGGATTTCTAGGAGGAAAATTCTGACAGATTTCCTATCTTAAATCAACTATCGAGACAGATTTTTATTATCCAGGTATCTTCTGCAGAGAGTGAAAGACATTTTTCATGCGCCGGTAACATAGTTACTGAAAAACGAGGTAGCTTGGATGGAAAGACTGTTGAAATGCTGGTTCTTTTGAAAACTAACAAACGCACATGACAGTCTTCAGTGAGTGAAAGTTGAATAGATAGCTATATATATTTGTATGGAGAGCTTTGTGTGAAATATATGTATTTGTTTTTGAATATATCTATACATATAGAGATATCGTTGATTATCAAAATTGACTTTTCTATGCGAGTTCTACGAAAGGAAAATTATAAGCACACAAGCACAAAATATTATGTAAGGCAGCTTTTAGATTAAACTACATTTAGATATTTCTGAAAATTGTCATTTTTAAATTTCAAATCGTGTAGTTTTCTGTGAGCCATGGATATACCGTAATATAAAAATAAATATCTATAAAATCGTTTAATATAATAAGCCATATCTTTAATGCATTGTAAAATATAAATGTAGGCCTATTCGGTATCGGTACGGTATATAGAAATTAGAAAACTAAGGAAAATAAATGTGCTGTAGGCCTTATTGTTTTACAATACTTTTAGTGTAGGCTACCGACCGATAAGCTACCATAGATGCTATAGCTCATCATGCATCCTAGAATTCCAATGATATTCAAATTGTAAACTAAATCTAGGCCTTATTTCTAGCAGACTGGTCATTATTATAAGTAAGAAATATTGGGTAAATACTCGTATGTCCGACGACTGAAACTAAATATATACAGGTAGGCATATAGGTCTATTGAATCAATATTCCTGAAGTTATAAACCTAAAACCTAAAACAAAGCCCCATATGCGCACTTGGCTGTTATATATTGGCACTATTGGTCATTTATTGACACATCACGCAGATAAGCTTGTGCTAAATATGGATGCGGATGCAATTGCGGATCAAGTTTTTCCCTGCGGATGCGGTTGCGGATCAAAACTTGTCCCCCTTGCGGATGCGGATGCAGTTGCGGATCAAGGATTTTCTATCTTGCGGATGCGGATGCAGTTGCGGATCAAGATTTTTTTTCCTGCGGATGCGGATGCTGTTGCGGTTTTAGAAAATTGAATTTTGTCCACCTTTGATGCATTCTAGAAATTTTGAACAGTGAAAGTTTGGAGATATTGGTTCGTCTAATTACCGTTGTTCCTCCTACAACCGCATCTGCAGAGCGCAGCTTTTCCAGCTTGCGCCACATCTTGACTTGGCTTCGGTCAACGACTCAATCACTTGGCAGTCCTGTACATTCATAAAGAGTTAGCGTGGACCTTTTTGGAGGAGGTATGGAGGAGATTTGGAGGAGGTATGTAAGGAGTTTATCTTCAAAGACAACCGGTCACACATTTTTAGACCATAAGGGCGTTTGGGTAAGATTTTCCCAAAGGCACTGAAATACACAGCATTCATGACGGAATTGTTTTCACTTTTAATACAGCATGTATGCCTATCGGGTAAAGTGGAAAATTGCAGAGACAATAAGGGGTATTTATGTATATCAATGAACTATGAGTGGCTCCGCCTGATAAAAAAGTCAATACTGGAAAGCAATTACGTAAGATTTCATAATATATAATGGATTGATTTTTAACGATATTCTATCTGAAAATTTGTCGGACCCCCCTAGGAAAAATTCACTGCTGCTCCCCTGGATTGATATGTCTATCACTAATTGCAACAAAATATAGTTGATCACTATTGTGATAAAGATCAGTGTAACTAATAGCATGCCATTGTATATTATTAATTTTTCTTAAGTAAAACATTTTTATAATGTATCTTTGATGCATCTTGAATAATTGTGGGTCATGAGACCACAAAGTTTATCGCAAAGTTTATCTAGATCATCTGTTCCGCTCTATGAAGCGGTCCGTGATAAGGAGATACTGCCTGATACCTTATAAAGAAATCAGGCTCATATAATCTTGACTGGAGGCCAACTACTGTAATTTGCTGGTCAAAACTTAGTCACCAGAATAGACTAAATAGTAGACTAATGGTTGAGAACAACAGAAAGGGATATGGAGTAACAGTCGGTGTTCCATTCCCGGAGTCCTGTCATTTTGGCATGAGTCGGCGTCCTATCAAGTGATGGGACTCCAGGCTGCGGCTTGCAAGTAGACTCGAAATATGAAGGAAATAAATGATCTCTGTGTGTAAAATTGTCTCTTTCACTATGTCAGCACGTGCATCCATCAAACAGAAATACATAATGTACATTCTCTTAGTCGAAAGTGCAACCTAGAGCACAGCTTACAGTTGAAAGAATTAGACAACAAATGAAAAAGGGATTGTCTTCTTATGCACATAATTAAATAGTGATTTCTTCAAGCAACTAATGAGTAACGAGTTCATTATCAGAGCGAATGGTTTTACGTTGTATTGTCTGATTACATCGCTCAACTTTTATTGTACAGCGTAGTCTACCGTGCACAAGCATAACTAGATACAGCATCCCGACCAAATAGACTGCATCGAACGGGAGGTGTGCATTTTTGGACGTTTCCAGTCTGTTGAATTTTCTCCCCAGGTTGAAAAACATATAAGCTGATTGACAAGTTGCGGTCCTTATCACTCGCAGCCAACTAACGAAAACAAAAATACATGATTTGTCCGGATCTTCAGGCTTGCTAAACGAGACATTAACGTAATAATGGACCAATGGTCATAATCAAGGGATCACGGCCTGTGAATTCATCTCAAAGTGAAAATCATTGCTCGTCAAAAAGCATTATTGTGATCATTCGTAGCATTGTCTGACAAGCACTATTGTTAGTGCTGATCCTCAGGCTGTCTCCTATGTTCTGGATATCCTCAAATGATACTTTTCGGATCAGCATTTGATTGATGTATTTAAGATTTCAGTAAGACATTGAAAAAGTAGCGATGATAATGGCAAGTGATTCAATGATCCATTTGTCACAGTCCAAGAGTTGTTTCCGGTAAACGAGTTTTTGAGAATTGCAACATAGGATTCTGCCACGTTCGATAGCAAAAATAGAGATTTCCAATACCCGGGTTGACTTTTGATGTAATATTGTCAAAAACAACTCCAAAACATCGCATATTTTGAAAGAAGCCCTGCGATTACCAGTTCCCCTGTAATCACATATCGAATTAGATGGACGTACCTATACTTGTAAAAAGCATGCACTGAAGACTTGTGATCTCTTAGCTACTCGCTCACAATTCCGAGTCGGATTCCTACCAAAATGATGGGACTTCGCATCCCTGCAACAGAATAGAACAATTTCAAATGTCACCACTCACTGTATTTACTGACTATTTCAGATGGATCTATGTGATAAATCAGTCATGACTAGTTTTTTGCTCTGGACCTCATTGGAAAGAAACATAATCTCATTTTGATGTTTCATTGCAATGTTTGATATTCACTCATGTAGTTCAATTATCTTCTCAACATGCTTTAGAGAGAATTATTAGCATAGAAAATGAAGTAGACCTAAATCAAAAGATGTATAAACGGAATATAGGGCTCGAGAAGAATGACTGATCGTCCTTCCTCGTTATTTCACGTAGTCAGCTGGTTAGAAGATTCTCGTCAACGTCTACCTATTGTCCTTTTTAACATCCCTGTCGCTTTCAGTGTGATCTGTGCATAATAAGCTTTTTGCATTCAATATACGTGGTGTGATCCAAAATGTCCCGGACTAACCTACTTGCAGATAACCTGTGATAACGAATACTACTTCAGATGTAAATTTAGGTCTTTACGGCATGAGAAATATGGTCGCCGAAATTTTTCCGGTCAGTTTTCTATTTTTAAAAAATATTTTTACATTTTAACATGAATTTCTGTATTTTCTGAATTGATCGAGATCCGATTTGTCTTATTGTTATAGTTAGATTGATTTTGATTTGTACCTTATTTGACGGATATCTTTGCCATGAATATTGCACGTCTTTTGTTAATTGCTTCATGTGTTACGATATCAATCAGTGAAGTTCATTCAGCACGCATTCATTAAGAAATCCGTGTCAACGATGGTTCTTTGTTCTATCAGTTTTCATGATGGATGTGACAAGCGTGTCTTCAGTCGAATATCGCAGTGTGATACGATACCTCCTGATCCGCGGCTTCGCTAATGGTGACATTCTAAAGGAATTAAGCCTGGCATATGGAAGCAAAGCTCCATCGAGAACTACTGCTTATTTCTGGATAAGCGAATTTAAACGCGGAAGACAATCTGTGGAGCAAGATTTTTCAACTGTTGGTCGGCCGCAGGAGATTCCGGAAGAGAAATCGAGTCAGTGCGATGAAGTGATTACAGCACACAGAAGGATAACCATCCGTGAGTTGTCAAGAGAGTTGCGAATCAGTTATCACTCCTGTCATGACATCATCGAAAGACTTGGATATCGCAAATGGCATCACGTTTCGTACCGAAGTTTCTGTCACCTGAAATGAAGGAGAACAGACTTCTGGCGGCACAGTCAAATTTGGATCTCCTCGAAATGCACGGAGATCAGTTTCTGAACTGCATCCTTACAGAGGATGAAACACCTTTAAGTTTGTATCTGCCTCAAAGTAAGCGAGAATCTGCAGAGTGGCGAAAATCAGGCGAGTCTGCCCCTTTGAAAATGCGATCCGGAACATCACATCGCCGGTCGTTGATGCTGACGGTCTTTTGGAACGCTTCGGGAATCCAACTGGTTGACTTTGCGGATAAAGGAGTAAGAATCAATAGCGAATATTATTCCAATCTGTTATCTGAAGCGAGGAAGAAAATAAGAAAGCCACGAAACATTCCCCTCTACTTGCTTCATGACAATGCTCCGATTCACACCTCGCAGGAGACAACCAATGCCTTAACGAGAAACGGATTTCAACTATTGAGCCATCCTCCTTATTCACCTGACTTGGCCACAAGTGACTTCTTCTGTTTAGATTCCTCAAAAAGCATCTTCGTGGACACCATTTTGAATCGCCAGTTGAACTGCGGGATGCAGTTACTGAGTTTTTTGATTCTTTGACACCGGAATTTTTTCATAAAGCTTTTTGTGAATTGAAACTTCGTTGGCAAAAAGTGACGAATGCTAACGGCTCATACATTGAAAAGTAAACTGTCTTCTGGAACAAAACATTTGTTTTTCCGTTAATTATTAGTCAGGTTATTAGTGATAGCTTAACTGTCAAGTTAATCTAAATATATTAATTCTAAATCGGTAGAATTTATAGGAAAATCTTGAAATTCAGACAAAAATGTTTGAAAATTTTGAAAAAATAGAAAACTGACCGGAAAAATTTCGGCAACCATATTTCTCATGCCTTAAAGACCTAAATTTACATCTGAAGTAGTATTCGTTATCACAGGTTATCTGCAAGTAGGTTAGTCCGGGACATTTTGGATCACACCACGTATGTTGTGTAAATGTGTCATTGAGAACATCCATCCAGTTACATTATAGTTAAAGCGGTGATGTCCACAGGAATTATCAAAATTTATTACATTTCAATTGCCCCTTTCAATCAATTAATTGAAGTTTGTGTTCGTGAGTAATCAATTAATCATAATTGAAATTTAATGCCGTCAATTAATTGAAATTGAAATTGTGGAACAATCAGTAAATTGACATGAATTCTATTTTGATAATCCTGCTGATTTTTTGCCTTTGGTAGGCGATGATGCACAACAGCAATGAATAATTGGTTTCAAGATTCATTGTACAGCAGATATGGACATCTTGCACCTGTCACGACCTTGATTTTTTTACATCTTACCGAATGAGAATTAGTATATGGACTACCAGACGATGGAGGTATAACGCACACGTGTCGCGTCCTGTTGTCGAAGGTCAAATAAGAAATTCAGGTGAATTCTCAATGCTATGTCGGATAAGTCCTTCATTGACATGCGCA
Source organism: Prostheceraeus crozeri (assembly GCA_907163375.1). NCBI lineage: Eukaryota > Metazoa > Platyhelminthes > Polycladida > Euryleptidae > Prostheceraeus > Prostheceraeus crozeri. The sequence goes on from CAJQUW010005758.1 coordinate 126,613, forward strand.
AAGATCATTCACTAGTGATTCAATGATGTAGACCTACATTGAAGATATTTCCGGGGCACGTCAAGCATAGTTCTTCATGAACAAGCAATTTGTTGAAATTGGAATTTGAAAGGCGCAAATAGTATATTAAGTGAAATTTCGATGGGTATTCATTAAATGTCGCTTTCTTTTAGCACACTACTGACAAGTAATTAAAATTAGTGGACCTGTAATAATTAATATAATATTAAAAGTCGATTAATTCAATGATTAAATTTTATTTTAATTGTTGCAATCGCACTTAACTAGGCGACATGTCAACAGTGTGATAAAAGTAGTAGTTAATGAATACCCCCGAAATTTAACTGAATGCTAATTCCGTATCTAAAAATTTTATGGCTGCAATTTTAAATAGGAAATTGTGCTGATGTTGGGAGATGCAAACTGTATGTAGGCCTGCGATGATTCTGATATTGGATGAGTATGGCAGCTATTGAGATTTGTTCTCATTTCTAGATTGAGGATGCAATTCAATATTCAATTATTCTTTATTAAAGTTAATTTATTAATTTAATTATTGTTAAACATTTTAATGAGTCAATGAATCAATTTAATATATGAAATTGATGCAGTCAAATAGGTGATAGCTACAAATTTTATACATCGATCTATTGAAATTGGAATTTCATAGAAATAGATATATTGACATCAATTTACTGAAATACAATGAAAGATTGATAATTCCTGAATGCGCAAGCTGCATCAGCAAGCGACTAACATTGACGTCGATATTGCACGTACATGTATACGTTGTGAAAATTTACTATGTTTGTATATCTACTCCAGCCGGTATATCTTTGTGAGGCAAGTATGTCGCGCATGCGGCAACAAGTAGAATCAAGATCTATTATCTTTGACTCACACATTGCAAAATATTCCTTAAATGTGCAGATCGGCCAATTATCATAGAAATGGACAGAGTTGAGATTAAGACAAAATCAACAATTAGACAGAACTGCATCCTTACCAGTTACTGTTAAGGCGAGCTCGATGAAGCGGTACCGGTAGAAGAAGAAGCATGCAAATGTGGATAATTATATAGTGCATGACACGCGTTAAAGTGATTGACTATGCTCAAAATGCAAAATGTTCTACAGAGCTGCTGTCATTATGGAAACGAAGTGCTGTGTAATAGATGCATAGAAAGTATCTGTGCAGGCCTATGTAGATCATATAGATATATTCAGTTGAAGAAGATGCCTCTGCCGCACATTTTAGGCCTGCATATTTTGCTTGATTATTCTAATGCTTCTTCTTACGTCTTTTGCCTTGGCATTTTCAGATCAATGGGTAAAATCTTCTATCTGACTGGCTAAGAATACGAAAATTTGTAAGCCGCTAAATTTTTTGATGCTGCCGGTAATTAATGATGACTTATAGGGTTATTTGGAAGTCACGGTTGATCTAACATCAATTTACTTAAGCTTAGTTTTCTCTTATCACGATTCATCCGAGTGAATGCCGCCTTAGAGTCTACAATCATAAATATAGTGATATAGGAATCTAAGGGTCATTTGGCTGATGCATTGATTTGCTCTAGCAATCTGACATCTGAACACTTAAGGTTAAGATTAAATTCATTCTGTAGGTTTTTCAATTGACCCTGCACAATCAACTTATGTCATATCACGGATGTCCATTATCTACTTGATGAGTGATCATTGGTCCTGATGACTTAAGTGTCACAATAGTTATACATATGCTTTGGTAGTTATGTGGATCATGTGATACAACCGTGATGTTGAAGTAGTGAATTCAATCTCGATCATGATCTCAATCTCGAGATCTCGAATCAATATTTTCCAAATGCGGAGATCTCGACTTCGATATTACAAATAGGCCTGCATCAGATTGTGCCAATTACTCAGAAAGTGTAATTAGTAACAAACATTTACCGATTACTGTAAAAAACCTAGTAATATTTGTAACTGAAATTAAATAACAACACATATGGACTGCATTTGGCATTCATCACCACGATTTAGTACAGATACAGGTACAGGTTGCTTCCTGCCGCAGCTAAGTTACATGGATTTCCAAGCTATAGCATGACAAATGTTATTCAAATGCTAATTTAGTTCGTATGTGTGTTAAGTTATCATCAATCCTTTTGTGTGAAAATCAATCAGTTGCTTAATGGTGTCACACTTCGGTTTTACGATTGACACTCAAGAAGATAACCACGTAAAAATGCTAACAGCGTCGCACTTGCCGCATAATCGGCGCTACAATGTAATTGTTTATAATTACAATACATGACAGGGACTAAAGAAGCTTCGTGTCTGACAGTGGCCGCTTTAACATCGAAATTCCGTCTTATTTGTAATTGTAGAAATATTTCTTTAAGATGAATTAGAATGAGCGATTCTAATTTACGTATTGAAGATGAGAATAATGCTTCCCAAACTTTTATACTTTATTATCTCAAGCGAAAGCAATTCTGGTTCCTCTGGAAATCTGAGTTCTAAATAACAAGCTAGACAAGACACAAGCTTAGAAGATGAATTAAATGATCGGAATCCTTAACAAGAGGTGGGTGGAATAGCAGAGGGTGAGTCCGTTACTAACAGTGATGTCAAAACAGACTGAATGAAACAGTTGAGTAATCGAAATGAATTCTAAGCTACTATCTCCTATTAAAATGTGTCTCATCTCGTATACGTGGATAGCCGATGAATATGCAATAACGTTACCGGGTAAGCCTAGTGCCTATGCAAGTAAGCTCAAATGATAGATGTGGACTATTTTGGTTTCACGAAGCTCAACAAGTTACAAGCTCAGAAATCTAAGTTTGATTAGGGAAAATAGGTAATTCAATAGGGCAATTAATGAAATTCATGAAAGCAAGCTTTATGATGCACAAGCTATACCGTACACATTCTTCAGAAAATTAGTGTTGCATATAGAGTTTCCCAGATGAAACTTCAGCAATGAAACTACGACTATAACTGTCTATTTCATTCGTTGATTGATTGAAACCTGCGCTTCTGGAAAGGTAAAAGGTATTTTGATGCATATAAGTCAGTTCCATAAAGAGCCATCATTTCCATGCTGTATTTTGTCCACTGAATAATGAATTATGCGTATTTGAGATAACTTAGGAAAGTACAAAAACTGATGGATGAGTTTTATTTCTCGTTTTATCACGAGGTCTTACGACTGTCGATGCCCGACGACCGATTACTTGCCCGACAATGACTGATGAGAACTGTTGAAAGGCCTCGCAATAAAAAGAGCGATAAAAATCATCAGTCTTTTGGACTTTCCTCAGTTCATCTCACAGTGTTTTCTATACCATCCACGCAAATATTCTTTGTCACCATGACGCAAAGGCTCTATGAATTCCCGGCTTCCCACAAATATGACAAGAAACCCGTACTCTTGAGGCCATGATTCTTCATGTTTCACTAGGCGTGTCAGCTGCTTTTTTATATATCAAATTCTCTCAGTCAAAATCCTGTCCGAAATATTTGTCTGGATATATGGCCTACGCATTTTGTCGCACATTTACTTGCCTACACAGATGTCATTTACTAATCAACATACTTCAGTTGCATATAAACTCTCATTAAGGACTTGGCATGATCAGCAAAAAAGAGGAGAAAAGTTCTTGAGATGTGATGTGGCAAACGCATTTTTTTCAGTCGTCACCGACGGTCATCTTCAAGTCTTTTTATAATGTAAACTCTCGAAAAAACATGTACACAAATCAGTTATTATCTGATCATGCTGTTAGAATAATATTTAAGAGCAATGAGCCAGTCCATGGAAAGAAATAATTAATTATACGCAGCGTCGAGTTGATGGGCATGGAATAATTGTTCAACATCCGTGATCACCCACAGTCATCATGCTTTTATACGAAAATAAGGAACGTCTCTTCAAATCAGAAATTATTCTAATAACTTCAACCGGTTTCGATCAGAGAACAGTGAGATGGGCTGCTGGTCACACAATCTTCGTCAAGAAGTTGAAGATTGTGTGGCCAGCAGCCCATCTCATTGTTCTCCAATCGGAACCGGTTGAAGTTATTAGAATAATTTCTGATTTGAAGAGACGTTCTTTATTTTAATATAAAAGCATATTGAAGTATCGTCGAACGATCCGTCTCTTGAGCTGTTATTTATTTAAGAAATTTCAACCACAGTCATCAGTCATTTAAAAAGCAGTTTAAAGGCATCTTCAAGAACAGACCATTCATTGCACTTTTCAAAAGATTGCTAAAATGCATGTACATACATGTCGCGGCACTATTAATAATTCAAAAGTAAGAGAGTGCCAAGTTAACTTGTATTAGTTTTATAACAAGAATTCAAAAAATTCAATTAATTTTTGACTTCTTCACGAAGGTATCTTTAGGGAACTAAAATTTTATTGTTAAAGTCTTTTAACACTAATATTCAGTTCCCTGCAGATAGCTTCGTGAAGAAGTCAAAAGTTAATTGATTTTTTGTGTAAAATAATGTAAGTTAACTTGGCATTCCCAGTTCTTTTGAATTACGCTTCAAATGGTATTTAATAAGTGGGCATGGGAATATTAGTACATTTTGGCGTCAGCAGTTGACCAAATGCTCCAACAGGCAATTGAATGTAACATTGATTTTCATTTGTTAAGTATGTGTGTGTTGAAAAGATCTAATCTCGAAAAGTCGAGATCTCGGAAATGTAATCTCAAGATCTCGAAAACCTAAAAATCTTGAGATCTCGAGTTTGAATTCGATAAGTTGAAGTATTCACGATGAAGTCATAGATGAAGTATTTGGACTCGATTAGTCTGGAACAAATGCGTTAACGATAATTTAAAATATATTCTAATATGATAATAGTAATAGCGTTTATTTAGTATTACCTCAATAATGTGGATTGTGAGGTCGAAATATAAGCAATAATTTCAAGTAAACAATACAACGTCAAACAAGTAGTCAGAAAGGGTTAAAAGAAAAAAGTGTAATCGTGAATTGCAATTTGTTCATGTGATAAACACATCGTTGAGATGTTGTGATGTCAATACCAGAAAGCCAGGAATGTCGTCGAGGGACCTCCCCAATGGGCTGTCAACCTGTTTGAGCTCATGCGACAGGCATATACGAAAGGACCTACTGCATAGCCGACAAGAAGCATGACAATCTATTATTAAAGCCCTCATCAAGCGATAGTAATAATGGTTATACGCGTATTTCTATTCCGCCTCCACATTAAACTCTAAAAGGTCACATCTTTCTAAACAAATGGCTTTCCAGCACCTTCTTTAAGTGAATGGTATCAGAATAACAACGAATGTCAGCCAAAGAACAATTTATGTTCATATCCAAAGGAAAAAGCAAGTTCAACTTTATTTTATGGTCGATCTCCATTAGACATTAAAGTATAGAAAAATCGACAATACTTCAGCGTCTTGAGCCTAAAACGGTTGATAGAAGCTTCATGTAGATATGCGTAGTCTAGGTCCACCAGTTTCTATCGGCCGTTGAAGCTCGGGATGCCCAAGCAGGTCTGCTGTCCCTTCTTGGATGCGTCAAAGTCAAACATAGAGATCGACCATAAAGAAAGCAAGTAAAGGGGAGCTTGCTTTTTGTATTTTTTTTACTTTGGCTATCAATGCGACCATGATGTTTCGTCGTTTAGTCAACTACGAAGAATAATATTATTATACTATTACATTAATTAAGAATTAATATGCAAATATATATGGACTTATGTGAATACACAAATATATTATAAATGCATTCATATATTTGTGGGACATATCGCCTAATCTGATGAAGTTTTGAAAAACCATTTTGTGATTTCAGCACTGTATTCTGAACATGTTTCAATATATGAAATATCATCGGCGTCAAGAAGCAAAATGTTCTATACAAATTCACAAGTTCAGACACAGTAGGTGAAAGTCACTTCTTTCATTAGAAAGGACGTCAAAGTTATTTCTATGATCAATGTGGCTTCCAGAATTTTTGGAAATTTTAATCGGCCAAGACTGAGAGTTTCTCTCTCAAAGCAGCACGGTGCATGTAAACAGATATCCTGTGGGAAAAGGTTTTCCAGTGACATATTCATTAATCCGAGTGGCTAAATACGTAACGTATAGAAACACCTACATATCGCTACATATCGCATGTTGCAACGATCACAAGAATAAGTGCAGACGATTTAGACTTGAGTTTACATTGACTTTGATTTTGGACTTTAGATATATCTATAGTGTCCACAGATCTGGCACACATCCAGATTTTGGTAGTCTTAAAAACTGCTAAGCTGATCTGATATCTGATTTTAATATCCTCATGTAAAGCTTTGCTGATGAGATGAATCCGACTCTTTAACTCGTTGTCGCCCTTGCTAAAAAACGTAATGTTCCAAATAACAAATTTTATGGTCGATGATGTCCATGAACCTTTCGTTCAGCTGGGTCCTTGTATTTTAGTACAACACAAGCAGCTTACCAAGGTTTGAGCCCCTATCCATGCCATCAAATGGCGAATGTAGTTTTTTCGTTCAATGAAAACATGACATTTTTTCATGCAAGACAGATGCAGCGCCTCATTTTACGCAATTTTCGATAATTCTAAATTATCAAAGTCTATGAGAGTCAAAATATGGTACTAGAAATTTTGATCAAGACTGCATATCTCGATGGATTGCTGACTTTTGTCATCAATGGCTTTTCAACAGACTGAAATGAATCTTTCAAAATATAAATAAAGTAGATGTGGCCTCAAAGACTGTGATACATCAGTTTTTGTAAGAGTGTTTGTAAGAGCCATGTGTAATATTGGCCGGCATGACACATCAGTGCTATCCCAAGTAGCACAGCCCAGTCGGCCCCAACATGGGAAGATACCGTTTTGCCCAATGGTGCCGGCCAACATCAGAAAATGGCCGTTTTAGACTATTTAATCCCACGTAAGCCCATATGTACCGGCGTGTAAACGACGTTGGCCCAGCAAAAGTGCCACAAAGTTGCCACAAAATACCCATCGTCAGCGCGCATGTATTTAACGTGCACGCAGCGGCTCCACACCGAGCCGACGCCGAAATGAGGTGCTACCCATGAAGTGCCGACACGGGTGCGTCAATCTTGCGATTTGCTTTTCTGCAATACCGCATTTGTTCCATTCCCGATTATCTATCTGGGCCACAGCAACAATGCCGTGACACTAGTTATGGCGATACATTAATAGCTGCGCTACTTATGTACACATCCCCGTTTCTCTGGCTCAAAATATGGCGGGGGATGTGTACATCAATAGCGTAGCTATTATATATATCGCCATAGCTAGTGTTACGGCATTGTTGCTGTGGCCAAGATAGATAATCGGGAATGGAGCTAATGCGGTGCTGCAGAAAAGAAAATCGCAAGATTGACGCACCTGTGTCGCACTTCATGGGATAATCAAGCTGACTGCAATTCAAAACTCCCTTCCTGATTTAACCGGTTAAACTTACGAAGCGGATAGCTGTGCTGTTTGTGAGATAAAATACAATTCTGAAGTTCAAATGTGTATGTTCTCATCATAAAAAGGGGACTGAAACAATCGCATAATCACACAAGTATTAAAATCTGATGCAGAATTACATGATATGAGACTTGTCAAAATGAACACGCTGAATTTTATTTAGACATCAAACACAGAGATTCTAGAATAAATTATTTATGTGTATATACAGCACTTATTGGAAATATCTGATGACCTAGTTTTCAAACAACCAACATAATCACTTAAAAATGAAAGAAATAGCTATATAGCTATTAGTATGACTGCAGTTGGCCATCCTTTCTTGCATTAGCATAAATAAATTGACACTGCCATCAGTGCTGCATCGGAGAAACCCGGAGGCTTTTGCAGAAAAGGATCAATTAGCTCTTCAAAGGCAATCCTCCATCTGAAAAATCCAACCTCTAGCAGGCAGAAAATTTCAAAATGCTACTAAGAACTAACTAACTGCACCCAAAAATAACGATTCATTTCTATAGGATATGACGGACAACTAGTAAGCATTTTAATGTTTAGCTACTACAGTCTTGCTCAGCTACAGTTATTATTTTTATTTGTAAAAGTAGTTAGAAGAGAGCTATTCAATATTTCCATTACTGCATCTATCGTATGATGTCTAACAGAAAAGGATTGATTAGACTTGAATAAAAAACCTTTACAATAGCACGAATGTTGTGAAGAGTGTTCAATCTCCTCTCGAAGTGGCGTCATCTACTAAAAGCCATCTATTTAAGAAATTTCATTTTATTAAGTCTTAGAATTACTGTCCGGCAAAGAATACTGAAGCGTGGTAGGGAGTAAAAAATTACGGATGAACCGTTGAATTTTGGATGAGCTAGAGACTTGATATGAAATTGAAATTAAGTTCGAGCATATTATCAATGCCATTTAAACAATGTCTTAGCAACAGTTTAAGTAATACATTTCCCGCTTATTACAAGACAAAATGAAATTGACGTGACTTTTTTTACAGAAGCTGCAGTTTAAGATTGCAAAATAATAATAGCGACGCGGTAATGATAGTAAATTCACGACTATGTCTCACCTGCAATTACAGGAATGATAATTAATCTGGAAACGAATCATGATTATCAAGCAACCTGGAAAAATCTGAAAGGCAGATAATAATTATAATATTAGCAATTCTTGGCAATTTTAATTGATCTGGTAAAGAAAGATTCTGATATCATTTTCCTTTATAGTTGAAATCAATGAAATACTATTATTCTTCAGTCTTTCTACGCACAAAAATCAATAAATTATGTCAAAATATATTTCGTCGATCTGGTCTCATCAATTGAGATAGAAAGAAGTCCTAAGTAAAAATTTTGGAAATTGATTAGCATTTGAAATCTCTGTACAAAATTACAAACCATCAATGTCAATGTCGACATCTACCAAATATACACATATACCAAAGTTCATTGATTGTTGTTGTACTGACAGAACTACGACAATCAATGAACTGTGGGATATGTGTATATTTGTTAGATATCGATATTGGCAGTTTGTAATTTTGTAGAGATTTCGAATGATTTGGCATTTGATTTCCTGAATTTTTTCATATGATTTTTTTCTATTTTAATTGATGAAGTCAGATCGGCGAAATATATCTTGACATAATTTATTAATTTTTGTGCAAAGAAAGACTTAAAAATTCATTAGTTTCAACTAAAAAGAAAATGATTAATGAAGATGAATTTCTTCATTTTCTGAGTCATGGGTACAGAGGTGATAATACCCGGAATATAATCTAAACAGGAAGCATAAAGAACTAATCTCCGATGAAATTTGTCATAAAGCTTCATAGCCTCAATAAACATTTTCATAAAAATAAGTTGAATAAAACTTGAAATTCAACGGTTCATCAGGCGATGTGATCAATGAAACTATAAAAAAGCTACTGGCGCGCGTAGCGCATCTATGAAAGTGAAAGTCAGAGAAGACCACTCAATAGTCCGAGTTCACTTAGTCCGAGTCAGATAAATCACTGTGACTTAACTGCGCTTGGGCCTCCGCCTCCTTCATCTAAACTCTCGTTGTCGCCGCCCACCTTTGCGGTCCCTTGTACCACGCAGATACCTGATGGAGATCTCCTCAAAATTCTTGGAAGTTATCGTTGGAAACTGCTGTTTCTTCACAAAATCTGTAACGGAAATGGTGCCATTTTACACCCACATAGCTGCTATGTCACTGAAATGGTGTCGTTTTCATATTTCAAGATAAAAATTTAAAATATCCGGTGGACATGATCCCACTTGATTAAAATTCTTCGGAGATAATGTATTCGCAGACATGTTTCAATAGACAAGATGCCATCATCAGTGACCGTGACAACGATCAATAACAATGATGCAATATATACAGGACTTAATGGAAAGAAAAATCAATGCAGGAAAGGTGGTTGTGGTTTGTTACAATTATTCATGAAATAATGCGAATGAAGAAATGACTTCATGTACAATGGTTGAACAAATTTTGTGTATGGACTGCGCAAACTGACCCCCGTTCAGCGTGGACAAGGACGAAAAACGGGGAAGTAAGTAAGGAGTGCGCATGAGAGCGTACATTGAGCACCTTGAAACTTTTGCATTGTGCGCTATAAGAATACCGTATTTTCATTAAGAAAATTTTCAATAAATGAGTACTTTGAAATTGCCTTTGTCGGGGATATCAATATGAAACGATTTTAGAAGGGAGTCGACCTTTCACGTGTTTGTTTATCTAAGCAGATAATAACAGATCTGTTTCACTATGAAAACTACCCTCAAAAAGAAGGAATGAGCATGGGATCCTCCATTGAACCTCCTGTAGTTGAATTCTCATTAGACATTATAGGAAGCAATGTCGGTTTTTTACATAAAGTACATTGATGACATTTTAACTGTCTTTTCGGTCTGGAACCGAAACCCACACTTTTTTAGAACGGTTTAATGCTGTTGATTCATTACTTCATCTTACCATAAAAAAGAACCGATAAATAACTCAATTAATTTTCTAGATATGATAATTTTCATAAAATTGGCAAATTTGAAACCAATTGTATAAAAGAAACAAATACATTATTGTATACTCATAACCACTCCTACAGTCCCTATTCTTATAAGAACAACGCGATTAAAGCATTGTACGATAGATCTCAAAAACTGCCTCTCAGTGGTCATACGCGGCAAATTTGCATTTTTTACGCAGGCCGAGTAAATTTATGCAGGTAAACTATTGCGCATATGTAAAGAATGAAAGCACTGTATACATAGATAGAATTTCAATGTGATTACAACTTCCACGTTTAGTTGTTGGAGTGACCCCATGAGCCTGATAACAAAAAAGCAATTTTTCTTCAGACGAGCGGCTTCAGATGGTCATCGACCACCATAATCATGCCTCGTGGAAAAGCGCCCGTCTAGATACAAATTGCTCTTTTGCTATTAGGTCTACCATCATGATAATGGGGTCCCTCCAACAATTGAATATTGAAAGACCCTCATTTTCAAAGAAATTCCGCGTTTAGACTAGACGAATTTATGTATCTTAAGATGTGAGAGATTGCATCCATTACTGGACCAGCTGGCATCATTACTGGGACAAAGGAAACATACTCGCGGGACAGCACCTCGAAAGGGAGGCTCAATTCCGGCGCAACAAAACCTTTTTGTGACAGGGATTTCTTGCAAATATGCTTTGACGGCTTCAATGAATTTGGCTGAAATATTGCTTCAATTCATTTTATATTAATTTCTTTTGACCGAGTGAAACTGCTTTTGAGAAGCTGATAAATTTCGTAGACCGGTACAATAACATGCTTAGTTTACTATTTATACATATACAATCATTTTCTACTCTGGCTACAAACTTATTGAAAATATTATCCAAGTAACTGAGAAGCATTATTTGCACAATTAAAATTGCGAACTGCTTATCAAATAAATGACGGTAATTTTCCAATAATGCTTCCACAGTCTTTTTCAATTATCAAACAATAATGAAATATTAAAAATACGCAAAACCGAATGCAATAACGAAAACTGAATGAACTGGATAAACGAAAATTAGAATTCTGGGATGGAACATCACAAAACATTATAACTGAATACTTCCGAAATCAAATAATCACTAGCAATGTGCATCTAATCATGTTGACATGCAACAAAGCAGACAATTAGGCATATCTGTATGAAGATTTTAAAATCAAGCAAGTCATAACTGCGTATATCGTACATTCAATAGTAAATTTCACAAGAGTAAAAGAATTAATGAATGAGTAGATTGATTCAAATCAATGTGCGTCTGGAAGCCGACAGCAATGTAATCTAAATAAAGAATGGAAATGCTTTTTATTTTGATGAATCTGGGCACTCTTGATTTACCGCAATAATAGACACCATTACAAGTTACCAGCTTCAAATTCTCGGACTGCTCGAAGTCGATTTCATCAAATTCAAGCTATTATCTCATATCGACCAGATTTCATTTCAATTATTACATACCAGTGCAACGAAATCTAATACTACTTACTTATTTCATGCTCACCTCTCTCAAGGTTCGAAAGGGTTTCAAGTCGAAATGAGAGATTCAATAATAATTCCATTTTCGGTAACAGTCAACAAAATCGCGTCGTGATACAGCATTTTGAACACTTGGCCAAATCAGTGATAAGTTGATGTTATGACCAACCGATTATTTATCCACTGTCGTCCACGGAGTTTGAGAATTTGGAGAACCTGAAATAATTTTGTTTTGAGCCGAGATTTACTGTGTTTAATGTCGGCAATATGGATCAATCCTTAAAAATATGCACAAGTAACTGCGATGAAGTAATACATGTATGTTCATCACACAGTGACAGAACATTGTGTCAGAAAAAATGTATACGTAAATGGGATTTGTCTTGAAGCAAGCCACGAAAATGAAAATATGCACAATGTAAATAGAATGATTAAATATTGAATCCCAAATTCAGTTGAAAAATTGAACAAACCTGAATAGCTGGCATTTCATCCAATATCAGGAATCATCAGAATCCCTAGTTCATATGTCAACATCGACACAACTCCCTATTTAAAGTCGCAGCCATGCCAGGGTAAATTCGAGATTTGCAATTATATTATTTAAATTTCGACTAAATTTCAGTAACTTCCTAATTGCAAATCTGAAACTATGCACAGTCAACCTCGACATCGCGACCGCGCTCGGTTTTGCTAAAAACGGTCGCAATACCAAGAGATTATCATTGACGCTAATTGTTGAGTAGTATGAAAATTAAGTAAGAAGTTTTGGGTTGTTTCATGCTGCTACGACCACTACCAGATCACATTGTCATGAAAAAATGCATTCTTCTTTAGTTAAAAATCTTCATCTACAATATTTTGTTAGTTTCACAACGTGTGGACCTGTCTGTAAAGCTCAAAGAACATTTGACTGCTTCCTTCAAGCAGCGCTTCGGTCATTAATAGATTCACTTTTCTTTGATGAAAAAATGGTCAATGACAGGAAACTTTCATTAATAAGATTTTACATCTGGATAGCAGCAGCTTGTGAATGAACTAATAACTCTCCTCACTAACCAGACACCTTATCATAAGAATTATAAGAATAAATTGAGTCATCTTGCCTGCGTACATCGTTTTACCGTATGCCATCATTTTGAATAACATGTGGATAAAAACAGTGGGGGAGACTTTTCACCATTAACTATAAATTTTCGAAGGGAATCTTGACATCGGCGATGGTGAAATGGTCAAGATTACACTTTTAATGAATAGACGACAAAAAATGGCAGTTTGTGAAGGAGTGAACATATTGATAAAGTATAATTAAAAAAATGAAAGGATATCACTTTCTTAATGTAAGAATCAAGTAGGGCCTGTTAATGTGTGTCAGGTGTTGCGGTCAGTGATAGAGATTCTTATCCACATAATTGATGACTACTTAAGGTGTCAATTGAGTTAAAAGAAGTACTGATTTATACTCCAATTGTCAGCAATTAAAGGACTAAACTCCATCCCGAAGATGATAGCATCATAGCGTTACGTCCATCCATCCCAATCAAAATAACATCATGAAATAAACAGAATACGGACATATTTTGACATTTTGTCAATATTTTGGAGTGTCACGTGGTCGCTCTATCGAGAGAAAATAGTCAGTTCGTTCCTGAAAAAATCGGTCGTGAAGCGCGACGGTCACTGCTTCAGTATGTGGGATTTCCTATCTAATCGTTCGGTTCCTAAAGACCAGTCGTTGAAGCACCACGGTCGCTAAGCGAGTTTGACTATAATTAAAACAGTTTGAATTGTGACTGCATGTCTATAGCGTGGTCGTTCTATCCAGAGGCAATGATCAGTTCGTTCCTGAAAAAAACCGGTCGCAAGGCGCGACGGTCGCTATATCAAAGGGTCGTTATATCGAGACTTCAATATGTGGGATTTCCAATCTAATCGTTCGGTTCCTAGAAAGACCGGTCGCTAAAGCGCGACGGTCGGTAAGCGAGGTTTGACTACATTTACAAAACAGTTTGCATTGTGACTGAATGTCTGTCATAACAACAATCTATACATTCGACCTAATTCATGGATTAATCAATCATATGAAAGCAATATTTTCTGTGCATGTTGATTGATGTACCGGAATGCGTTGCTTACTGGTATCGTGCATTGAAAACGACGTCATGCTAAACGAAAACTTTGCGATGAGGCACCATGAAATATTCTTCCGAAAAAGGATGCTGACCTGAACGTGTGTAAAAAGTGCATTTTCTTATTAACCCTGACTTTAAAACTCCAAACTGAACACTAAACTATAATTTCGAGAATCAAGGTAGAGAGTAGTATATAGTGTGACATCCGGCGCGACGCTTCGCTTCGCTTTGCTTCGCTTCGCTTGCGCCGGATGTCACACTTTTGCGGGTTTTTTCAAAAAAATCAAAATTTCAAAAATTTCGGTAGACTTCAAATTTCACGTGGCCGAAGGCCGAAGGGGCGAAAATTTAGGTAGTGACAAATTTTCAAAAAAATCAAAATTTCAAAAATTTAGCCGGTCTCAAAATATCACGTAATCTCAAATTTGAGAATTACAATTTTCACCCCCAAAATCATGACCGTTCCAGGACACCGAAAATCATAAAAGTTGAGAATCTCAAAATTTGTGAATTACATTTTTTACCTTGAAAATCATGACCGTTCCAGGACACCGAAAAAATCATAAAAGTTAAGAATTTCAAATTCATGAATTTTATCCATCTTTCAGGTTTTCAAAATATATCATGTGACTAAAAATATTTCTTTAAAAATGGAAGAAACAAAAGTGGATGAAACCGCAAGAATATATCCTTCGTTATCTCAATTAAAAACAGGTGAAATGGTTCTCAATTATTATTAAGATTAGAGCAATATGATAAATTAAGAAGACGCAATTATTACTTGGACATTCTTCGTTATTGTATTTTCAACATTATTTAAAGTACTAATTGTGTGAACTAGAAGATCATTGTAACTCATAAACTCAAAATTATTCAATGAACCCGTACACTGCCTGATAATTGAAGAGAGAGAGAGAGAGATTGAAGAGAGAGAAACATCTAGCAGCTTTCCCCTAAAATTATGTTGAACAGCGCAATCATTTGTCATTTCAATTTACGCATCCGTAAACTTTTGACATTTCAACTTACGCGTGCGTAAAAGTTTTGACATTTCAATTTACCCCTACGTAAATTATTTTCAGAATCTGTTTTCAAAATCTATTTTCAAAATCCATTTGCAAAGTCTGTTTTCAAATTCAGTTTTAGAAAATCGATTTGCAAAATTCATTTAGCGTTTCCTGTTTCCACATGAATAGGTTAAAACACATACGGGCAGCAATAAAAAGCAATTCTTCTTGTGAGTTGAGAACACATGCGGGAATGGTGATAATAAAAAAGCAATTTTTATTGTGAATTTAGAACGCATAAGGGAACGCCGATATGCAAGATAGTTGTTATAGCAATTTTAAACAATCACTTAAACAATGAAACACATTAACGAATGAAGTTCTTCTCTTAAGGAGTATTAGATAGTTAGTTTATTTTAATTCATCTCATTCATTTCTATCATTCATGATGAGTAAACATTTGGGTGATCGTATTGAAACGACAAAAGGACAAATCGCAAAAAAAGTGTGCCTGATCAACGAATTTGTAAAGAAGAATCATTTCATAAATACTGTGGAACTACAAAAAAGTTTGGAAAACATTAGTGATATTGATTTTGATGATTTCTTGACGTCGTGTAAAATATATCACAGCGAATTTTAAACGAAGTTAAAGGCGCTGCTGCATTAGAACGTAAGCGAAGAACTTTACAAAATCAATATATTGTGAAACGTGGAACGGCGAGAATGAAGCGTTCTTTTGATGAACAACTTGAGATGGATTATTATAATAAGACAATGAAAACAAGTCAAATAGTTTTAAATCTACAACCGGGGACATCATCAACTCAAGATGAAGAGACATCACAATTGCAAGCCATTCAAGACAAATGATTTTGTGGACAACTACATCTGAAAAGCAAGCAAGCAAGCAGTGATTCAAGAACCATCTAAAACTCAGTTTTTTCTAATTCATTTTGAGAAGTTCATGAAGAAAATGGAAATATGTAAAACAATATAGATTAGAATAATTATAATAAAATCATTTCAAAATCGAATAAGTAGTAAGGTAAGTCATCATTATGAGACAGTTTTTTAAATCTAGGGGGACCCTATAAGAAATTTTTTTATTATAAAATGAGCAACATAAATGAGTTTTTGAAATTATATGGAACACAGACAACAACGAATTTCGATTTAAATAAGATTGCTAATCAATTGGGAATAAAGAATTTTCACATATTGATGAGGGATGAATTACAATTGATCAAAAATAGGCCAACAGGAACCTTCAGTTCCCGGAAAAAAGTTCAAACTGTAAATTTCATAACGAATCTTCACACTTCGGACCAAAAAGGCGTACATTGGTCAGCAGGCGTTAAAAATCATCAGCAGAACTATTATTTTGATTCATACGGTTTGCCCCCTACAAATGAAGTAAAAGAATTACTTGGAACGGGAACATACAATACGTTTCAAATTCAAACACCAGGCACTACCTATTGTGGACAATTATGTTTATACGTTTTGTACAAATTACAAAAAGGAGTACCATTTCTAGATATAATGTTAGAGTTAAACAATCTATAACTCAAGCGAAGCTAAAGCTCTGTTTTCTGTAATTCATTTTGATAAAATCGGCCTCTGATATCTTCATCATCTAAATATTTGATTTCGTAAGTAATCGGATAACTTTGATTTATTTTAGAAACTTCAAATATTTCTTTAGTCCAGTATCCGACGAAGCCTTTTTCAAATTTATTCTTATATTTAAATATTCTAACTCTATCTCCAATTTTAAATTTCGGCTTAAGTTTCTGCAAATTCGGATTACTCTCATTCAAATTATTATTTTCGTTCGAATAATTATTTTCGAATATTTTCTTTCGTATTAAATCAGGGTCGTCAGAAGCATTCTTTGGAGTTTCTTCAATACCTGAATGAACTTTATTATTGTACTGCTCTACAATTCCTGGCAATATCTTCAACCATTTCTGATTTCTTTGCTCAGTAAATTTCTTGAATAATTTATTTTTTAACGTCCGATTGAATCTTTCTATCACTACGGCCTTCCCTGCATTTTCAGTTGAATAAACTGAGCCTTGCCAATGACTTTCGTCTGCTTCAAATAGTGGCTGAACATTTCTGTTATAAAATTCCGACCCTTTATCAACAAACAATTTTTTTGGCTTTCTCTTACTTTCTTCAAAGATTTCTTCAAACGCATATTTAACTGATAGACCACTTTTGTTTTTTAAAGGCTTTACCCAAGCGTATCGTGTATATAAATCTATAACGGTCAATGCGTATTTATAATCTTTTTCATTCGGCATATGAATAAGATCAGCACTCCAAACATCATCTTTATTAAATACTTTTACTTTCAATAAATATTTAGGCCTTCTATATTCCTTGTGGATTTCGGACGCGTAGGTTCGAGCGTTGCTCTCAGACAACTTTGCTGTCGTTTCATTTAAACCCTGACCGAATAATATTTTAGCTTGTAAAGCTTTCTTAACAAACATTCTTTCAATTTTTTCTCTAAAGGAAGGATTCTGAATACTATCTAATTCTTGAATCATCTTCTTATCAGCTGCATGTCGAGAACTTAGATCATGATTTCGATAAGCCAAATCATGCCTGTAAGCTGCGGCATCTACTCTATTTATTGGTTCTTCACCTGGTTTCGAATTATTATTCTTATCTAGTCTTATATCTAATCGAGTTCCTGGACCAGTATATGAATGACCAGGAAGATGTTTTTCTTTCGAATATTTACTCCAAATAAAGCCAGGAAAGTTTTCTAATGTTTTTTGTATGTCACCTCCAATATGCTGACAATTTGAGTTTTTATTTTTGTTTAATAGATAATTCAATAAATCTAAATTAGAAATTTTTAATTTAATTAAATTTTCGGAATTTGTAGAATTCATTTTAAAACATAAAAAAAATTAAAAAGATAAAATAAATGTTTACCTTATGAACCAAAGGTCCTGAGGTTATTACCGAATCATACTAGGACTTAGATATATTCCAGAACCATCTTTAGTTTCCTTAATTTCAATTAAATCATCAACATTGTGGAGAATATTTTTAAGAACTCGTTTTCCTTCATCAACTAATTTTAATTTACTAATAAAATTATCTACTATTCCGTCACCCCTAGCAACTTTCTCTAACTCTCTATTATGACGTTTTTGTTCTTCTAATGCTGCCTTCTCTGATTTATTTTTATTTACTGCTTGGACAATACCAGCTGTCCCACCTGCAACACTTCCTGCAGCTGCTATGCCACCTATTATTAGTGGAATTAATGGGAGAATCCCGCCATTCTTTTCTTCTTGTAATTGAATATTCTCTATCATTGGTTTACTTATGTAATACTTTTTTTATTAATCGTAATAGTTTTAGGGGTATTTTTTTTCAACAATATTACGTAATTTTAATTCAACAGTTTTATTATTATTACTTTTCGCTTGCGACATTTTTAATAAAAAAATTTTAAATCAGGAATTTTTAATCTATTCTAGTTATGAATAAATTTTAAATTAGGAATTTTTAATCTATTCTAGTTACAAAAAAAATTTATTACTAATTACTAAAAAAATTTAAGTTAACAAAAATTTTAATTAACTTATCGGAGCGAAGCTCCTCGAGGCTTCAGCCGATCGGACCAAAGGTCCTCAGGTTATTAACCGATCGGAGCGAAGCTCGTCTGGCTTTAGCCTATCGGACCAAAGGTCCTCAGGTTATTAACCGATCCTAACCATCTTTCCATTAAGAATTTCAATAGAATATTTTACATCTTCTAGCAATAAACCATAAGCCATCAATGAAGTTGTGGAATCTTTCTTTTCGATATTAATTGTTACATCACAACCAATCTTGATAATATCTTCAGATTGTGCACTTAAATCGAAACAGAAAACAGGATATAGATGTTTCCAATCTCCAGGCGTTAATTGTGGTTCAACTCCAAATTCTATACAAAGATTTCGATAAGAATCATATCCTTCCATAAATTGATTATTGGTATCATCGAATCTTAATGGATCAATTGGATAACGGGTTTGATTTAATGAAACTTGTAAACTTCGAATTGTATTAATATGAAAAA
Source organism: Prostheceraeus crozeri (assembly GCA_907163375.1). Taxonomy (NCBI): domain Eukaryota; kingdom Metazoa; phylum Platyhelminthes; order Polycladida; family Euryleptidae; genus Prostheceraeus; species Prostheceraeus crozeri. The sequence continues at coordinate 145,888 of CAJQUW010005758.1, forward strand.
GATTGTTGTTCTTATCAAAACTTGGAGAATTATTTCTTTGAAATGTTAGTAATAAATATCTTGGAGTATTCGCAGTTCTAGTAAAATGCCAGTTAAATCTTTGTTCGGAAAAAGTTACTGAACTAGCAGTACGCTTTAGAAAATTTACTGGAATTGGTTTGTTAGTATTTAATCTTTTTGCAATGGCTGTTTCAATCTCTAAACTAGGAGTAATATGCTTAATCCACCATTCAAGTCTATCAATTTTTAAATATGCTTTTTTCCAGTCTTACCATAAAAGATTAATTCATTATTTGCTGTACGATGAATTATTAATTTAAATTTTAATTGATATGATATTTTATCATAATCTAAATATCCAAATAATGGAGACAATGACCAATTTACTGTCTGTTTACTTTTCTTGTTAAATTCACGTCTTTCTTTATATGCAACATTATTTGTTTTATTTGAATGTTTTGCAATATTTTCTACATCTTTCGCAATTCCTGCTGCATCTGTTCCAGCGTGAGTTAAATCATCAACAATTATACCATCATTAGTATCAGGAAACCAACCTTCGATTTCATACTTTTTATTATTTTCCCCAATTGTTACAAATCTAAGCATTGTATCAATTACACCTGGAGAATCACTTATTGTTTCTATATTTTGAGTTGCAACATCTAAACGCATTTGTGTAAATAATCTTGGAAAGAAATTATTCTCTAGTACAATATTATCGGTTTCTGGTAATGGTGTTGTAAAATTAGCATCACTATATAAAGAATATTCACAATGTAAAAACGAATCAGGTAAATATATGTTACTCTGCTGATTATCAACTTCAAAAATTAAATCACCTCCAGTATTTACTCTACTGGAAGATCCGGGATTCATAGCAATTCTTATATAGTCATTCTTTTTTTGATTGCTACTGACGAACGGAGGATCGTCTAATCTAGATTTATTTTCGATAAGCGAAGACATTTTTAAAAAAATAATTTGACTTTTTGTTTTTCTCACACACAGAAAAAATTTTTACTAAAATATAATTTTAGAATTTTACGAAAAAAATTTTACTAAAAAAAATTTTACTAAAATATAATTTTAGAATTTTGCTAGACCAGCTCCGCTACAGCTTTGCTGGTTAGACCGAAGGTTGCTATTAATGCCATTACCTCTTATTTCTTCAATTGTTTTTTCATTATGTTTACTATCAGACGGAGCTCCGCTCCTCAAGGTTTCCCCAACAGCTATGTTAGCAATTTTGTTTTTTGTTTCCTCTGAAAGTTTTTTTAAACTTTTTAGTTCTTCGGAGTCATTCCTAAGTTTACGAATAGCTTCTAGTTGTTTTAATTCGTTTTGAGACTTGACAGCATTTGATATTGCACTAGCTGTACTACCTATAGCACCTATAGATGTAATCAAATCTTTATTATTTTTAATTAAGTTAACGATACTTCCTATACCAGAAAAGATGCCAGCCCCTTCTTTTTGAACGACACCTGCGGTGCCTAGGAACTTTTGTGTTCCGATTGTTTCTAGACTGTCATAATGATAAACAGGATTCATACGTGGTTCATGAGCAATTTTTTGATTTGAAGCAAAATGTTTAAGATTGTATTTATAAATTATAGGCATTTTTTAGGATTAAATTTGACTTTTGGGATAAATATTTACGTTAATATTTGCGCTGAGATTTACGTTTATGATCAAGATTTACGTTTATGATCAAGATTTACGTTTGTGAATGGACAACAACGTCGAGATAACTTTATTAATTGCCTGTTGCACTTTATCTATTGCGTCAAGCAGCGTGTGATGTACTTTAATTTCTTTTCTATTAACTTGCATTTCCATTTGATTAATCTTCAATGCCGTTTTAAGAGCATTTAACTTAATTTTAAGAACATCTAATTGTCTTTTAACAGCATCTAACTGTTCTTTATTTTCTTTAGAGTTTTCTTGTATATTTTTCTTTAATTCATTTTCTAAATTGATTGTAAGAGTTTTCATTTTATCAACTCTTTGATTAAGTGAGTTTACTTCATTTATTATTCTATTCATCTTTTTCATTTGTTGAGTAATTTTAGAACTCAATTCATCAACACTTTTTTGGAATGTAGTTTGTAACTGCTTTAAATTTTTTTTAATTCTTTCAGGAAGTTTTTCTATTTCATCTTCTAATTGTTCTTTTAACATTTTTATCTGATGTTTATTTTTAATGACTGCAGATTTTAAATTTATAGAAAGTAATATTAAAATTTTTGATTGTTCAGAAATCTTTTTAAAAAGTTTTGCTATATCTGCTTCTAGCTCTCTATCCTTTTTATCAAGTTTTAATAATTTTTCGTTTAATGATTTGTCATTAAGTTTAAGCAACTTTAATTCATTCATCAGTGGAACCAAAACATCGTTTATATATTTTTCTTTTAAGTCATTGATTTGTGTATCAACATATTGTTTATTTGTTAACTCTGTATTTTGTTGCCGAACAATAGAAAGATGCAATGGACCAGATAAAACGTCTCCAGTTTTCATGATATAATTTTCTATCTCTATTTCTAATTCACGATTATTCGGGATATATGCACCTCCACCAACATTTGGTAACATCATTTTTTAACAATAAAACATATATATCTCATGGAAATAAATTTTAGATATAAATTTTTAGGTATAAATTTTAGATATAAATTTTTAGGTATAAATTTTAGATATAAATTTTTAGGTATAAATTTTAGATATAAATTTTTAGGTATAAATTTTAGATATAAATTTTTAGATATAAATTTTAGATATAAATTTTAGATATAAATTTTTTAGATGTTATAAATTTTTAGATGTAATTAGTTTTTAGATGTAATAAGTTTTTAGATGTTATAAAATTTTAGATGTTATAAAATTTTTAGATGTTATAAATTTTTAGATGTTATAAATTTTTAGATGTTATAAATTTTCAGATGTTATAAAATTTTTAGATGTTATAAAATTTTTGGATGTTATAAAAAAATTATTATTCCCACGTGTCATCATCATCACTTAAATTACTCTCACAGACGATTGTTTGGAATATTTCAGCTTGAATATCTTCTCCGTTATAAGGTAACATAATTTCATTTTCATCAGGTGCTTGACTTTTAAGAATATTTATTTGACCAGAAAATTTGTTTTCTTCAGTATTATTATTTTTATCAGGAATACTAATTCCAGTTTCTAAAGATCTTTTCCATGGTTTCTTTACTGTAGTCGATAATGTTTTCCCCGAATATAATTTTAGAAAATCTTCTACTTTTACTTTATCTTGTGAATATCCTTTGAATGTTTTCTTTTCACAAAGTCTCCCTTGTTCATCTACAGTAATACAGTATTTTACTTTAGGTGCAATAAACATTGCAAAAATAATTCCACCATTTCCATAATCATTTTTTCCTTGACACAATTCTCCTCCAACACATCCAGCAGCATCTAATTTATTGAAGAGCTCATTAGAAATGTATATTGAATCAGTATCTGTATAATGAATGTATTTTTCGTTGAATCCATTAATTTCTATAATAAAGTTATTCATGATTCTTCTAGAGTGAGAAAGAATAAAAGAACCTAAGTGTGAAGGCATGAACGACGTCTTCCCATCTTTTACAATATTAGTTTTAAGAAATTCATCATCTTCCATTTCTACTTTCGCTAAATATTGTTCATCATGTAATTTTTCATAATCTTTTACTTCTTGAGTGAAATTTTTTCTCAATGTATTCTCATTCCATAAATGATATTTAGTGGTTATATCTTTCTGCACAGTTTTGCCATATAGCGAATTCATCAATAATTTAATTAACTCATCGCCTACAGTATTTCCTTCTGCTTTATATCTTTTTCTCAAATTAAAAAGTTTTTCAATATAATTTCGAAATGGTGAAACTTGATAATTTTTTTCATAAATTATACCATCAGTAATATGTAAGATTTTTCCCCCACATCTAACAATTTCTTGTATGTCTACAGAAGTTAATACATCATAACATATACCATTTCTAAACCTGATTACTTTTACATGAGAATTATTATTTTGATTTTTAACTTTATCTTTAATAGGAACTGGTTGAAAAAACATATCATTCGGATATTGAAACACAACTGTAAATATTCCAGTTTTAGGTCTAAACGTTTGAGTATTAAATTTATATACTATTTCCCGCTCTTCTTCTTGTCTAAATTTTCTAGCGGATTCAACTTTAGGGTATTCTGAATTTTCATCATACATAGCTGATGGATATAAAGATGTGGCATCAAAAGCCATTAGAAATTCATGTTTTTGTTCAAGTAGTTGATTTGAAATTTTCTTACAAATTTCAGTTTTATCTCCTAAATCTCGATACTGTTTCATTAAATCTATTAAATTACTTCCAGGGGACAAAGCCCCACCAGCGTAGCGACCAAGGGACAAAGCCCCCCAGGGGAGCGACCAGGTAAATACTGTTTTAATATTGGTAACAAGATGCTACAAAATGGCGATATGTATTTTCTTATATTTGCTGAAACTCTTCCACCTTTAACAGATTTTCTAATATAATTTCTAGCCCATAAATCTATATGAGAATGAATATTTATATTGTCATTTTGTACGCTTTTCATCCAACCGTTAAATGTTAAAGCAGAGGATGTTAAATTAGTAGTTATATCTTCACCAACTAAATCTTGCATAACATTATTATATTTGTAGATACAAAAAGCTAAAGAAAGAATATCGTTAACTAAATATGGTCTCCATTCATTTTCTTTTTCTTTATAATTTTCATGTGTTATGTCTCCAATTTCATAATTTAATTTACACACATTCATAGGAATTTTAAAATTCTCACACCATTTAGAAAGACTTGTTTTTACATGTTGATAACTACATTTCATTATAATAGTTTGAAGTGCTAATTTACCTGAAGGTGAATCTTTTTTCATATTGTTTTTAAATTTAAAAGATTTTTGAATGTATCTACTAACACATTCAGTTCTATAAGGATTTTGTAATGAAGCAGTCAATATTCCTCTTGAAGTTTTAAGAGGCGGTTTAGATAATTTAAAATTAGCTTTTATCGGAAAATAGGAATCAAAACCTGATGAATTGTGTGCTATTAAAGTTACTCTCGAATAATTAAATTTTCCAAGAGTTTTAAAAAATTGATGGATCGGACATACGTCCTCTGGGTTTCCCCCGATCGGACATTCATCATCCTCAGTTCTCGTAAATATTTTCACACAATTTTGAAGTTTATTAAATTCTAATTCAGTTAAATTATTATACTCATTAATCTGTTTTTTAAGTTTTTTAATTTCATCTTCATCTTTTGATCGTTTAATTTTAATCATATCACTTAACAAACGTGTTTCTAATTCTTTCAATCTTTGTTTCGGTAAACAACATATAAATTTATTAAAATTAATAGCTCCTACAGCGTAAGGAATAGGATGAGCTGTTGAACAGTTAGGATCGGGAAAAGTTTCGAGATCCCAAATATATGTTGAACCATAGTCAATTTTTTTCTTTGTTATGATTTTATATGGACGCGTTGTTAGATTTTCATCAGTAACTGTTTTATATATGGGTTTGAAATTATTTTCAATTTCTCTAATAGCTTTTAATTTATGAGATTTATTAATTAAACAATAGTGACCAATTGTTGAACCTGCGTGAAAATAATTGTAATAAACATAATTATGAAACGTTTCAATTCCTCTAGGATTTAAATGACGATTGGCAGGACTATAATATTGAACGCATTCTCCAAAATATTTATTGAATTGAGGCTTTCTCTTTATATAAAAAATTATTAAACATTTCTTTCATCATTTCTCCTTGTTCTTCATTAAAACCTCGTAAAACATTATAACATTTAATAAAACAAAAATCTTCAGAAGGAATATAACAATATTCACCGAAATATTCTTTGATTCTATATTTCATATTAATACCTGCCCCCCTATGCGATCTTTGTACTAACTTCATTCCAAAATCTTCATATTTAATATTACCTGTAAAAATCCATTCGTTAGCATCGGATTTCTCATCCAGATTCGAAAACCATGTTTCAAATGATTTTTTATTATAGAAGGTTACGTAAAAATTTTGAATTATATTTTCCTGATCTTTAATAACTTTTCCAAGTAAATTAATAATTTTACCATTTGCTAAAAGTTTCCGCATATCATTTACTACATTAATAAAAGATACATTTTCATATTTAATTTCATTTGGATTAAATAAATTACATAAATCATCACCAAGTTCATCCTTAATTCTATCATCGAAAAAGATATCAGTAATAGGAGTTTCTAATATTTCTTTTCTTCCACTTTTCTGTTTTTTAATATTGCGTCTAATACTACGCCTAATGCGTTTCTGTTTTTTAATACGTTTACTACGTTTACTATGTTTAATTTGCGCATCAAACTCAGCAGTTTGTTTCTTGATTAATTCATCAATCCTAGACGTTTGTCCGAGAGACATTTCACGATTCATATTTTTTAAAAGAAAAAATGAATTTTTACATAGAACCTCGGTTCCGTTTTTACATATACACAGGAATATGTAATTGATGTAATGTTTCTAATTCATGTGTTGTTAAATGTTCTTTCTTAACCAACCACCATAAATTATTATACGCCAAAAATACTCGGAAACTTCTTAAACAAAGTGGAAAGTCTTTTGTTTTAACACACGGTTTAATACCATGTTTTGTTTTATAATCTGTAACGAGCGCTACGTATTGATGATGATAATAAAATCTAATTTCTTTCTTCGAATTTACAGGATTTGTAGGATGACGATAATCTTTTAAAACTGGTACATGCTCTATCTTATAAGCATCCAACATATTTTTTTATTTTTATTAATAAAAAATTTATAAGAAAAAATTATTCGGTCACTCCGTTCGGCCACTCCGCGAAAATATTTTCTATAACTCTATCATGAATTTTTTTATCAATATTAATTGTAATGAAGCCATAATCTTTTGACCAAGCATTGTTACACGATTGTTTAAATTCATCTTTATTTCTTACACATAAATCTCTTAACAAATCACTTAAGTTTCTTGCATTTATTTCAAATAGTATAAATATATTTGCATTCTTTCTAATAACACTTCCGTCTAATGAATACATACTTTGTGTTAAATAAAAAACACTACAGTTATTATGTCTACCTCTTGTGAAATAATTTCTCTGAACTGACTGATTTCTATCATTAACACAATCATCAAAAATTACACAATGTTTCATTGTTTTATCTAGTTTACTAGGATCTTGCATATTACCACTATCATCTATTAATTGTATTTTTATATGCTTATTTTTATTGGTTTCAACTAACTGATTATTTTTTGCTGCTTCTTCACACCACGAACTTATTTCTTCTTCATCTTCAGATTTTTCATATTCTTTGAATAATGAAGCAATTGCTGTTTTTAAGATTATTTTCAAATCCATATTTTAAAAATTGATAGACGGGTTGTTCTGCTGTTGTTGTATAAATTATAAGATTGTTATCATCCAAAAAATTTAGAGTCGTTAAAATTTTAAATAATAGATACGTTTTTCCACATCCTGATCTTCCACAAATAACTGACAAAACTTTATTAGATAAATTTGGATGATGATTAAATTTAAGTTTTTTTTTATTTAATGGGAGCACTTCACTCATTTTTTTCAAAAAAATTTTATTTTTATTTTTTTATTTTTTGTTTCTAAAGAAGAAGAAAATTAAACTTCTCTAACTTCGCGTGGGAGTTTATACCTCTCGAACGGGAGTTTATACCTCCCGAACCAAAAGATCTATCATAATCTCTTCACCTCCAAAATTTATTTCTTGTCCTTTTTCATCAGTGATTCTAATGCCAATGTTGTTAATAGTTTTTCTTGTAATAGGAAAATATATTAATGTTTGTGGAATTACATTTAATCTATAACCAATGGGTACAGTAAAAGCTGGAAAACTGAATATTAAATTTGATAATTTACCATTTATATATCCTCCTTCAATAATGTCACAATGTACAACAATTGAATTTATTTCAGTTATTTTTGGAATCTTCTCACCTAAATGATAACCTTGACTATAGGTTTGTTTATTAAATCCTAATAGCTTTGACAATGATCTATCATGATTAAAATCAACTTGATGATTTTCGTCTAAAGTAAGAGAAAATTTATTAACTGCCGGTTCAACTGCAAAATGTAACTGTTTCTTATCTTTAAATGGTATACCTAAATGTCTCTTAATTTCATTTGATATTGATTCAACTTCGTAAAAACCAGGAAGAAAAGTTAGTACTTTCAACGTTTTGCCTTCATCAGTAGAATATCTAAATTGATCATTCACATCTTTTATAACATTTTGAATAGTGTTAAATGTGGAGAAACTAGTCAATGCAATTTGATAATTTTTATTTTGTTCCAAATGTAGAATTGGTTCTAAATTACAAGTGTGTGATGAAGTAGTTGTTATAATTTTTAACGTCGTACTAAATTTTGATGAACCCAAAATCTCTGTCAAATTTTCTAAATGATTATTAATTTTGTCTAAATCTGTTGAACACATTTTTTAGTTAAAATTTTGAATAAATATTATAGATAAAAATCGTAGATAAAAATCATAGATAAAAATCATAGATAAAAATCATAGATAAAAATCATAGATAAAAATCATAAATAAAAATCATAGATAAAAATTAGAAACAACATATTTCAGCTACGGGCGAAGCCCTAGAACATTCAGTTCGTTACACTTTTATAATCCTCTTCATTTAGAATCTTCTTTTCTAACAGTCTTTTCAATATAGCATGAATTTCATTGAAACTAGAATTATGTCCTTCTTTTATTGCCGATATTAAAATATTTAATCTATTTAGTAATTCTTGCGGATCATCTGGTAAGAATACAGTTGTTTCTGTTTTCTGTTTTTCAGATAAACCTTTTCCTACTTTAACTCCCGTTGATAATAAATTTTCTAATTGTTTATAACGTCTAAGAGATTTTACTGCACCAACTCTATCTAACATAGCTTTATATTTTATGAGATCTTCTACAGCATAATTATTTAAATCTGCTCCTCTTAAAAGATCAACAAAATTTCTATCTAAACTAAAAGGAGATTTATCTGGTGAAAAAATTAAACCTCGAAAAGGTTGTGGAAATATTTCTTTTTGTCCGAGATAAAATCTAGGTATTGTTTTTCCATCTATAAATGAAATAGAATGTTCAAATTGCATAGATTTTGGTAATTTCTTATTAATGTTTGATTCTAGTAATCCATAGTCATCTAATATAGTTTTGTGTTCTGGATCTGTTATATCAATTTGTTTATCATTATTTGTACTTTCTTTTTCAAGAGTTTTAAATGGTTTCATAGTTTTCTCAAAATCAGTTTTTACTTGCTCGGTTTGCTGCATTTTTTCAAACATATCAGATTGAATACCAGCTTTTATCATTCTATGTTGAAGATGATTTTCTTTCATAATATTTCTTTGTTTTATTAACTCTTCTAATTGTTTTATTCTTTTAAAATTATCAGCTCTAATTTTATCCATTTTTAAAATATAATATTTGAATTTTGTGGTAACATTGGAATACAGCAAAAACATTTTACTGAACAAATTATTTTTTTATTGCTTTGTTGTCTGACATCTTTTCGTTTAAATTTTTCTCGTTTAAAGTTTTCTCGTTTTAAGTTTTGTTTAATAAAGTTTTGTTTAATAAAGTTTTGCTTAAATTTTCGCTTAAAGTTTTTAGCTCTTCTAAAAAAATTTTGTCATTTTCTTCATTAGAAATTTTACCACCAGTAAAAGTTTTATCATCCGGTCTATTCTTATCATCAACTTTTTCGGACTGTAATTGAAAGGTTTGATTTACTTCATTAGCTATTTGATCAAATTTTTCAATCTCATCTAACGTAATAACATTATCATCACATACTCTTTGAAAGTAGTAGTGTAATTTGTCATAAACTTCTTTAATATGTAAATGCTTAGTTTTTAATGATTTTCGTTTCTTAGTTATTAAAGATTTATCTAACATTGTAACAAGTGAAGTTGCAAAAACACCCATACCTGTTAAAGCTGTAGCAACTACTGGAATTACTAAAACACCTGAAGATATAACAATTGTTAAAGCACCTAAACTTATTGTTAAGAATATGCCAATTCCTTGTGTTACATTCTCAACTTTAGTCCATCTCTTTCTTAATTTTTTATAATGCTCTAATCTTAATAATAATTGAGATTCTTTATCTTTCATATAGCGTACTCTATCTTTGTGTTTTTCTTTGTTCATTTTTTCAATGTTCATTTTTTCAATGTCCATTAAAGTAGAACTATATGATAACGAAGGATATATTCCTGCGGTTTCTTCCACTTTGTTTCTTCCATTTTTAAAGAAATATTTTGAATAAATATTTTGAATACAAGCTTCTGAAATTCTATTTAAATCGAAATTAGTAATTGTTTGTTTACCGTATTGTTTCAAGAAATCATTTATGTTTTTCATTTTAAATGGAATAAATTTCTGATAGTGTCCCCTCTCAAAGAAGTGAAATCAGAAAAGGGGGATTGATTTAAAACTGTTCCATAATGATGACTTTCCTTACTACTTATTCGATTTTGAAATCATTATATTATAATTATTCTAATCTATATTGTTTTACATATTTCCATTTTCTTAATGAAATTCATTTGTTAATATGTTTCATCGTTAAAGTGATTGTTTAAAATTGCCATAACAACTATCCCGCATGTCGCCGTCTATGCGTTCTAAATTTAGAAGAAGAATTTTATTGTCATTTGCTTTTATTGTCAATGCATTCTTATGTGCTTAATCTATTCATGTCTTCACAATGGGAAGTACTTTTAATCAATACAGCGGAGAGAAGAAACGCTAAATGAATTTTGAAAACAGACTTTACAAATGGATTTTGAAAATAGATTTTGAAAACAGATTCTGAAAATAATTTACGTAGGGGTAAATTGAAATGTGAAAACTTTACGCACGCGTAAGTTGAAATGTCAAAAGTTTACCGATGGGTAAATTGAAATGACAAGAGATAGCACGATAATTTTAGGGGAAAGCTGTTACATGTTTCTCTCTCTTCAATCTCTGTCTCTCTTCAATTATCAGCCAGTGTACGGGTTCATTGAATAATTTTGAGTTTATGAGTTACAATAATCTTCTAGTTCGCACAATTAGTACTTTAAATAATGTTGAGCATACAATAACGAAAAATGTCTAAGTAATAATTGCGTCTTCTTAATTTATCATAATGCTCTAATCTTAATAATAATTGAGAACCATTTCACCTGTTTTTAATTGAGATAACGAAGGATATATTCTTGCAGTTTCATCCACTTTTGTTTCTTTCATTTTTAAAGAAATATTATTAGTCACATGTTATATTTTAAAAACCTGAAAGATGGATAAAATTCATGAATTTGAAATTCTCAACTTTTATGATTTTTGGTGTCCTGGAACGGTCATGATTTAAGCGAGAAAATTGTAATTCTCAAATTTTGTGATTCTTAACTTTTATGATTTTCGGTGTCCTGGAACGGTCATGATTTTAAGGGTGAAAATTGTAATTCTCAAATTTGAGATTACGTGATATTTTGAGACCGGCTAAATTTTTGAAATTTTGATTTTTTTGAAAATTTGTCACTACCTAAATTTTCGCCCCTTCGGCCTTCGGCCACGTGAAATTTGAAGTCTACCTAAATTTTTGAAATTTTGATTTTTTTGAAAAAACCCGCAAAAGTGTGACATCCGGCGCAAGCGAAGCGAAGCAAAGCGAAGCGAAGCGTCGCGCCGGATGTCACACTATATACTACTGTAGAGCCTAGCTATCCATAAAATGGCGAAACTTTTACACTAATATAGAATTCCGTCATTCGACCTAATAATACTGATAGGAGACATAACTTTTGTTGAGTAGACCTAGCATTTCAGCGAATTTTCTCAGCACAGTGGATGGCGATTAGACCTACTTTTAATGATAAATCAAGAATATCAACTTTAAACTTCAACAACAATTTCTCAAACTCCTAAACTAAAGAATGGGGACATTTTGATATCTTTTAGATGAGAGATATTCGGCCACTTAATATTTTACTAGAAAAGCGGATTCCACACTTTGAGAGCTACTTAGCGAGAATATGATTGACCGGTGGGCGGCATTTCGGTTCTCTTTCACTCTGCGTTTTAAGGAACCCTCTGCTTTTCCTATCACCAATCCAGAAAAGATTGGTGTCAGCCGATCTCACTCTCTTCCACCACTGTGACAAAATATGATGGGGGAAGCATCATATCGCAACAATTTTTTTCTTCACTACTTTTACGGGTTGAACTGCACCTCAATGCCGATAAGGCGAAATCTCTAGACCTAGCCTATAGAAGGTAGCCTAAAAGTTGGCGCTGAAATTTGAGACTTTGCGCCCCTCAACCAGTCTTAATTGAGTTTCTAAAACATTACAATTAAAGGATTCAGTTACATCCAAAGGTCGCAAGTCATTGATCGTCTTGTGAAGTTCGCATATTGACATCAGTGTGCAACATAAAGTAAATGTATGATCTACATAACATTTAAACATATATACATGCCATTTGAATATGACGAAGTGAACAAAGGTAAATATCATTCAGACTGCTTTAATAATTACTTCAAAGAATCTAATAGGCATACATCAGATCCCGCGGAAATTAAATTGCTTAACTAAAAACCACGGCGATAAGAATGTTATGTTTCACAACATTGCCTGCAGGAGGTCCGAAGTAAATTCTTACTAGATAAGGCATAACTGTGGCAAAATATGATGCGGAAAGCATGTGAATTTTTAAAATACTGCTATCTAAACATCCGTGACAGAACGAATAATAACAAATATAGTAGAAGACATAACTTTTTTTCGGTAAATGTTATTAGCACTGTATCTGTTTGTACATTCAACAAATCTTAACATCATGATGAAGCTGAATGATAGCTCACACTGTTTGACAGTTCTCATGGAAAAATTCGGTCTTCTTCATGCTAAAATCCTGCATCAAAGAAAACTCTCAATTATCTTTCGGAAAGCCTACTGGCCACAACTGACCACTTAAGAAAGTAAATTCAACACGAAAACTACATATGAAAATGGTTCAACTTTTTTATGAAATTATTTATTAAACGGCTTGTGTGATCTGCACAGCAGGTAGACATATAAACACGAAATTTAAACATGACGAAGTGAACAAAAGTAAACATCATTCATGTTGCTTTAATATATACTTCAAGGAATCTGAATCATACATCAGACAACGCGGAAATTATACTGCGAGCCTCAAAAGAACAACGCTAGGAACAATTTTTGTAATATGTGGCTTGCGTCTGAAATTATAGGTTAGAATCACAGAATCTAATTCTGTGGTTAGAATAACCTCCATTATCCCACGAGAAGGAGAGAAATGACCACAGCGTACGACAACCACAGAACTAGATTAGGGGAAGACTTCCCGCTTTCATTCATTCATCGTTACTTGCACTGAGGCCGCGATTTTTTGTTTACATCAACGGCCGCTGAAAATACTTGGGCAAGAAATTGGAGTTAGCCAGCAGCAAAGCATGAAAGACCAGTAAATTATAATGTTTTGCTTGAATTACATCATGCAATATTGTGTTCAATTGCTAAATTAACAAATGTGCGGTACCTTAGGCATGCAACAGGTTGAATTGATAATTGAAGAGATCAAAATTTGACGCCCACATCTTTCTTTTATCGTTGAAGTACTAAATTCTTGATTGACATGTTTTGACAACTTGTAGGAGTCTTCGCATTTGAAGTAAATAATATAACTTATAATTTTGTTTTTGACTGATATTATTCAGAGGATATATGTGTCATGTTGTGTTCCTCGCTGCTAAAATCGAGCGATAAAATTTTCAACATTATCATTTCATTTAATACTGTTTCTGTGTAGTAATCCCGATCTTCTCAAAACTTGACTGAGTAAAATATAGAGAAAGAAATTCATTCCCGTCAAAAACGTCTCATTCGTATGTAGTGCTCACTTCGTTTACAGCGAGTATGAAGATAACTTGGTATCTCGGGGAAGGCAAGTTGAGAAAGTCAGTTTCAGACGAAAACTTCTTTTGAAAAATAATGCAGTTCCCTGTGTTTTTTATGGTTATCCGTCCTAATTGAACACGACACTAAAAATACCTCGTCGTGCACCTCCAGATCGTTCCAACATCTCAAGTCCCAATTCTTTAACGGCTGTCCTGCCTTGCAAGGTTTTTCAGAACTTTTCAATATTCAATCAGTTGTAGAAGTGTAAATAGGCCAATGAATATAGAATATCCCAAAGCTCTTCCGTGACTTTTCATGAATTGACACAGTGAAGCCACATGTAAAGTTTAAACCGCCAATTATTATTTGTTTTAATGCTACGACCTAAAAGTGCTTCACCTGCCTGGACCCTGTTACAGAATCCGCCAAGTTCTCTCTACAATCCGCGCTCCCTTAGAATATTTATTGATGTGTGAGTTTTGCTAGCACTGCATGATGATCAGCTGTTGGTCTGATGAATGAAACTGCACTATATTGACGTTTCTTCTAGCAAAACTGTTCTCAGATGAACGTCACTTGTGAGACAGCCGGCGTGAAGAATTCCTGCTATATTGAAGCAGTTGATTTCGAAGATGACATGGCCAACAGTTAGACAACAAAACTGGCCGAATTGGTGTGCTTTTAGACAGAAGATGCAATATGAAGATTCCATCCTGGTGTTAGGTCTACCTGCAAATGCTTGTATCATATGATATAGGTGCTCATTCTGACACCTGCCTGTGAGAAAGAAGATCCGATCAGTGGAAAATGTTTTGTGGAGATGTCACCATCAGAAATTGTGTGTAGTTTCCGAAAGAAAAGGCATGCATATTATGATCATATTCTAGAAGCAGAGCACAGGTACGGTAGCATGATGAGGTGCACACGCTAATACAAAACATATGAACATATTTTGAATCTATGGATTTGTCATGTAATTATGCTTTCGGTACAAACGTTTTGCTGCATTCATAGAACGCGATTTAATTGTCATCATAAAACTCAATTTTTTCCATTGAAGTCCTGATATGGATATGCTAAATTGTACATCATTCTTTCTAATAACTTGCAGATGGCAGACCTAAACGGGAGTTTTAAACTGCACTTTGAATACGTGATGGATCATTTTCAGTTATCAAAATAATGTTTCTAGGCAATGGTGTGCTTTGAAAGTTATGACTTTAATAAATTGAGTCGATTAGTTTGCATCAAAAAGTGACAATAATACATTAGAGTAATGATTGTCCGGGGCGACACTGCTGAGCAGGTGAAGCAAAATTTTTCTAGGGCAGGACAACCATTAATAGGCCAACCGAAAAAGGTTATTGAATTTTTGATGCGTCTCATTTGCTTAAGTTAATGAGAAATCTATTGCATGACTATCAAATTCTTACTTACAAAGATTCTGATGGCGCATTCCATAAAATTGAATGGATTTACATTGAAAATCTTCATAAATTGCAAACAAATGATTCATTGAATCTCGCAAATACGTTGTGAGTAAAACATATTCATTACAAACGGGCACTTATGAAGGTGTTCCTTTCATAAAAGAAACGTTCATCTATAACTACAAAAGCGCTTAATCACAGATATTTGAATTGATGAACTTCCACAGAAACTTCTTGCAATTTTATCAAGCTGCAATTACGATGACTGACTATGCAGATGAATCAGAACCCGTGCGTACTGCGTGATTACTTATATAAATGAAAATGGTGTAAATGTCTACTTTTTATCATATGAGCTTCTAATCGTTTTTATCAATGAATAATTGCCGCGACTTTTATAGTATCCGCCAACTTCTTGCCGAAGTATTTTTTAGACACAAAAAACACCCCAGTATATTTCTGACAAGAGAAAATGACTTGCTTACCGGCTTCACGTGCTGTTGATCAGAGCAGGCCGTCTTCGCTAATTCTGTGTCTGGCGACAACTGAAGTCTCGTTTACTCACTCGATTTCACCAAGTAAAATTTCATCACGTGATAGCGTTGGATGAAAAGCTGCATGAATATTATGAAAATCCAGATTTCCCTTTTCACGTTGCGCAATGTCATATTTCAGACTCGTGGAGCGTCTGCCCAGGTTTCTCTTAGCCTAACTAATAACTTTCTCGTCTGTATCAAACAGGTCGACCATCTCACAAGCTTCATTACGCAATTTCTACACAAAGTGACGTTATGAGTTTGTCAATGAAATTCTCTTTCAAGACAATAAGCTACCACAAGTTTGGAAGACAACTTGACCAAACTCACTCGACCTAGCTTACTGTGCAGTAACCACTACATGTACTTGTTGACTAGCAGCAGCACAAAGCTCAATCAATACTTGCCTCCGCACCAGTCAGTCGGTAATGATGTATAATAGCGGATTAGGAAGTAAGTCTGACAAACGTTTTCCAAGAATCCACAGGCTTGTAGAACCGAAATATATCTATTTGAAATATGAGCACTTAAACAAAATACACCCAAAGCTTCTAAATGTACCGTAAGTTAATAGAGTACCGTTGTGCTTCAAAAATGTCTTCATAAACAGAAAATGAAGGGAAATTTCAGCGTCAACAAGTAGGCTCACTCTGTGTGAAGTAAGGGTGAAACAAGTGTATTCCGTTAGTGCTCACAAAATACTGGAATATAGAAGAATAAAATATCTGTTCCATGATAATGTTGCTGATTGATTGGGGACACTTATCGATATTCAAATGCTGCATTACCGTACATGCTAAGCAATCGCCACTTATAACATTATTCATATGATGACAATTATGGCTTACTACATGTCATAACTTTCATCGTTATGGAAATTTCTGCATAAACGGCTGGCTAAATTTATAAGCATCGGCGCGCTACTGGCGCAATTGTGGCTTATGGGGCAAATATTTAGAGATGCCGTCAGTCGCCGGTACGGTGAGGGTTTTATTGGGTATGGGTCACCTCAAGTGGTGCCCTCACCTTGCCAATCCTCAAAAAAGTGGTGCCCACGACAACCCATATGACCCATTCCTGAGCCAGCGTGGGGCCGTCAGAAGCTTGTTACTAGGGATTCTTATGCACTATCGCTCTTGCAAGACTCAGTAAAAACCGCAACTGTTCCCATCCGATGGAAGTTCAGCCATCACGCATGTCCCTAAAACGAATCATCCAAAATCCACTGATGATGTGAGATCGATAATTCGATTACCTGTCCCAACGAAGATAATGGAAAGCGCAATTCTAGAATTCGCAAATCTTGTTTCCTGAAGGCATATGGTGAACATCAGTATGGATTCAGGCACGGGTCATTTACAACCTATGCGTTGACAGCTCTACACGATCATGTGACTAAATCTTTGGATGATTCCAACGTTGTAGGAGTTCAGATCATAAGTTACGATCTCTCAAAAGGATTTGATCGGCTGAAACACAATAGATCGTATGTTGAAATGCGACATGTGAAGAGAACTCATATCATGGGTATTGAGCTATCTAGAAGATCGTTCACAAAATGTCAAGATTGGACTTGTCTGCAGCACTCGATTACTCGTCACCTCAGGAATCCCTCAAGGTTGCGTCTTGTGGCCATTGATCCTTCTTCGATCGTGATGGGTTCACTTGATGTAGCGAATGACTGCCGTCAGATTGCTATGTCAACAGATAATATTACAATCAGTGCTCCGCTATACAAAACAACAAACACGTACTACAAAACAACAAAAACTCGTTCCTAGAATGGTCACATCGATGTGGACTCCCATTAAATTTAAATAAGTGCTAGTCGCTGGTCATTCCGAAATCTCAAGACTGTCATCCGATATATTTAAATGATACAACTTTTGTCGAGACGCTGACAGTTCTTCAAAAAGAGTTGCTCATGGAGTAACTATTTTGACAAAATTGCAGCATCTGCGTCCAGACACATCTTTCCCTTAGGAATGCTTCGACAGCATTTAGTAAATTCTCAGCTGAAGTTGGCCTACTGCGGTATTATGCGATCAATAATTGAATACACATCTCCGATATTCATCGGATTTTCCAAGAGAGACGCACATAGGCTTGAAATGTTGCAAAAGCAGATTTCATAGACATTTGTGGCCGACATTGTACAAATGAGTGTCATCAACCACTTGAGGAAAAGAGAAAAATTTCAGCAACTAAATTGTATATACAGCATCTGTCCCACTGCGGGATGCTCCTTATTGCCAAGAGTATCCAATCCACTGTTCGCAGAGTCAATTCGTTTGGTGTAAAAACTGCAACTATATTTTCAATGATCAATTTTCGCGTGCGAGTATTACATGAGACTTCTACTTAATGACTGGTCACTTGATGAACCTCATTTGCATTAATTTATGATTTCATTGTGGATATCACACCAGTTTGTCTCTCTCCAAGAATAAGTTTGCAGTCAAAAATATTTACACTTTATTGCTAAAAAATATGTACATACTTTTTAGAAATAAAGTGTAAATAGTTTTGGCTGCAAACTTATTATCGGGTAAACGAGACAAACTGGTGTGATATCCACAATGAAATCGAACAACCTCCCGTCGGCTGCCATCAACTATTACTTTCCCTAGTAACACGCTTCTGACGGCCCCACGCTGGCTCAGGAATGGGTCATATGGGCTGTCGTGGGCACCACTTTTTTGAGGATTGACAAGGTGAGGGCACCACTTGAGGTGACCCATGTCCAATAAAACCCTCACCGTACCGGCGACTGACGGCATCTCTAAATATTTGCCCCATAAGCCACAATTGCGCCAGTAGCGCGCCGATGCTTATAAATTTAGCCAGCCGTTTATGCAGAAATTTCCATAACGATGAAAGTTATGACATGTAGTAAGCCATAATTGTCATCATATGAATAATGCTATAAGTGGCGATTGCACAGCATGTATGGTAATGCAGCATTTGAATATCGATCAGTGTCCCCAATCAATCAGCAACATTATCATGGAACAGATATTTTATTCTTCTATATTCCCGTATTTTGTGAGTACTAACGGAATACACTTGTTTCACCCTTACATCATACAGAGTGAGGCTACTTGTTGACGCTGAAATCTCCCTTCATTTTCTGTTTATGAAGACATTTTTGAAGCACAGCGGTACTCTATTAACTTACGGCATATTTAGAAGCTTTCGGTATATTTTGTTTAAGTGCTCATATTTCAAATAGATATATTTCGGTTCTGCAAGCCTGTGGATTCTTGGAAAACGTTTGTCAGACTTACTTCCTAATCCGCTATTATACATCATTACCGACTGACTGGTGCGGAGGCAAGTATTGATTGAGCTTTGTGCTGCTGCTAGTAAGAATAATACAACAAGTACATGTAATGGTTATTGTACAGTAAGCTAGGTCGAGTACGCTGGGCGTTGTCTTCCAAACTTGTGGTAGTTTATTGTCTTGAAAGAGAATTTCATTGACAAACTCATAACGTCACTTTGTGTAGAAATTGCGTAATGAAGCTTGTGAGATGGTCGACCTGTTTGATACAGACGAGAAAGTTATTAGTTAGGCTAAGAGAAACCTGGGCAGACGCTCCACGAGTCTGAAATATGACATTGCGCAACGTGAAAAGGGAAATCTGGATTTTCATAATATTCATGCAGCTTTTCATCCAACGCTATCACGTGATGAAATTTTACTTGGTGAAAGTAACTAGTTGAATGAGTAAACGAGACTTCAGTTGTCGCCAGACACAGAATTAGCGAAGACGGCCTGCTCTGATCAACAGCACGTGAAGCCGGTAAGCAAGTCATTGTCTCTTGTCAGAAATATACTGGGGTGTATTTTGTGTCTAAAAAATACTTCGGCAAGAAGTTGGCGGATACTATTAAAGTCGCGGCAATTATTCATTGATAAAAATGATTAGAAGCTCATATGATAAAAAGTAGACATTTACACCATTTCCATTTATATAAGTAATCACGCAGTACGTACGGGTTCTGATTCATCTGCATAGTCAGTCATCGTAATTGCAGCTTGATAAAATTGCAAGAAGTTTCTGTGGAAGTTCATCAATTCAAATTACTTTACTTTACTTTAAGCGGCATATTCATTGCTGAACTTCGGCCGACCCATTGGAGATGGCACGCCACAGTTTTCGCTCACGCGTTGCGCAGTTCAATTCGTACATGTTGAGTCCGGTCCATTTCATGATGTTGTTGACATACTGCGTCCTGGGCCTTCCTCTGCGCCGGTTGCCCTCCATGTTGCCTTGCAGGACAGTTCTCGTTAAAAGGCATCCTCCCTCCCTGCACTGATGACCGTAGAAGGAGAGTTTCCTTTTCCGAATGTGTCGAAGTAACATAGGGGTAGTGGCCAGTTGCTCGAAGATGCTGGCATTCGTTCGGTGCTCTCTGTAATTTATGCGCAACATTCTCCTCCAGAACCACATTTCGGCAGCTTCGATGTGTTTCTCGTCTGTAGTTTTCAGCGTCCATCCTTCCGCTCCATATGATAGAATTGGCCACACAAGCGTCATCACTAATTTCATCTTGAGCTTTGTTGGTAGTGCCCTATCTGCCCATAGCTTGTTCAGTCTGGTCATCTTCGCCTTAGCCATAGCTATTCTCACACGGACATCTTCTGTGCAACTTCCATCATTTTTCTTGATAGAGCCAAGATATTTGAAGCGATCGACCTCTGCAACAGTCTCAGCCCCAACTGTGATTGTGCTATCTTCGTCACGTGTTGAACCGACTCGCATTACTTTTGTCTTCCTTGCATTTAGCTTGAGCGACCTCTCAATTCCTGAAGCGTTTACCTGGTCAACCATCTCCTGCATTTCACTCATGTTCTTGGCTATCAAAGCTGTGTCATCGGCATACCTGACATTGCTTATTTGTCTGCCTCCGATATTTATGCCAGCGTTCGTAAAATCGGTTTCTCTCATGATTTGCTCAGTATACAAACTGAAAAGATGCGGTGATAGAATACATCCTTGACGCACACCCTTTTTGATTGGAAATTGCTTGGTTCGGTCTCCGTTCCAACGAATAACTCCTTGCTGATTGCAGTAGAGGGACTTTATCAGGTTGACGAGGTGATCAGGGAATCCAAAAGTAGACATGATATCCCAGAGCTGACCGTGGCTCACGCTGTCAAAAGCCTTGGAATAATCAATGAAAGTTATAACCGCTCCACATGACATGTCATTAACCTTTTCAATAATGACTTGTAGGGTTGCCAACATGTTTGCGGTGCCTCTGCCAATTCGAAACCCTGCTTGTTCATCTGGGAGTTCCTGTTCGATCTTCATGCGCAGGCGGTCCAGCAGTATATTGAGGAGGACTTTGCTAGCATGCGATATAAGCGCAATGGTGCGATAATTGCCACACTCTTTGGGATTGCCAGTCTTGTGCAGTAATACGAATTCTTGCTCTTTCCAATCGTCTGGCCAACGTTCCGTTTCCCAAATCCTCACGCAAAGCTTGTGAAGACTTTTTGTGGCAAAGTCTCCAGCGAACTTGACGAGTTCCGCAGGCACATTGTCACAACCTGCAGTCTTGCCCATTTTCAGTTTCTTTACCGCGTTCTGGACTTCTGTAAGCAGCGGAACAGGCTCCTTTTTTGCTGGAGGCGTAGTAACCAGCTCCTGATGAAAAACCGATGAAGTTGAACCGAAAAGCTGCTTAGCGTATTCTTCCCAACGCTTTAGAACCTGGTTGGGTTCTATGAGGGTTAGACCTGTGGAGTCATTGATTACACTTTGTTTTTCAGTAGCTGCTGGTTCAGTAAGTGCGGAGATTTTTCGAAAAAGTGCTTTGCCTTTATGCATTCTATCGAACTCGTCGATTTCAGCGCACTGTCGTTCTAGCCAGGTTTTCTTGTCTTTACGCAGGCTTTTCTTTATCTTCTTGTTCAGCTTTTTAATCAAAAGGCTATCTGAAACACGCCGAGCTTCTCTTCGTTCATGAATTAACTTGAGAGTCTCGTTGCCAATCCAAGAATCAGTTACTTTCCGCCTAGGGGCACGTCCTATGACATCGGTTGCAACCTCTTTTAAGGTATCAGCTATGTTTGACCAGAGATCATTCGGCTCCATCTCCGTAGTATCTGTCTCCAATAGCGCTGCAAATCGGTTGTTCGTTTCTGTTACGTATTGATCCCGGACTTCCGAATCGTTCAGTTTATTCAAGTTGAAACGGAATGGTTGACTACTTCTTTTCACACTGAATGCTTTCAATTGAAACTTTGAAACGACCAATTTGTGATCGGTATCACAGTCTGCACTTGGTTTAGTTCTGGCATCAAGTACATTGTTGCGCCATTTCTTATTTATCATCATATAATCGATTTGATTCCGGGTGCTTTGGTCTGGAGATGTCCACGTAAATCGTCGACGCTTGTGATGGCTAAACTGCGTATTCAAAATGCAAAGATTGTTTGCTGTAGAGAAATCTGCTAACCGTTGACCTCTCTCGTTTCGAATTCCCAGACCGAAGCGACCAATTCCAGCAGAAGGTTCGTCTCCTTCACCAACCTTCGCATTGAAATCGCCCATCAGGATGCAGATCTCTCGACTCTTTACTTGTTCAACTGCTGATTGCAATTTCTCATAGAAGAGGTCAACAACTTCATCATCGTGACTAGTTGTAGGAGCATAAACCTGTATTACTGTTGTGGGCACAGGCTTGGTGCAAAACTTCACAACGAGTATACGGTCCGAGATGGGGTTGAAACTAATCACACTTTTCCGGGCTTTACCTCGCACTATAATTGCTACACCACTTAGGCCAGTTCGCTCCTCTGTACCACTGTACATGATAGTGCTGTCCAAACAATCGAATTTACCGCTTCCGCTCCACCGCGTTTCTGAGATTCCCAGAACATCCAGATTCAATACTTCGAGTTCTTTGATCAGGGCATAGAGTTTTCCTGTATCCTTCATAGTACGTACATTCCAAGTACCAATTGCTAGCTGTTTCTCTTTCAACTTCTTCTTTGTTTTCTTCTTATGCTTCTGCTTGACAGTAGCTTGCTGACGGTCGGGTCCTACCTGTCTTCCATAGGGACGTCTACCTGACGAGGGATCAACGAGCATGGTCGAGTTCCCATTAACGTCGTTTACGTGATAACTGTAGTTGTGATTCATCTCCATAGGGTTCAGTGGCAAGATACTGCGGTGGTTTGCCATTGCCTTCCGCAGCCGTTTGGAGAGTCGGGTTCTCTGAGGGTAGGTTTCGGAGAGTACGAAAACCGAAAAACCAGTACAAACTTGCCGATGGATACCATCAGACGCAGAGGTTTGACCGACCAGGTCGCCGTCAGATACTGAGCAGACGCTCCCTGGATTTGTTGGGGTTGAGTCGGAAGTTAAGCTGGTAGTTACTGATGCTTGTGGCTCATCGATCTTCGTCGCCGCTGGTCTTCACCTTGGTTATTTAGACCAAGGCTCTTCTGGACTTAAACCGGTCCGACTCGGTGGGTTGTTTGGTTACTATCGATGTATTCCAGGAGGCAAGACCTGTATCCCGATAGCATCCAGGGGGCACGACCTGCAGGAGCCACCGAGCAGGCAGTCCGAAAGGGGGTTTACACCTGGACCTTGAGGACTCGTGGACGTGACAACCCAGCCCCCCAATTCAAATATCTGTGATTAAGCGCTTTTGCAGTTATAGATGAACGTTCCTTCTATGAAAGGAACACCTTCATAAGTGCCCGTTTGTAATGAATACGAGAATTTTTGCGAAAATATATGAATCATTTGTTTGCAATTCATGAAGATTTTCAATGTAAATCCATTCAATTTTATGAAATGCACCATCAGAATCTTTGTAAGTAAGAATTTGATAATCATGCAATAGATTTCTCATTAACTTAAGCAAATGAGACGCATCAAATTTTAAAATCGAATTTTAAAATTCAATAACTTCGGTTTGCCTATTAACGGTTGTCTTGCTCTAGAAAAAATTTTGCTTCACCTGCTCAGCAGGGTCTCCCGGACAATCATTACTCTAATGTATTATTGTCACTTTGATGCAAACTAATCGACTCAATTTAATAAAGTCATAACTTTCAAAGCACACCATTGCTTAGTAACATTATTTTGAAAACTGAAAATGATCCGTCACATATTCAAAGGGCAGTTTAAAACTCCCGTTTAGGTCTGCCATCTGCAAGTTATTAGAAAGAATGATGTACAATTTAGCATATCCATATCAGCACTTCAATGGGAAAAATTGAGTTTGATGATGACAATTAAATCGCATTCTATGAATGCAGCAAAACTTTTGTACCGAAAGCATAATTACATGACAAATCCATAGATTCAAAATATGATCATATGTTTGTATTAGCGTGTGCACCTCATGCTACCGTACCTGTACTCTGCTTCTAGAATATGATCACAATATGCATTCCTTTTCTTTCGGAAACGTACACACAATTCCTGATGGTGACATCTCCACTTAACATTTTCCACTGATCGGATCTTCTTTCTCACAGGCAGGTGTCAGAATGAGCACCTACATCATATGATGCAAGCATCTGCAGGTAGACCTAACACCAGGATGGAATCTTCATATTGCATCGTCTGTCTAAAAGCACACTAATTCGGCCAGTTTTGTCGTCTAACTGTTGGCCATGTCATCTTCGAAATCAACTGCTTCAATATAGCGGGAATTCGTCACGCCGGCTGTCTCATTTTGACCTACTCCTCACAAGTGACGTTCATCTGAGAACAGTTTCGCTAGAAGAAACGTCAACATAGTGCAGTTTCATTCATCAGACCAACAGCTGATCGTCATGCAGTGCTAGCAAAGCTCACACATCAATAAATATTCTAAGGGAGCGCGGATTGTAGAGAGAACTTGACAGATTCCGTAACAGGGTCCAGGCAGGTGAAGTACTTTTAGGTCGTAGCATTAAAACAAATAATAATTGGCGGTTCAAACTTTACATGTGGCTTCACTGTGTCAGTTCATGAAAAGTCACTGAAGATTTGGGATAGGCCATATTCATTAGCCTATTTACACTTCTACAGCTGATTGAATATTGAAAAGTCCTGAAAAACCTTGCAAATGAAGGACAGCCGTTAAAGAATTGGGACATGAGATGTTGGAACGATCTGGAGGTGCACGACGAGGTATTTTTAGTGTCGTGTTCAATTAGGACGGATAACCATAAAAAACACAGGGAACTGCATTATTTTTCAAAAGAAGTTTTCGTCTGAAACTGACTTTCTCACCTTGCCTTCCCCGAGATACCAAGTTATCTTCATACTCGCTGTAAAAGAAGTGAGCACTACATACGAATGAGATGTTTTTAACGGGAATGAATTTCTTTCTCTGTATTTTACTCAGTCAAGTTTTGAGAAGATCGGAATTACTAAACAGAAACAAATGAAATGATAATGTTGAAAATTTTATCGCTCGATTTTAGCAGCGAGGAACACAACATGACACATATATCCTCTGAATAATATCAGTCAAAAACAAAATTATAAGTTATATTATTTACTTCAATTGCGAAGACTCCTACAAGTTGTCAAAACATGTCAATCAAGAATTTAGTACTTCAATGATAAAAGAAAGATGTGGCCGTCAAATTTTGATCTCTTCAAATATCGATTCAACCTGTGGCATGCCTAAGGTACCGCACATTTGTTAATTTAGCAATTGAACACAATATTGCATGATGTAATTCAAGCAAAACATTATAATTTACTGGTCTTTCATGCTTTGCTGCTGGCTAACTCCAATTTCTTGCCCAAGTATTTTCAGTGGCCGTCGATGTAAACAAGAAATCGCGGCTTCAGTGCAAGTAACGGTGAATGAATGAAAGCGGGAAGTCTTTCCCTAATCTAGTTCTGTGGTTGTCGTACGCTGTGGTCATTTCTCTCCTTCCCGTGGAATAATATTCTAACCACAGAATTAGATTCTGTGATTCTAACCTATTCCTAGCGTTGTTCTTTTTAGGCTTGCAATATAATTTCCGCGTTGTCTGATGTATGATTCAGATTCTTTGAAGTATATATTAAAGCAACATGAATGATGTTTACTTTTGTTCACTTCCGTCATGTTTAAATTTCGCGTTTATGTTTAAATGCTGTGCAGATCACACAAGCCGTTTAATAAATAATTTCATAAAAAAGTTGAACCATTTTCATATGCAGTTTTCGTGTTGAATTTAATTTCTTAAGTGGTCAGTTGTGGCCAGTAGGCTTTCCGAAAGATAATTGAGAGTTTTCTTTGATGCAGGATTTTAGCATGAAGAGGACCGAATTTTTCCATGAGAACTGTCAAACAGTGTGAGCTATCATTCAGCTTCATCATGATGTTAAGATTTGTTGAATGTACAAACAGATACAGTGCTAATAACATTTACCGAAAAAAAGTTATGTCTTCTGCTAAATTTGTTATTATTCGTTCTGTCACGGATGTTTAGATAGCAGTATTTTAAAAATTCACATGCTTTCCGCATCATATTTTGCCGCAGTTATGCCTTATCTAGTAAGAATTTACTTCGGACTTCCTGCAGGCAATGTTGTGAAACATAACATTCTTATCGCCGTGGTTTTTAGTTTAGCAATTTAATTTCCGCGGGATCTGATGTATGCCTATTAGATTCTTTGAAGTAATTATTAAAGCAGTCTGAATGATATTTACCTTTGTTCACTTCATCATATTCAAATGGCATGTATATATGTTTAAATGTTATGTAGATCATACATTTACTTTATGTTGCACACTGATGTCAATATGCAAACTTCACAAGACGATCAATGACTTACAATTTTTGGATGTAACTGAATCCTTTAATTGTAATGTTTTAGAAACTCAATTAAGACTGGTTGAGGGGCGCAAAGTCTCAAATTTCAGCGCCAACTTTTAGGCTACCTTCTATAGGCTAGGTCTAGAGATTTCGTCTTATCGGCATTGGGGTGCACTTCTACGCGTAGAAGTAGTGAAGAAAGAAATTGTTGCGATATGATGCTTTCCCCATCATATTTTGTCACAGTGGTGGAAGAGAGTGAGATCGGCTGACACCAATCTTTTCTGGATTGGTGATAGGAAAAGCAGAGGGTTCCTTAAAACGCAGAGTGAAAGAGAACCGAAATGCCGCCCACCGGTTAATCATATTCTCGCTAAGTAGCTCTCAAAGTGTAGAATCCGCTTTTCTGGTAAAATATTAAGTGGCCGAATATCTCTCTTCTAAAAGGTATCAATATGCCCCCATTCTTTAGTTTAGGAGTTAGGGAAATTGTTGTTGAAATTTAAAGTTGATATTCTTGATTTATCATTAAAAGTAGGTCTAATCGCCATCCACTGTGCTGAGAAAATTCGCTGAAATGCTAGGTCTACTCAACAAAAGTTATGTCTCCTATCAGTATTATTAGGTCGAATGACGAAATTCTATATTAGTACAAAAGTTACGCCATTTTATGGATAGCTCTACCTTGATTCTCGAAATTATAGTTTAGTCGAAGTTATAGTTATTTTGTCGAAATTTAACTAACTTTTTAATTGCAAATCTCGAATTTACCCGGGTATGACTGCGACTTTAAATAGGGAGTTGTGTCGATGTTGACATATGTGAACTAGGGATTCTAATGATTCCTGATATTGGATGAAATGCCAGCTATTCAGGTCTATTCTATTTTTCAACTGAATTTGGGATTCAATATTTAATCATTCTATTTACATTGTGCATATTTTCATTTTCGTGGCTTGCTTCAAGACATCCCATTTACGTATACATTTTTTTCTGACACAATGTTCTGCCACTGTGTGATGAACATGCACTATTACTTCATCACAGTTACTTGTGCATATTTTTAAGGATTGATCCATATTGCCGACATTAAACACAGTAAATCTCGGCTCAAAACAAAATTATTTCAGGTTCTCCAAATTCTCAAACTCCGTGGACGACAGTGGATAAATAATCGGTTGGTCATAACATCAACTTATCAATGATTTGGCCAAGTGTTCAAAATGCTGTATCACGACGCGATTTTGTTGACTGTTACCGAAAATGGAATTATTATTGAATCTCTCATTTCGACTTGAAACCCTTTCGAACCTTGAGAGAGGTGAGCATGAAATAAGTAAGTAGTATTAGATTTCGTTGCACTGGTATGTAATAATTGAAATGAAATCTGGTCGATATGAGATAATAGCTTGAATTTGATGAAATCGA
This sequence comes from Prostheceraeus crozeri, assembly GCA_907163375.1. Classification (NCBI taxonomy): domain Eukaryota; kingdom Metazoa; phylum Platyhelminthes; order Polycladida; family Euryleptidae; genus Prostheceraeus; species Prostheceraeus crozeri. The sequence goes on from CAJQUW010005758.1 coordinate 174,123, forward strand.
CTTCGAGCAGTCCGAGAATTTGAAGCTGGTAACTTGTAATGGTGTCTATTATTGCGGTAAATCAAGAGTGCCCAGATTCATCAAAATAAAAAGCATTTCCATTCTTTATTTAGATTATATTGCTGTCGGCTTCCAGACGCATATTGATTTTAATCAATCTACTCATTCATTAATTCTTTTACTCTTGTGAAATTTACTATTAAATGTACGATATACACAGTTATGACTTGCTTGATTTTAAAATCTTCCTACAGATATGCCTAATTGCATACTTGCCAGCTGGAAAATCAAAAGTAGGCCTACTTATTCTGGTTATCTTACATTCAACTTTCCCTGTATTGACCTCGCAGATATGGAATTTCTGCAATGAAATCTCTCATTAGTAGAACTGTAAATGCGGAGGGGCCGGCCTATAAGACATCGAAATTTTCTTCGACCATTCATTAAAAATGCATGGAATTATAAAGCAACTACTGTATACTATGTCGTTGAATCGAATTCGCGGTCTAGGCGATCCTAGGCATCTTGGGAGATGTAGCAAAAGTAGACTACCCGTGTTCTATTTCATTTCAACTGCCCAGGGCTCTTCTATAAGAATCATTTTTCAATTTGCTTTACAAAGCTCGTGCTAATCAGTGTCAATGACATCTGCCAGAACATTGGTTTTAGGCTCTAAAATTGCACAATGATAAAGATTCTTAACTATAATACTTATTAGATTGAAGAGCTTTGCCGTTTCCATAAAATATGACCAGTGCGGGAACTTAATAGACACGTAAATATTTTAATTAACGGTAGCAAGGAAATATTCGGTCGCTGAAACTATCTAATTAAGCCTAGTTTATTCTAGGTCCGTCGTCTCTCCGTTATCGGTGGAAGGAATGAATCTGAGTTGGTGAAAAGAATATTCGACACGCTGTTATCGCACAACGTACAGTTGCAGTGCAACTTATATGGGAGGAGCGGATCCAAAGGATTTAAGTTTGGGTTGACAGGCCCATTCTTACAGCTAGTTTTCGGTAAGTTAAGATGTCAAGACTAAAAAACAATCCCTGAATTAATGTCTGCTTTGTTGCATGTTAACATGATTAGATGCACATTACTAGTGCTTATTTGATTTCTGAAGTCTTCAGTTATAATGTTTTGTGATGTTCCATCCCAGAATTTTAATTTTCGTTTATCTAGTTCATTCAGTTTTCGTTATTGTATTCGGTTTTGTGTATTTTTAATATTTCATTATTGTTTGATAATTGAAAAAGACTGTGGAAGCATTATTGGAAAATTACCGTCATTTATTTGATTAGCATTTAGCAATTTTAATTGTGCAAATAATGCTTCTCAGTTACTTGCATAATATATGTATTTTCAATAAGTTTGTAGCCAGACTAGAAATGATTGTATATGTATAAATAGTAAACAAAGCATGATTATTGTACTGTTCTAAGAAATTTATCAGCTTCTCAAAAGCAGTTTCACTCGGTCAAAAGAGATTAATATAAAATGAATTGAAGTAATTTTTCAGCCAAATTCATTGAAGCCGTCGAAGCATATTTGCAAGAAATCCCTGTCACAAAAAGGTTTTGTTGCACCGGAATTGAGCCTCCCTTTCGAGGTGCTGTCCCGCAAGTATGTTTCTTTTGTCCCAGTAATGATGCCAGCTGGTCCAGTAATGGATGCAATCTCTCACATCTTAAGATACATAAATTCGTCTAGTCTAAACGTGGAATTTCTTTGAAAATGAGGGTCTTTCAATATTCAATTGTTGGAGGGACCCCATTATCATGATGGTAGACCTAATAGCAAAAAAGCAATTTGTATTTAGACGGGCGCTTTTCCACGAGGCATGATTATGGTGGTCGATGACCATCTGAAAGCTATCAGGCTCATAGGGTCACTCCAATAACTAAACGTGGAAGTTGTAATCACATTGAAATTCTATACAGTGCTTTCATTCTTTACATATGCGCAATAGTTTACCTGCATAAATTTACTCGGCCTGCGTAAAAAATGCAAATTTGCCGCGTATGACCATTGAGAGGCAGTTTTTGAGATATATTATACAATGCTTTAATCGCGTTGTTCTAATAACAATAGGGACTGTAGGAGTGGTTGTGAGTATACAATATTGTATTTGTTTCTTCTATACCATTGGTTTCAAATTTGCCATTTTTATGAAAATTATCATATCTAGAAAATTAATTGAGCTATTTATCGGTTCTTTTTTATGGTAAGATGAAGTGATGAATCAACAGCATTAAACCGTTTTAAAAAAGTGTGGGTTTCGGTTGCAGACCGAAAAGACAGTTAAAATGTCATCAATGTACTTTATGTAAAAACCGACATTGCTTCCTATAATGTCTAGTGAGAATTCAACTACAGGAGGTTCAATGGAGGTTCCCATGCTCATTTCTTCTTTTTGCGGGTAGTTTTCATAGTGAAGCAGGTCTATTATTATCTGCTTGGATAAACAAATACGTGAAAGGTTGACTCCCTTCTAAAATCGTTTCATATTGATATCCCGACAAAGGCTATTTTAAAGTACTTATTTATTGAAAATTTTGTTTATGAAAATACGGTATTCATATAGCGCACAATACAAAAGTTTCAAGGTGCTCAATGTACGCTCTGCTTACTTACTTCCACGTTTTTCGTCCTTGTCCACGCTGAACGGGGGTCAGTTAGCGCAGTCCATACACAAAAATTGTTCAACCATTCTACATGAAGTCATTTCTTCATTCGCATTATTTTATGACTAATTGTAACAAATCACAACCACCTTCCTTGCATTGATTTTTCTTTCCATTAAGTCCTGCATATATTGCATCATTGTTATTGATCGTTGTCACGGTCACTGATGAACGCATCTTGTCTACTGAAACATATCTGCGAATACATTATCTCCGATGAATTTTAATCAAGTGGGATCGTCATATCCACCGGATGTTGTAAACTTTTATCTTGAAATATAAAAACGACACCATTTCAGTGACATAGCAGCTATGTGGGTGTAAAATGGTGCCATTTCCGTTACAGATTTTGTGAAGAAACAGCAGTTTCCAACGATAACTTCCAAAAATTTTGAGATCTCCAGCAGGTATATGCGTGGTACAAGGGACCGCAAAGATGGGCGGCGACAACGAGAGTTTAGATGAAGGAGGCGGAGGCCCAAGCGCAGTTAAGTCACAGTGATTTATCTGACTCGGACTAAGTGGACTCGGACTGTTGAGTGGTCTTCTCTGACTTTCACTTTCATAGATGCGCTACGCGCGCCAGTAGCTTTTTTTTATAGTTTCATTGATCACATCGCCTGATGAACCGTTGAATTTCAAGTTTTATTCAACTTATTTTTATGAAAATGTTCATTGAGGCTATGAAGCTTTATGACAAATTTCATCGGAGATTAGTTCTTTATGCTTCCTGTTTAGATTGTATTCCGGGTATTATCACCTCTGTACCCATGACTCAGAAAATGAAGAAATTCATCTTCATTAATCATTTTCTTTCTAGTTGAAATTAATGAATTTTTAAGTCTTTTTGGGCACAAAAATTAATAAATTATGTCAAGTTATATTTCGCCGATCTGACTTTGTCAATTGAAATAGAAAGAAATCATATGAAAAAATTCAGGAAGTCAAATGCCAAATCATTCGAAATCTCTACAAAATTACAAACTGTCAGTATCGATATCTAACAAATATACACATATACCACAGCTCATTGATTGTCGTAGTTCTGTCAGTACAACAAGAATCAATGAACTTTAGTATATGTGTATATTTGGTAGATGTCGACATTGATATTGATGGTTTGTAATTTTGTACAGAGATTTCAAATGATTTAGCATTTGACTTCCAAAATTTTTACTTAGGACTTCTTTCTATCTCAATTGATGAGACCAGATCGACGAAATATATTTTGTCATAATTTATTGATTTTGTGCGTAGAAAGACTGAAGAATAATAATATTTCATTGATTTCAACTATAAAGGAAAATGATATCAGAATCTTTCTTTACCAGATCAATGAAAATTGCCAAGAATTGCTAATATTATCTGCCTTTCAGATTTTTCCAGGTTGCTTGATAATCATGATTCGTATCCAGATTAATTATCTTTCCTGTAATTGCAGTTGAGACATAGTCGTGAATTTACTATCATTACCGCGTAGCTGTTATTATTTTGCAATCTTAAACTGCAGCTTCTGTAAAAAAGTCACATCAATTTCATTTTGTCTTGTAATAAGTGGGAAATGTGTTACTTAAAACTGTTGCTAAGACATTGCTTAAATGGCATTGATAATATGCTCGAACTTAATTTCAATTTCATATCAAGTCTCTAGCTCATTCAAAATTCAACGGTTCATCCGTAATTTTTTTACTCCCTACCACGCTTCAGTATTCTTTACCGGACAGTAATTCTAAGACTTGTTAAAATGAAATTTATTATATAGATGGCTTTTAGTAGATGACGCCTCTTCGAGAGGAGATTGAACACTCTTCACAACATTTGTGCTATTGTAAAAGGTTTTTTATTCAAGTCTAATCAATCCTTTTCTGTTAGAAATCATACGATATAGTTGGATGCAGTACTTAATGGAAATATTGAATAGCTCTCTTCTAACTACTTTATAACAAATAAAAATAATAACTGTAGCTGAGCAAGACTGTAGTAGCTAAACATTAAAATACTTACTAGTTGTCCGTCATATCCTATAGAAATGAATCGCTGTTTTTGGGTATAGTTAGTTAGTTCTTAGTAGCATTTTGAAATTTTCTGTCTGCTAGAGGTTGGATTTTTCAGATGGAGGATTGCCTTTGAAGAGCTAATTGATCCTTTTCTGCAAAAGCCTCCGATGCAGCACTGATGGCAGTGTCAATTTATTTATGCTAATGCAAGAAAGGATGGCCAACTGCAGTCATGCTCATAGCTATTTAGCTATTTCTTTCATTTTTAAGTGATTATGTTGGTTGTTAGAAAACTAGGTCATCAGATATTTCTAATAAGGACTGTATATACACATAAATAATTTATTCTAGAATCTCTGTGTTTGATGTCTAATAAAATTCAGTGTGTTCATTTTGACAAGTCTCATATGTAATTCTGTATCAGATTTTAATACTTGTGTGATTATGGGATTGTTTCAGTCCCCATTTTATAATGAGAACATACACATTTGAACTTCAGAATTGTATTTTATCTCCCAAACAGCACAGCTATCCGCTTCGTAAGTTTAACCAATTAAATCAGGAAGGGAGTTTTGAATTGCAGTCAGCTTGATTATCCCATGAAGTGCGACACAGGTGCGTCAATCTTGCGATTTTCTTTTCTGCAGTACCGCATTAGTTCCATTCCCGATTATCCATCTTGGCCACAGCAACAATGCCGTAACACTAGTTATGGCGATACATATAATAGCTACGCTATTGATGTACACATCCCCCGCCATATTTTGAGCCAGAGAAACGGGGATGTATCGCCATAACTAGTGTCACGGCATTGTTGCTGTGGCCCAGATAGATAATCGGGAATGGAAAAAATGCGGTATTGCAGAAAGGCAAATCGCAAGATTGACGCACCCGTGTCGGCACTTCATGGGTAGCACCTCATTTCGGCGTCGGCTCGGTGTGGAGCCGCTGCGTGCACGGTAAATGCATGCGCGCTGACGACGGGTATTTTGTGGCAACATTGGGCTATTTTTTGCTGGGCCAACGTCGTTTACACGCCGGTGCATGTGGGCTTACGTGGGATTAACTAGAATAAAACGGCCATTTCCTGATGGTGGCCGGCACCTGCTACCATTCGGGTAGCCCACGGGGCCATTGGGCAAAACGGTATCTTCCCATGTTGGGGCCGACTGGGCTGTGCTACTTGGGTTATGACTTCACTACTCGAAATGTGCGATTTTCATTTATCTGGAAATAAACGCATATTTTTATTATTACTATTTTTTGACAAACCATGCTAGCGAGCAGACTAAGAACCAGCCACAGAATTAAATATTTTGTTTATCTGCTTCGGTTTGCTAGAAGTGTGATTAATACGAAATTGACGGCACAACGAGGAACCTATTAGGTGGGCAAGAAGGAATTCCTTATACCTTACAGAGATAGGAAAAAAGTCGTACGTCGCTTGCGGATTAATGTGAGTTCCAGCAAAGTGCTTCGATTGCCACAATTCCTTCAGATTCAAAGAATTCAGATCATTGCGCACAAGTTTTCTCCATAATGTTGTCCCTTCCGATCATTATTAAAGAAAGTAGCAGGCATACGAAAATTAGTTAACTTGTTGATTTCACATCCTCTCCTCGGCATTGCTCACTGTATAGTGCATACAATGAATCGAAGCCAGGCATCGATGTGTGTTTCGGTGTGTGCGAAGTGATATCACAGCACGCACACATATCTCACTGGCTCTGGTATCCTCTGCTGACAGCTTATTGTTTGCCATTTCCAATAGCAAGCGATACACGAATTATCCATTCGAGAAGGAGCAAATTGTCTAATTCTGTGATGTGCCATTTCGATATTAGGGTTACATGCAAATTCTTCCTTTCTACGAAACCGAAGCACGCAGATGAATCTAATTTTGTCGAGCCAGCAGACCTGATTTTTTATACATTTAAGATGATACGCATATCAATAAAATATATGTACAATAATAATGACCATGCGATCAATGAACATACATGTACAATGCGTCCCAGATTATTAGGGACAAACACTTCTTTTCAGAAGAACCATCTTTATTCAATGTTTTGCTCCAATTGTGAAACCAGCAACCAGATATTAAGTATCTGCATTATATTTGAATTCTAAAACAGTAATCAAAGGAGTCGAAAAATCCATTTATTTCACATAAAAAGCGAAGACAGATGTAGGCCTACATGTAAAATTAAATACTAAGTAATGTTAATTACACGAAAATACCAGCTTTTAGTATTCAGTGGGACCTACTTTGGCCTTGATGACGGCCACAACTCTTCTTGACATGGAATCATGAAGATTTTAGAAAATATCTGTGATGGCGATGTCGTGAAGCCAGACCTTAAGAATGTTCTCAATTCTTGCCGAGTTGTCGTACCGGGCTCCCAGTCTATTAGACGCTTAACGATTGTCCACAAATTCTCAATCACATTGAGGTCAGGGGAGTTACCGGGCCACTCCAGCACTTGTATGCCGACTTCTTATTTGATTTAATCCTGTGGAATTAGTTACCTTTCTCCAATCGTCAGAGGTCCAATGACGATGAACTTTAGCGGACTTCTAACCGACGTCGTAGGGTTTTTGTGATTTGCTCGCAATAAGCATCTGTCGTCAATTTGTCTGATCGAACGCTTGCTATCACAACGTCCGACTCTTAGGTGTATCTACTGACCGCGCTTTGTAGCCTTTCTGTCACCCTATCTACCGTTCATTTGCTTGTGTTGCATCTTTTTGCCACTTCTCGTACTTTGCAAACTTTTTCCACTAGTAAAAGTTCGATCTGTCTCACCAGCCTCGGTGTCATATCGTTTCCTCTACCCATCTTTTAAAACAATGATGCAACTAAAACTGAAGGCCAACGAAATTTAATGATCAATCAAAACACTACTAGCGTTCCAAGCGCATGGGAAGCATGTATCGTCCAAGTGACGTGTTGTCTTTAACTGAATGCATGCAATGACTAGTTATGCGCAGAAAGGCAAAGTATGTGATATTCGTTTTTTTACATGTATTAACATAATTCACATGTAATTCTTGCAGTTGCATGCACAAGTGCAGTTTTGGCTTATTTAACGTCCTACGATATGATATTTTCATGGACAAATCCATAGAAATAATGACAGACATCAATAGACATTACAAACAGAATCATCTTTATTTTAGAATTCAGTCTTCTTGTCCCTAATAATTTGGGACGCACTGTATATGTAATAGGCATAGTAAACATAGATCCGAATGAATTCTTCCATATGGTGGCACTCTTTTTAAACGCCGATGTGACCTACGAGAGTCCTAAGTTACACATCTAAAATTTAAGCTATGTGGCATTAAATTCAATATTTCAAAATTCTGATCAAGTTTTATCCGTGAGGGTCAGATTTTTATTGACTAAGATGTAAGGACATCTGCTCTCACTTTAGGCAATTGTTAAGCACGTCTTAGTTGCTTCATTCGCACAATAAAACTTTTAATGACCACTTCAGCTGTTTAATGACATTCCAAATCATTTCATGAAGCAAGTAAAGAATGTTTGTGGTATCAGTGTAAACTGTAAGAATACTGAAATGGGTAAACAGAGAAGCATTGACAAGAAACTTGCAACGTATTCTTATGTCTCGCACTGGGCCTATGAGAAGTGTGGATCTTGCTTCTCGTCAATGTTGCTCCTATTTTTACCCCTTTCAGTATCACTACAGTTTACAGTCACAATTTCAGTGCATGCTTCTGCGTCATAATCATCGAGATAGAAACTGATCCGTCCATCCAGACCGGTTGCAGTTCGATTGTCACTATGTCAGACGAAATTCTATTTACAAAATACTGAAATGCGTAGCAAGCAATCATTAGTGCATTGGATAATGTCTTTCATCAACAGCCTACACGATATATTTGTAAATCTCCAGCATGATTGCGACGAAATACAGTGAATAATTCTATATTTGTTGTTATTGGTATTCGCTGACATCATAGGATGCCTGTTCTGTTTCTTATTTCTACTTTTTTTATACAAAGACATAGCTCCCTGAGTGTGTGAAGTTGGCAGGCCTGCCGCCATCTAGAAGACTTCTATGCCATGTGCGGTGTCAATTGGTTGACATTTTGCAATGTGCGGTTGAAAGTGATGCCCATTTGAGAAAGGGTAGATTGGGTAGATTTCAAGCAAGTCACACTGGTGGACAAAGCCATGAATGGATTGACCCCAGTATACCTACACAACATTTTTGGAAGGCGGGCTACTCAAAGTCAAGCTACACGAGCGATATCTGCCGGAGAACAATACGTTCCACATGCCGAAAAAATTAATTTGAGAAAGAACACTCTTCGATGTAACGGCCCGAAGGGTTTCAACCTATGCAATCGAAGTATTAAAGAGTGTGACACGATCTGAAGTTTTAAGAGATGATGCTTCGACCATTTCTTTGCGAATTTTTGAATGTTTATCTAACTTTTCTTTCCTGACTTTTGTCATTTTCGCTTACTTTTTTGCTGTTGTTTGGAGGACCATTTCAAATTAGCTATGTTACAAATGTTATCTTCTTAAAATATAGAATTTGTTAAAGTTTTCAGTCTCTGAGAATATATGCACATGCACGCCGGCAATTTACATCGGTAGTCTCCTGCCAATCCGTTTTCAGTGCTTGCAGATGGAAGCAACAATTGATTCCACGCGTTCAAGGTACACGCATGTATTCAACACGTAGTTACTGAAATGGTATCTTCATTTCTGGAAAAAGCGCTTTTCAAATCATTTGAAAAAGTCTTGTCACATGATATTCCTTGAAGCATGGGCCCATCATCGAGGCATGCGCATCGTTGATGAGGCGGAGCAATGATGATTTAAGCTGGGATCAAAGAAGAAACAATTTGTGAAAAGTAGCTAGACCAGGGCATGGCTAGGGAAACAAGACCTAGTTGACTTAGGATTGCCTTGTGATGCAGTATTATAATCCTTCATCTTTTTCTCTCAACTAATTGTTGCACATAATCATCTTCTGAATCTGCGTTTTTAGCAATTATACATCATTCAATTTTAAATAAAATAGGTATGCTTGAGAACATTTTTTTAGCGTATCGGAAGGTAAAAATTGATGACCTTATATAATCTCTGTGAGTAGTCCTACTCAAAAATTTCAAACGGGCATTGATTACTTTGTTTCGTAGTTCGGATAATGCTTTTTTGACATAAGGTAAAATATGGGTAATCAGACACTGATAGTGCGATATCTATTTATTTGCTCAATGATGGACACTATGACATGGTGGTTTTTGTCAGTGACTATCAATGTAGGCCTATACATATGTACCGGTATATGCACGTATCATAGTGGTTATTAATGTAGGCCTACACATAGACAACGTGAAGTTCCACAACACACCAAAAAATTGCAGACTTACAGATCTAGTTGACTTCATCATAATTTATTGTACTATATCGACCGTCAAGTTAATCGTCCACCTATCATGGCGAATCTAACACATACTTGTAATGACGTTGTTCCCTATTCCCGGGACGAACACACCAGATGCTTTTGTTAAATATTTGGCAAATACTTGACAACATTTTTAAACTACTCTAACTAAAATATTAAAAATTCATTTAACATAGCTATAGTGATTGATTTTTTATTTTTTTGCAAAATAGCAAATGGTATAATTCTAAAAAAAAATAAAATTCATTCTTCTTCTGATTATATAATCACAACTCTACGTCCCAACGAAAAAAAAAAAATTCTAAATCTGTTCAAAAAAATGTCGTGAATTTGCTATAAAATAAAAAATAAAAAATGTTATGTGTTCAAATCAATGTACATGAGAATTATAATAAAATTAATCTTAAACATTTTTTAGAATGTTTTTAGGACATGCCCCAAAATTTTTTGCATTTTATATATAAGATGAATGAACTGTTTTTTTTTTTTATCACTAAAATTAGAGCATCCTTGATGGAGCACTTAAGTATAAAGATTAAAACTAAGTTAAATATTGCATAATTATTATAACATGTAATTATAACACATTTTAAAACTTGTGGTTAACACTTGGTGGGATTGATTAGACTCGCAGAAAGTGGGTTCGCAATTCGCTCTTAAATTTTGACCGAAACATTCGTAGCAATAAAACAATGAACCCTTTACCTTATAATAATTGTATATATTGTTGATCGAAGATGATCGAAGATGAAATGCAGCTTGCTGCATTAACAGCAGAAAAACTCAATGAAACATTCGGAGGCAGTTAGTGAGAAGAAGCCCTACATATATATACATTATACTTTATGTTGATTGTCATCATGCTACGAAATGCTCCAAGATTAACAGCAAAAAACAAACTGCTGCTAAAAAAAAATAAAAAACATTCGGAGAAGTGGGCAAAGCATCACCATATAAATCATCACTCAAGCATGATGTCAGCCTACAGACTGTCGTAATTGTTCCACTACCACAAATTGTGCTGCGTGGGTGGTTTCAGGTCAGTTTCCCCTATATGTTATTCTTTATGATATATTGCGATTATATTGTCTGAAATGGTCAAAAACATAGAGATCGAACTTCTTATATAAGAATCATCCAAGTGATATTTTTTAACTATCTTAGTATCTTTTTTATCATCAATAATTTACAACCAGCACGAATTAATCCATAACACAATTTTCACGGTGGGACAATCCCGGTTAAGCAGAAAATAGTATCAATCAGCAAATTAAAAGAAGAATCAATTTTTTCCATACGACCAGCTGGTACAGTGATATAATGTGTGTCCCAAGAAAGCCCGTGCTCCTGATGTATCTTGGACAGTTTCAATGCACATGTGGGTGGACTACTTTAGTTATCCCTTTCTCCTCTCAAGAATGATTTTTTCAGTAGTCAATGACGCATGGGGGACGACTGCTGTACAACATTGCTGATAAGTGGTGCTCTTGGTGATGGTGTCCACTTGTCATAGATTCTCTCTTCTCTCTCTATACTCTGATGTGATGAAATGTTAACTTTCTGTGTTATTCTTTGATTGATTTGGATTTGATGACCACACTTTCATTCATCAAAATTCCCTGAATGAAACAAACAATGAAACAGCCGCCGAAGCATGCGCGCAGGATTCGAGAATTTCTATTCGAGATCGAAGAAACGGCTTGCAATTTTTTTTAAAATTTTTGGATTATCTTATTTTTTATTAATATTTTTTATCATTCATCATCATCATCTCTCGGATCTCCCATCTCTCCTTAATCCTCGATTAATTCTTTAAATGAATGTATATTTTATATATTATTGGATTTGGTTTATAAGGACATTATGTTTGGTTTTGGAATGTTTTTTAGTCATCTTTTTTTACTTTTGATTTACATATACAATTTATTAGCTACTCACATGTCTGATAAATATGAATAATATACACCGAACATCATCACTCACCTTATCATCCGATATCTATCTTAAAAAAGGATGGCAAACAAAGGATGGCATCAATAATTGAATCAATAAAATGAATGCTTCACAGTCGTCACCGACGAGCTGAATCATCGACACACAACACACACACAACACAAAATGTGGGTGAACTGAACTGACTAGAGCGCGAGCGTGCGCGCGCTTTGACATGCTTCGAACAATGTTCGAAGCTTGCTTGCTCTTGAAATAACCTTCTTCTATACCCTAGGAATATAAAAAATATAATTAAATTATCAGAGGCAGAGTTGGGATTAGTTTAAGTAAAATTTTAGTAAAATAATCATGAAAAATTGTAAAACTCATGCTTGTCCAACATGACACTCGTGTGAATCGGGTGGTGATAGCAACTGATCTGAGCGCTTATACGACTTCTAATATTAATACCAATATAGTTCTATCGTGGATTCTTAGGATTCTATTTCCTTTGGGATTTATCGTGTTTCGAAGCGAGATGAGATAGACGTCGATCGAATCGACTACCTGTGTTTCACACGATCTCAGAGTCGGTGAAATTTTTCACGACTTTCTATGACGTATCGATTAGTTTTACGTATCATATACACAAGATTCATACAAGCAACAATATTACAAAATCACACAATTCGAATACAGATTTGATTTGGAACACAATGCTACATTATTTCAGCTAGATTTGACCAAGAATCACAGGTCCAAAACTTGAATGCACATCATTCAAATGCCTTTTGTGACAATCAGGTGAATCATCTTGTTTTGTGAAAGTTTATCAATGCCTGATGTGACAAAATCTTTTGGATTGCATATCAGACACACTGGATTTGGATCAATGTATATTATTGTTTCTTTCTGACACATATTTAATTTTATGTAATATTTCATAAATTTTAACAAATTTTAAAAAGTTTTTATTAAAAATTTATTTGGCTTAGAAAATTTTTTTTAATTTTATAAATAGTTGCTTAGAGTAGGTAAATTTCCTAAAAAATATTTTTCAATTTTATCTAAAAAAAATAGCAAGTCTATTTTTCACAAAATTATCAAACAGCTAGCAAGTTTCTAACAAAATTATTCGGTTTGCTCGTCCCGGGTTGTTTGTTGTTTCATTTTTTATTTAAGCTTATAGCCGAAGCTGAAGAATCAAATTCTCATCAATTTAGAAAAGGTATCTACGTTTGCTGAATTCAGTGCCCGTTGTCCCAAATGTTTTGATTTGCATCTGAATGTTTCTTGTTGCCTTCCATTTTTCTGTTGTGAACATAGTTTTACTTTACAGTGATTTGCCGGAAGCCGAGGAACTATTGTGCTAATTGCTCAATATATTCAAATGCAATTAATACAAAGTATCTGCAGTATCAACAAGAAGATAAAGTATTTGTATATTCGAGACAAAGATAACAATATGTTCAGTGAGGACAAGTTGGCAAATGCATTAATATAGGAAAACAGGCATATAGCGCGCACATCAATGTGTAGATAAATGAGTGGTTTACAGTCGTCTATTAAGTACCTGAACAATCAATTAATTTTTATGCCAAATCAACTCTGATATTCTAACCATAGAAATGGATCTTCATCTATATTTTGTCTTCGAAAAAAAACGTCTACGGATAACTATGTAATTTTTCGCTGATTCATTGTTTGGACATAGCTATTCAGTCCGCTCCATTTAATATTTCAATACTATTCTGTTATCAATTGAGATATCAAATAAAACTGCTTATAAGAGCTGGCGAAAAAGTAATATCATAGATGTCCCCACAAATCATGCTTTGATTGCATACTTCCCTTATATACTTACTTTGGTTACACTACAATTATGTGTCTTCTATTTTTGGTCCCTCTGTACACGCAATTTTCATATAACATTGAAAAGTTGGAAACTCATTTGATATTACATACAAATACTCATAAGGTCTGCAATGTAAATGCCTATAAGTCCATGGTTGATTACGAAAATATCAATTCCGTATGTAAATAGGTCTACCATGAGGGTCTATGAGTAGGTCTATCCACATCTTACAGCACTGTGACACGTTTCAGAACCTATGGAAATTATAACACCGATATAGAAGTGTAGGGGTGCCTTCTTTTCATCCTATACCGGGTGTCCTAAAAAAAGTGACGAATACTTAATTCTTATAAGTTCGTCAATTTCCATTCGATTGAGCTGACTTTTTGCATACAAATGCAAAATACCCATAAGTTTTTGTCTGTAAAGTATGAAGCTTGAACATTGAGTACCGGTACTCTTAGAGAAAAACGGGTATAAGCTCGAATATTGTGTATCTCCAATAGTGGCATTCAAGATATTGGACATAATGATATGCGATTTTCGTCCATCAATCTTGATCATAGCACGTTTATCCAACATACATAGTACGAAAGTCCAGCAACATAGTACGTCAAGGATTGGTTTGATATGAAAATCTGATTAAGCCTTATTATTATATATTTCACTATCTAGGTCAATCTATAGTACTCAGTACTGGTTAATGAGATGTTTTCTCAGCGTAGAAAATACTGTGCTCACCATAGTAAAGTCAATGAAAATATCTTTGTTCGAGTACTTTCTGTAGAAAGTACTAGTACTTTATTTCATCATTAAAGACCAATAGCAAAGTGTAAGATTAAAAAGTAGTGAACAATTATTAGTTTGTAAAGTGTTGTGAACATGAATCTTAATGTTGATTTCACAATTTGAACAATTTGAAAAACTCATTGGTGGAGCCGATTCCATCCTTTGGGCTTCAACATTGACTTTGTTTTCATTCTTTTGACAATATAATGCGCCTGACATTCGTCGTTCAAATTCACTTGCATCGATGTATCCAGCATCTGCATTTTCTTCCCGTCTTTTTTTGAATAATAGCAGCCGGTAATCCACTTGATAAAAGATGATTCTGTGCCGTTCTCCTTAAACTCGTATTCGATACAAATCCAGGCAAATTCAAGCTCTCTGTAAGTCGAGCTGTTACCTTCTGAATTGAGTGTATTCCGTATGGAATTCTATTGTACCAAATCTTGGTTTGAGGTGAT
Source organism: Prostheceraeus crozeri (assembly GCA_907163375.1). Classification (NCBI taxonomy): domain Eukaryota; kingdom Metazoa; phylum Platyhelminthes; order Polycladida; family Euryleptidae; genus Prostheceraeus; species Prostheceraeus crozeri. Next base: position 189,288 of record CAJQUW010005758.1, read on the forward strand.
TTTATTGGACTCAAGTAAAATGCTTCGCATCCTGGTTCTCCATTAGATTTTGGTCTATGTTCTGAATATTTTTTGTATAAGTTTATTGGACAACGTGTAGAATCATCAGAAGAGTACAATCTTGTGGCTTTTGGTTCGTAACGTGCCATTTTCAGTCCGAATTTCCTATTTTTTGATACTCTTTCCACATATTGCAAATATTCTTTTCCATCTTTATCTTTGTGCAATGTAATTTGAGAATTTTCACCGAAGCATAAGTCCCGTTGTTCTTGAGCAGCCCGTAACGAAAAATGTAAACCAAAAAAATAAATCAAACTCTTCAACAATTGCTCTGAACCTGAACAACCAAATGATCCATTTTTCCAAAGCAAATCTTCATCATCTTACCTGATCACAACGGCTTTCTTTTTCGGACGCACCAGGCCAATCTCAGCGGCATTCTTCATTTGGCTGTTCAAAGTCTTGCGGCTTTCTATAAATTCGACATCATTAAATATGGAAATATTCCATCCCAACATGTTGTTGAAATGGTACTGAATAGCGCTACAAATATCTTTCTGTGTTTGGGGAGGGTAAGTTTCTCCAGCAGCTTTGTGCATATCACAGAAAAAATATCTGAGGCAATAGTCTAAATCTGCTTTGGTGAATTTATGTACTCGTTGTATGTCACTCTCCAATCGGCCAGCCAGTCATTGAAAAGTTTCATTGCCTAACCTACTTTTCGACAATGTACTCTTGGGAATGCAATTATTTATATCATTTTTTCTTTTTTCATCTGATGTATGAGCAAATCTTTTAGAAGCCATTTTGATATCACTGAACTGTTCAGAAAGAAATGCTTGACATTCGAAAAAAATCAAAATAGTTTGATCTGATTCCTAGATAACCTAAGATCATGGACATCTATATACTAGCACCTGGACATGACACTCCTCTATACTATAAAGATGTGTATAGCATGTATGTAAGATATATGGTAGGTCTATTTACATGTAGTTTGATTTAGTTTGTCTACTTTCATTAACCTAGATAGTGAAATATATTATAATAAATGACTAAATCTCGGATTTCCATGCTGTGCAGAAAATACTCGGATGCTTCGCATCCTCGTACTTTGGAAATCCTAGATTTAGTCATTTATTATACACATAATGGATTAATTATGATGCAAATGATAGTCAAAGATCTTGCTTTTAGCAAATCTAGTACAAATGAAGTTCACGACAGCACAGTACATTTTGCAGATTGAATTTTATTTTGCGTGCAACAAGTCTGCAATGAGGGAAACTCGCGCGTTTAATACACATTGCTCAGACAAAAACATGCAGTGTCCAAGTGCAAGTGAAAGTGACATAAGGCGCACAATTAAAAAAATTGTGCACAACGGGATTCTCCAACAATATAACAAAGGAAATTCTAGTCGTCGTCCATCTGCTGTCATTGGTGACAAAGTTGTCTGAATTTTGGGTAACGTTGTTCAAAAACAAGAACAAAGCTTTCCTTATTCCATAAGACAATGTGCCAGGGATTCCAATTTGTCAAAAAGCTTCTACAGGATTTATATGACTCGCAGATTGTTGCACGTCATTTTGATATTGAATGGTCTACAAGATGACCCGATCTTAATCCATGCGATTACTTTCTATGGAGACTTTTAAGACATAGAGCGCTCCAATATGAACTTGGACCTGTTCGAGGATTGCCCGATTTGACTGATCGGATTCAGGTAGGTATGGCAAGATTGCATGAACTACGCACGCGACGCTGTTGAGGCATTTTATCAAGGTAACAATTAAAACTTGACCCTTTTAGTGAAATATTTTATCAAAATGTTGCAGATTACAAAAATGTATTTCTGAGGATGGTCGACATCTTGAGATTACTCATGATTGAGACTCTCTGACTCCCTGTCATAGTTGCAAAAGAGTTTGACGTTATAAGTGTTTTCATTTTTGAAGTAGGTCAGCAAGCTTGTTGATGTTTTCCTACTTTGTAGTCCATCAAGTTTTTTTCCTATGGTTTTTTTTAACCTTGTAATCAATCTTTGCCGCACTATGATTTATGAATCATGCTGGATAAACGTGCTATGATCAAGGTTGATGGACGAAAATCGCATATCATTATGTCCAATATCTTGAATGCCACTATTGGAGATACACAATATTCGAGCTTATACCCGTTTTTCACTAAGAGTACCGGCGATCAATGTTCAAGCTTCATACTTTACAGACAAAAACTTATGGGTATTTTGCATTTGTATGCAAAAAGTCAGCTCAATCGAATGGAAATTGACGAAGTTATAAGAGTTTGGTATTCGTCATTTTTTTGGGACACCCAGTACAGAGAAATTATACATGAATCCAAGGAAATCCTTTAAAACGCTCTCTACGTTCATCATTTTTTCATCAATGAAATATCGCTACTATAATCTATCAAGAGTGTAATCATACACATATGCAACTTGTAATATCGATTTACAGAACATGCATGTTGATTACTCCAGCTTGAAATCAGAGGCCAAAAATCTTCGATTCATTTTACTTTAGAGGGTTGCCCTGTTCAACCCTTTTTGTTGAACAACTCCTGTTTCGAGTATCAGCTTCGAAAATATCATGACACTTCGAATGATGACACTTCGATCATGATCAGCTTCGAAAATATCATAAGTCACTCAATGATTAATTGAAAAGTTCCAGCGACATTTTATTCATCTGAGAAATGATTGTAGGTAAAGAAGCTTTCAATGTGTTTATTCCAGAAACGCGCTAGGTTTCTTAGCTGCTTGATGGTGAAATTATCCAATAGTTAGAATGTTTATCTGCGAATTCTTGAGATGTACTTACAACTATTACACCGACCACTTTCAATTATGACTGTGAACCAAATTTTAATTTGTATTCCAATGTTGAAAAATTGTATAATATCTGTCAATGACTGCTACAAATAGACAATATATTAAACCATGGAAAAATATGCTATTTCACATGAAAGAATAACACCATCTCACTTAAAATTCTCTTCGTGAAAATTCTGTGATTTGCTGTCAACAACTTCCACAGCCAACTTGGCAAATAGTTTGACTATGATACAATGTTTTAGATCGAAGCAGATCTACAAACCATAGATTTTTCCAAGTGCCATCACTGTACATAGGCAAGATGTCAAACTTCCATTCTAGTGTATTATTATCTACTTCTATGATCCACATAAAGTAAACCATACACAGCAACAACATGCAATGATACAATATAATAACACACAAATCAGGACAACATTTAGCAGCAAAAAGTTAGAAGTAGTAATCCCATCCCAGACGCAAGCACAAAATGAGTAACGATGAGTCATCATGCTGACTCAGCCCCCCCTCTGGAAGGAAGGTGAGTAAGATGGTCAAGGATGTGCTGGGAGGAATGGGTCCGTGAGGAGGAAACCGTTCCTTATCCCCCTCTGGAAGGAAGGAAGGAAGGAGGAGCAGCAAGGGTAGGAATGTGGGAAGGTTAGAGGTAGAAAAGGCAGGTTTTGGTCGTTTTGGATGAGAAAGTCCATTTTTCGACATGAAGGAGTGCTCGGATGGGAAAACGGAGGGCAGATTCGGACATTTTGGCCAATTTTGGGTTAGGAAGGATGTCTCCAGCGACATCGGAGAGAAAAAGTTTTGAGGACGTTCCCCCCTCTGGAACGAGACTTCCAACTTTGGTACTAGAGATCGTAGAAAGTCGTGCAATAGCTCATTTGAAAGCTAAGAGTGAGACAAATTCAGTGGAAGAACGGCTTGTTCATATTTGCTTTCGTTTAGATGTGAGACGCCATTGAAAATTTTGGAAATTGGCGAAAAACGACAGAGTTAGAATTTCAATGAAAATGGCTCTAGTGGGTGAACGACGCCTCGGACGGGAAAACAGAGACCAGATTTGGAATCAGCGTGACATTCTGCATCTAGAGGGTGAGTTTCAAGTAAATCGGAGAGAAAAAGTTGAAAATTTTCTTCACACTGGTTCTCCACACGGGATTTTTTCGTGAAAATGTTAAATTGTAGCCACCTTTGGCGATGAATAGCGGAGGATTGGAAGTGAATGAAGAGCTCGGTTTTCTTTTAGGGGCAAGACCCCACTTTGCTCTCTAGGATCCTATCTTTTCAGATCTGTGGAAGGTTTCGTTTCCAAATGAGAGCATGTTTAAAATCGAATTTTTGCGCATTTTCCAAGATTTTGGAACTTTTTTTTCAACTCGGCTTCTGGTCATCGTAGAGAGGGGAAAAAATGAAAGGGGAGAGCGAGAAAACGTGACTGTCAAAATTTGAAGTCAATTGGAGCACTAGAACCGGAGATAGACGTGTTTAAAGTTTTTGAATGATGGAGATTACGTCATCAGCTGATCGACACACACTATATAAGTGGAAACTCGGTTTGTGGAAATCAGTTCTCCTCCCTACTGGGTTGGGGTAGGTGAACTCATGAGCTCCGATGATAGCATTGGAAATCTGAAAAACCGGGTTCTGTTAGAAACCGACTTAGAAAATTTCATTGCTGAAGTCAGCTAAGGCGTCAGACTTAGAGGTTAGCCAGGAGATGGCCTTCGTCTCCAGGCCATAAAAGACTCCAGAACTTTAAAGGCTTGTAACTTTGCTTCTACAAGTCCTTTTGACTTGATTCAAAAAAGAGTCGATCGCTATTGATCAGACCTATATTGACAGACTACTTATAAAATTTCATAAGTAGTACTAAAAAGTTGAAAATTTAAATTCACTATTTTTGGAGGTTTTCTGGGGTTTTCTATCCTGCTAAAGTCAGTGAAGGCATGTATAAGTGTATCTGAGCCAGTCTTTACATGATACAAGCGGCTTTTCACTGAAAGCGAGCATGACACGGAGAGTTTTGCTGTAATATTCCACTGACAGGGTGTTCCATCGGGACGGCGGACGATGCCGTAGTGATAAGTGTGGCAAGGGAGTGTGTCATATTTTAGACCGAAACCGCTGGGGTAACTCATGTTGGGCATTTGACACAGTTCTCAACGTGGCACTTTGAACGCCAATCGGTTGAGTCTTAGCTATCTTGTCATGGGTGGCCTCTAAACATCTCCATTGCAAAACGCTTGTGAATCACGGCTTGCTATCAAGCTGATCAAAGTCTGCCAACCTCTTGTAAATATCTCTATCGGTTTTCATGTCTGTCTATCAAGTCATTGACGGTGCAAGTCACGAAGGTTTTCGGTGTCATACTTCCTGTTGGTGGGCGTTCTTTCGAGACAGCGGTGAAGTCCGTAGCGATGAGTACTGCACGGTACGTTGGCAATGGTAATCCTTGTGAAACCTCTCTGCGTCATGTTTCCAAGTGGTCACCTTTCGTCTCAACGTTGTACTCTGACCGCCAGGGCGACATTTAGCTATCTGCCACAGGTTACCTCATAAAATCTCCATTGCACTTGTCTCCCGATAGTTGGCCATACATGCGAGAATGAACCATGAGTTCTGCTTGCCTCTATCACCGAGGCTAAATGATGAAAGGATGAAATGGAAGGGCACTCTTGCGCCACACGCAACCACAAGCTCATTTCTCTCTTCGCTAGTGAACAAGCTCTTGTGAGTGTCGTCAGAATGTATATCATGTTGTAGAAAATTTTACTGCAACACAGGTTGATGTATAGTTAGAAAGTTTGATCATGACGTTTTATGAAACACAAATGTCATAAAAAGGTAAGCGTTAGTGTAGTCAAATAGTTTTTACCGTGACACACGTTTGTGAAAGTAAAGTTTGATCATCGAAGTTTTATTCGTGAGTGTCGTCAGAAAGTGTATCATGGCTTGCAAAAGCAAAGTTAGTGTAGTCAAATAGTTTTACCGCGACGCACGTTTGTAAAAGTAAAGTTTCATTATCGAAGTTTTATTCGTGAGTGTCGTCAGAAAGTATATCATGGTTTGCAAAAGCGACGTTTAGTCAAATAGTTTTACTGTGACACACGTTTGTAAAAGTAAAGTTTGATCACCGACGTTCTATTCGTGAACATAGTCAGAAAGTGTGTCATGTTGTACAAAAGTTTTACCGCAACACAGGTTGATGTATAGTTAGAAAGTTTGATCATGGCGTTTATGAAACACAAATGTCATAAAATGCAAGCGCTAGTGGAGTCAAATAGTTTCTACCACAACACACGTTTGTGAAAGTAAAGTTTGATCATTTGAAGTTTTGTGACTGACTGAACTCACAACAGCATTAGAAAGTTTAGCACAACACAAATGTCATGAAAATATACTTTATTTGGTCTTTGATTTAACATCATTGAAAGCCACTTTGCTAATAGCAATGACAATATGGCTTATTTTATTCAGAAGCAAATGATCGCCGTAACCATGAAAGTTGTCCATCCGAGAAATAATCTTCCGCAGATGTCGTGTATAAAACTCAGAAGCATCAGTAACATATTCTTGTCCGTATGAGCGAAATTGAAAGTCAACACTTTCCGCTGCTTCACCTTGTGGAAAATGAATGTAATTGACATGTGCAATAAAGTGAGCCTTGATGATACTGTGTTCGAAATAAGATATCAACTCCGTAAATATTTCTCGTGTGTAGTCTAAACATGCTTCCAATTCTGTCTCCTCCATTTGAAACTCAAGGACGTAATCTTGTATTAAGCCTCCGAAGCTCTCTTGATGAAAACGAATCGAGCAATCATCATGTTTCAATGTATTGACTTCAGGTGACATGGTTGAGTCTATTGCTAAACATCATTTTTGACTAAGACGATTTCAATAACGCGTTACAAATGTTTGTGCGCACATCGGGAACTCTAGCTCGTCTGTGATTGGACGAGAGGTCTCATCCATTCACCGCTTGGGAAAATCTTATAAAAGGCAGTGCACCAGCTCTGCTCTTCACATTTATCTTTCACAAGGTGAGTGTCGGTGAGCTCCTGCTATCAGGTTGTTTTGACTTGCTATCAAATTGAATAGTCTCTTGCTATCAAGAGATCCACTTCTGCTCATAAAACATATCATCGCTGCAATACCTCCTTCGCTCTAGCGTTCCTTCGGGACGACGGGTACTGCCGTAGAGGGATTGCGTTGCACGGGTTGTTCGTCGTTTGTTAGACCGAAACCTCTGAGCCGTTGCTTATGTTGGGCGTTTGACTTCATACTCAACGTGATGCTTTCTCTCGCCAGGTCAGAGTACTTCAGCCATTCGACAAAGGTTAGTCTTTATGATATGGAGTAGAGTGAAATGTAATTCATTAGATGTCACTTCAATGATTGTTCCGATGATAAACGTTGACTAGGCAAATGAAACGATTCTCATCTTCCTTTTCAGTGACTGAAGTCTTACTATTCAGTATCTATTATCGACTGTCCGTCATAGAATTCACCAAAATTGAGAATTACCGCATTGCTGCTGAGATGGAGAAGGGCACCATCGAGCAATGTAAGTATTTGTATCAAGGTTGACTCACTCTATTACTAACATCATTAGGGTGCACATCCTAATTAAAATCAAGAGCCCCTCCCTTATTTTGTTCATGTTTAAACCGAATCCAAATTTTACCTCTGCTTATCTTTGCTGCCATTCTTTTTCAGTGCATGAATGTATTCGTAATGGGGAACGCGTCCCCCAAGGAGTAATCGGGGAAGCCTATGAGCGTCTTGGCAAGTGTAAGTATCTTTAACATCTCATGTTTAGGCTGTTTCAGATCCTCTGCATCATCCCTGTCTCATTATCTAATCTCTCTTTCCTCGCTACAGACTTGGCCAAGATGAAGAAGTGGGAAGAAGCCGCGAGGAATTCCCGGCCCTACCTTTCCACCCATCTACCTCCGCTCAAGGTTCGACCCATTTCTCGGGCATCGTCATCGCCCCACCTCCACCGCCTGTTCCGCTCTCTCCACCAGTCCCTGCTCCCCGTCACCACGTCCCTCCGACAGCGAAGCCCAGGACCCTTCCACCTTCGCCTCGCGTCCCACTCCTGCCTCCTCCTCAACCATCGGTGTTGCCGGAGATCAATTAATTAGATGGTAAGTAACCGTGATTGGGAAAAGGGGGACAAGACTTCAAACCTGAAATTATGATCATGTCACTAATCTCTTTTCTCTTTTTCTCAACAGATCTGGCGGCCTACCTCCTGGACGGCGGCGTTCCCTCCCGCCCCATAGTCATCCCAGCATCGCCACAACCACCTGCAGCAAACGACCTCCCTCTCCTCTCCGTCAAATCGGTGGAGAGATTGCTGACGGAACAGGAGTTGGAGATAGTCGGAGAGGAGAGGGAGATTGAAGTCGAAGAGAAGAAGGACCTTCGATGCCTGCGGTGTGACAGGGTCTTCGCCTCAGCCTACATTTTGAGACGTCACACCGCTGGCAATGCCTGCAGGGGAGGAAAGCGCCGACCGATCCCTCAACGACCCAAGTGTGAAGGTTGTGGACGTAGGTTCTACAACAGCACCAACTTGCGAGTCCACATCGAAGGCGGTTCCTTTGGCAGTGTGAGGCAACCACCAACGTCATCAGGTAGGAAGCATCCTTCATCGCACGTCGGCTTTTCTTGTTCTTCGTGTCGGAAGACCTTTCCTACAGAGTTTGTTCTTTCTTCGCACGCACTCTGTCACACACATTCCACTGAGCTTTACACTGACAACAACGTCACTCTAAGGCTGAGCAAGTTTTTCCTTGAGAGGCTCGTTCGCGACTATGAGTTAGAAAGCTCTGAACCTGTACAAGATATTCATCCTTTCTTGATGAATAATATAGGCTTGATTCATCAAATGTTGGCGAGCTTAGATAGATTTTTGCTCAAAGGCATGTTCTATCTCACTGCTCGTTTCAGTAAGGTAGACAGTAGCACGGGAGAAGTAGAGTCCACTGTGACCATTAGGATAGCCTCCTGTGCTGCTGATCTCATAGGTGATGTAAACGAGTGGATAGAGAGACATGCGACCTATCTCGTCAGCAACTTAAATAAATTTAATTAAAGAGACAGCGGTCTGGTCTTTGATGGGATAGAGAACGTTGACATTAAAATCAATCTTTTAGAAAATTTGCAAGGGAGCGGTTGTTTCACCGTCCCCAAAGCACTGGCTGACAAAAAGGCTGTCATCAATGTAGAGTGTCAGTCCCATTGTTTCAAGTATGCCGTCCTCTCCATTCTTCACTATAATGATGTAGATAGGAATCGTCAAAGAGTCACCAAGCATTGTGAATGGGAGGATGAACTTAAGTTTGACGGGTTAGATGTCAACACATTAGATTTTAAAGGCATCGCCCAATTTGAAAAACTCAATAACATTAAGATAGTCATCCATGTCTGGGAAAAAGGTCTGAAGGGCGTTTGGTATAACAACCGCCAAAAAAGTAACTTCGACCGGGTTGTCAATTTTCTCCTAGTCTATAGCGACAACCACCTAGAATGGCATTATTGTGGCATTCCTAAAATTTCAAAGTTATACCATCATCAAGCAACCTATAGGGATAATTTCTACTACTGTGATCGCTGCACACGGCGTTTCACATCCAAAGCATTTTTTGACCAGCACTACGAGTGGTGCTCTCGGGGTAAACTTCAAATGGAAGTCATGCCCAAAGATAAATTTGATAGGTATGAGGAAAACGGCAATGAGCTCAGTCCCATATGTACCATCTATGCGGACATTGAATGTTATATTGAACAAGAAGACCTAAGTCATGAGCCAGAAGCCATTGCCTGCTATGAAGTTTGGCATCCATATTATAGGAACCAAAATAAAATGCATGTGTGGCAAGGCGAGGAGTGCGTTGAAAACTTCCTCAACTTTTTAGATAGGAAAGCCCGTTTTCATCAACGGTATGAAACGGAGCTGACTAGGAAACCCATGTGCTTCACAGAAGCCGATAAATTCAAATTTGATTGGACCACGGAATGTCCCCGTTGCTGTTCATCCTTTGATGATCAGCAACATAAGAAAGTGAGGGACCATTACCATCTCAGTGGTAAATTTAGGTCTGCCTTATGCAGTAAATGTAATATGAAACTTAGGCTCAAACGGCGAACGCTCCCCGTCATCTTCCATAACTTTAAATGTTATGATGCTCACATCATCATTCGCCATGGATTCGGTAAAATGAAATCCTGGTCATCCAAAGTGATTGCACAAAGTAAGGAAAAATTTATGTGCATCACTGCCAAAGTACAAGTAGATAAGACGAAGGAGGGGAAGCCTGTCTTCTATGACATAAAGTTTCTAGACAGTTTCCAGTTTATGTCTTCTTCCTTAGCCGCGTTGGCTAATAATTTAGAAACACTTCCCCTCACTCAACATTTAAAGAAAGACTATCCCAACATAAGTGACAGTCTGATACGACGGAAAGGGGTGTTTCCTTATATTTATTTTAGTTCAATGGATACATTGAAAGAAGCATCCCTTCCGTCCATCGATAAATTTAAAAATGATTTGACGGGTGAGGACTGTTCGCTGGATGAATATAGGCATGCAGAGCAAGCATGGTTAGAATTTAGGTGTCGCACGTTTGGTGACTACATGCTTGCCTACTTAAAATTAGACGTCTATCTGTTGGCTAACGTGTTTGAGACTTTTAGGAAAGTCACATTAGAACATGACGCCTTAGACCCCGTCCATTTTGTTAGTCTGCCGGGTCTGTCCTATCAGTCAGCCTTCAAGATGACGAAAGAGTGAATACATTTACTGCAAGATGCAGAAATGTACACGTTATTTGAACGTGGTATTAGGGGAGGCTTAACATTTGTTAACAAACATGTTGTCAACAGCACCCAGGACATAAGATCGACCACGCATTTAATGTACATAGACCAAAATAATCTATATGGGAGTGCATTATCCAAGCCTTTGCTACAGTCTGACTTGCAATGGGTAGAGCCCCATGACATTGAGCACTTCTCCAATCCAGCACACATCATGGCACTGGGAGATGAGGCCGACATAGGTTATTTATTTGAAGTCGACCTCATCTATCCAGAATGTATTAAGAATAGAACAGTTGATTTTCCTCTCGCACCCAAATCTGGCATAGTCAGTCCAGATGTGTTCTCTCCCTTTATGGAAGAACACAATAAGCAATATGAGGCGGAAAATGACTCAAAATATAAACCCACTAGGAAGTTGTTGCTCACCCAATTGAACAAGCAGCATTATATCGTGCACTATTCCATCCTCAAATTCTATCTAGGTATAGGGATGCAACTTGACAAAGTCCATCGCGCTATCCAGTTTAGGCAGAAGCCCTTTCTAAAACCGTATATGGAATTTAATAGTAAGAAACGGGCTGAATCCAAGAATCCTTTCGAAAAGGACTTCTTTAAATTTAAGAATAATGCCCTCTTTTGGTAAAACCATGGAGGATGTAAGAAAGCGCATGGACTATCGTATCGTGACTCATCCGGAAACGAGTATCAAGCGATGCCGCTCACCGCTGTTTTGTCACCATCATGTCATTTCCGAAGACATCACTGGTTTTAAAATGTTAAAATCCAAGGCAGAACTTTGCAAGCCCATTTATGTTGGTCAAGCTGTCTTGGATCACTCCAAGTTAGAAATGTACAAGTTGTTTTACCACACCTTTAAAACTTGTCCATTGATCCAACATGTGGAATTAGTAGGAGGCGATACAGATAGCTTCTTCCTAGCTTTGACAATCACTAGCCAAGTCAAGCAGGAAGACATTTTAAAATATTTAGCACCCAAGTTTGATAGTTCCAACTATCCCACTAACCATCCGCTTTACTCTACCACAAATAAAGCGAAGCTTGGCTGCTTCAAGGATGAGTGTGCCAGCAAACAGATAGAGGAGATGATCTTGCTTCGCCCCAAGATGTACTCCATGAAGCTAAAATCCTTAGAGCTTTCTATTAAACGGGCGAAAGGCTTCTCGAAGTCAATCGTTAGAAAAATGACACATAGGGACTATCAACATGCCTTAGATTCACTTAAAATTAAAAAAGTAGAAATTACCATTTTAAAATCACAGTCGCATCAAGTCAGAACAACGACATTTAGGAAACGAGGTCTCTCAGCTTGGGAAGACAAGCGATGCTGGATGAGTCCTAACCCCGCATTACCGTACGGTCATCCAGACACTCATCTACCTCCACCCAAGAGACAGAAACTTTTTCTTCCTCCGTCCGGCGATGTATGATGATGAATGCTTCCTCTCTGTTGTGGTTGATGCTTTGCTTTTTCACTCCATGGCGTTTTCTATGGGTGTTGTGGGTGAGTGCCTTGTAACATGCGTCCAACTCCTGATCACAGCATATCATCGATGGGGTATCCAATGCTTTTGCTGACTTTGTTTTGTCACTGTACAGTTCTCGACATATCAGTGACTTTGTTTTCTCCCTGCACATCAGTGACTTTGTTTTTCTCCCTGCACATGAGTGACTTTGTTTTCTCCGTGTATAGTATTGACTATGTGTGACTGTGATGAAATGTCTTTCATTCAATAACATATGATGTACAGACTATCTCGTTTTTCTTTTGACATAAAGTTGCGGGTCAAACAGGTGGGACTGACTTGATAATAATGTCATAACCATGTCACTGTTTGTAAGATAGGTGAAATATAAATGAAGTCAGAATCATTTCGCTGTTTGTAGAGTTAGAAATAAAGTTGATGATTGTAAAGTTAGAAATAAAGTTATAACCATGTCGCTGTTTGTAAGAAAGGTGAAATATAAATGAAGTCAGAATCACTTCACTGTTTGTAAAGCTAGAAATAAAGTTGTTTGTAAAGTTTGTAAGATAGGTGAAGTATAAAATAAAGTTATAAGTATTTCACTGTTTGTAAAGTTTGTAAGATAGGTGAAGTATAAAATAAAGTCATAAGTATTTCACTGTTTGCAAGATAGGTAAAGTATAAAATAAAGTCATAACCATGTCAGAGTTTGTAAGTTGTCATCCTCACCAACGAATGTAGCATCATGACAATTTCTTCGGCTTAAGAAGCATCAACCACTTCGCTGACTCATGTCTATAAAAAGCTCTGACTCATGAAGTGGTAAAGCACCAGTCAGTTAGATAAGAATCTAATCAGTCTTATTCAACCTCTTCACCGACACGTATGTGGGCATCATTTCATGTCTATAAATAGCGCTGACTCATCATAAAGCGATGAACCTTGCTGATGACCTTTTCACCGACACGTGTGTGGGCGATAACTCATTCAAAACGCATCATGTGATTAACACGATTCTATTAACTGTGACTCATACAGATAACGCATTAAAGATTTAACAATGTCAGCTACTTTACTGATATCACGTAAACCAGTCATGATACAATGTCCGTTGTGAAACACTGCAATGTGTACAGGATGCCACTTCCGAATCAGAGCAGCAGGAAAAAGTTCAGTTTCATAAAATATACAATGATTACTAGTTTTAATGTTGGCTAGATTCACTAACATCTTCAATTGAACAGACACTACTATATTCTTCAATGTCAGGGGACTGAGGCGAAGATGAGGCATGAGTGTTCGCATTTTCTTGACGACTTCGTAACACATGGACTGCATCACGAAATGAGAAAGCTTTGCTAGGACTTGGATTTTGCCGCAGCGAAAGATTTGAAGATTTCGACCGTTGCTCATGCGAATGACCAACATTTGTGGACGACCGCGATGATAGACTGAATCGGGAAGATGGGTATGCAACTGCTCTAAATCGATGTCTCTTCTGAGATTCATTTCGCGCATGGTGTTGATGATGCGGATGAGGAGCATGATTCACAAATGACATGAGGGTTGAGTGAACCACCCTATTATTCTTTTCCCATGAGGGTTTTGGAATCATGATGTAGCAGTGATCATTATGTAGAATCATCTCTTGAATGCGAATAAATACAATGTCGTCTCCTACGTTAATGACACGGCAAGAGTTGGATAGGATTGCGCGATGCAACTTTCGTAGTTGAAAGCGTTCTACAGTTATCTGAATTTGACGTTTCGCATCATGAAATGCAACACACTGAGTTTTCCATGATACATGGAGCCATGCTGATAATTTCCACATGATCATGACTCAAACCTGAGTGAAGAATGTAATGCCTAAGAAAGAAGGAGAGAGTAATGTTCATGTGTGGCATGGTGAGTGTACATTTTCTTTCTTGATACGGTGGCCGTTAGGCTGTGGTCTCATAAAGACCGATGGTGCGTTCTCAGTGTGCGTGTGTGGAGAGTGTTACTGTAGTTGATCATCATCAACATGGACATAATTTTTGAAGGTTATGGAGACAAGATAGGGATTCAACGTAAACAACCTTCCGTCCCTGCGCGGACCCATGTAGATGGTTTGAATTTTAATTTCGAAGGAGTAGAATCCTTTTCCCAAAATGGGGAGAGGTTTGCAACTGAGTAAGTCGAATTCGCTGCCCTCCTTTTCATGGATTATGAGACAGTGTCTATCCATATGAACATACATGTATCGTCTTTCCATGATGGGAACTTGTGGCCGCTTCCCATTGTGTCGAACAATTTCTTTGGGAATGGTGAGATTTTCTTTCAGGAATGTTTCAAGAGTATTGAATTGTAACCGTGTCCAATAGTCTAACGGTACACACATGGCGAGTCCATACTTTGTTGACATGACCTTTAGATAAGCCATCCGATGAATTGGAGTTTTTATGATCACGACTTCTCCATGATGAGTTATCTTTTGATTGAAAGCATTTTACCCGATGCTAAAGTAATGGAGTTCAGTGTACCCAGTGCGAGAGCAGAGGAGTTGATGGCTTCGAGCAACTGCATGGTTAGCGCAAGGACGGAAATGATTGCCATGAGCTCAGTCGTCCGTTTTATAATCAGACCTAGCTCCAATCATTGCGTTTCCCTTTTCATGTTTTCCCTGTCTTTGTTACGTGACAAAGAGTTATCACACGTGAACTTTTGACTGCGTGGGTGGAGACCTTCCCTATTAATACACGAAGTCGTTCTAGTCCTCACAAAGACTTTATTGACACACCCCTTCTAGCGAACAAAGACGCATTCATTTATCTAACAAAGAGCCCGATAGTTATGCACAAAGCGCAATGACCCATGTTGTGTCACGCCCCTTTTCTCGAACAAAGACGCATTCATTTATCTAACAAAGCGCAATGACTCATGTTGCTCTATACACCATTACAAAATACTCAGTGAAATGAAATCTTTATTACATCTACACAATGTGTCGACGATCAAACAAAGTCGTGGATGAAAACACACTCATTTGAATCATGATATATTTCACAACGTATGCATTTCCTTCCATCGTCTCTTCCATATTCTCCATAATTTTCTCCGTATGTCGTGCATAAGATAGGTCACTAAGAGTAGTCCATTCTGAGCAATAGAATTCAAAACGAAGTGGCTTTTGCAAATCTTTCAACTCAATATAAGCAATGAGTCTACCCTTCACATCTTGAGGTTGTAAACTCTCTATTAATCTTTTGAAGAGAGGAAGACTTTCAGTTGCTGCCACTTTCATATCATTCATCTCTACTTTAAATGTAAGTTTCCAAGCTTGCAAAAATCCATCGAATCCTTGTTTATCAAGAGTCAAGTGACACATGTGGTTAGCTAGTGTACGATGCGCCATCATAAACGTTGTAAATATAGATTCCACATTGCTTCAATGACTTCCACTATGAATAAAACAGAAATAACAATCATGTTCCACTGTAAGTCTATTCAACACCAGACGAAATTCACAAGTACAGAATACACTTCATAAAATTATCATCACTCATTCATAAGGAGTAAAAACATGTTTTACATATACTCATGCTGTTGATAATAATATAGATACAGTTCATTAACGTCATAGAGACTACAATGCCAGCGTGAAGAGTTTTGCAATGTAGGTAGCTTTATTTCTAGTATTACAATGGGATGGTGGTCTGTAAAGGTGATGTCTCCCTTCGAAACATATAGCCATGTCAAAAATCATTTCATCTCTAAACTTCTTTTGATCACAATGCATATGATAGTCCTGTCTTACACGATCTACCCAACTTGGTAAATATAAATTATCAATGTGCAACTGAAGTGTTCCTGCTTCTTGTTCAGAATCATTTCCTAATATTTTAACAATATGAAAACCTGACAGCCACCGTTTGAAATCACTTATCAAATACGTTTCATTTACAAATCCAATATGAATCAAAATAGAAGGATCAAGACCATGCACATGACGTCGTGACCATTCGTCTTTGTGTGGAGGACAGTAGGCAAATCTATGATATACACTAACAGCAGTTTGATCGCTTTCTCTCATTGCAATAGCACTCAAGTCCTGCATGGGTGTTCCCTCACTGTCTATGAAGATGACAACCTACAATTTCAAAAAGACTTAATTACAAAATAATACATTGAGCAGGAACTTTACAAGGATGTCTGTCCTTTACATAACAAAAGATACATACAACATGATTACAATGTTTTATTTGAACATAACGCACAAGACCGCGTTTTCCACATTCACTACATACTAACTGATTGCAATACTTAAGATTTCTCTTTGGTGGTATCACTATCTTTCTTTGATGCGCGACGACGTTTAGGATTGATGACAGGTTCTTGACACTCTTTGACACAAGAACCAATGACTTTCTCAATGTGATCAAGACCTGTTGACTCAGGTTGATGATGAATTTGAGCAACGCGCAAATTGAGAGAAATCAAATTACCATCAGATTGATGAGGTCCCACATAAACAGCAGGCACATCAATATGAAAGGAATAAAAGCCTGCACCTAGCGATGACAATTCTGTTTCAACTGACTGTTCAACTGTCACTCCTGAAGTGACTTTACAATACTTGCTTTGCAAAATATAGCAGCGATTGCCGCGATACGAAGGTTTGTAATAAGAAGTTTTCTTTTCTGGCCACAACTGTAATAGTTCAGTGGGAATAAGAGCCTTTTGCCTCACAAAGTCTTCTAAAATGTTAGGCTGCTGACGCAACCAATTATCAATAGGGATACTCAGGTTTTGACCGCAACGATTTACTTGCGTATCCACTTTTGGTAAGTATACCGCCGGCATTTCAAGATAGAGTCGAACACCGTTGTAGCGCACTTGTTGTTTGTAGGTAGGATAGCCGTGAATTACCTTTTCAATTTTCGGATTCCACAGCCCGAGATGTTGAGGATTCAGTGATGCAGCAGTTGGAGTAGGATTCATGGCCATGGCAGTCTGCAACGAAAGAATACCACTAAGTACATTCATGATCATCAGAGAAAAGAAAATTGTTAGCTTAGCAGTGACATATGAGGTTGCCCTTAAGAGGACCTTTTGGGGCGTTCACATGATTTAAAGCTCATCACCAAAGTCTAAGTCTTCGTCATCGTCCAGTAAATTAAATGTCTTGGGCTTAGGACCCAAATTGAGTTTCAATTCCCTAAAAGACTCAAAGGTAAAGCGTCTAGGCGGTGGAGGTGGCGGTGGTGATGGTTCAACAAAATAGGCTTGTACAATCATCGGCCACACACTCTCCTGCGTCTCTCTTCTAAAGTGCTGGTAGGGTTTAGGCCACACAGTCATGACACTCACTTGCAAATTTGTAAACAGGATTGATCAGACAAAGTTGAGAGGGGAGAATGGCTCTAGCAAGTCACACACACTTTCCAAGTCAAGAGAATGAAATGAAGAGAAAATGGGGAGACGTCGGCTTTTATAGTCTCCTGCGAAACCACATTTGACACTATGAGAGCCAATCAGAGACCTCCGTTTCTCCCCTGACTTCGTTGCGGCAGGGAAAAGGAGGCACGCGGACGACTGACTCATGAATGCTTTTCCCAAATCTTGTAGTCAAATCTAGTTTAGC
The DNA here is from genome assembly GCA_907163375.1 of Prostheceraeus crozeri. NCBI lineage: Eukaryota > Metazoa > Platyhelminthes > Polycladida > Euryleptidae > Prostheceraeus > Prostheceraeus crozeri. Next base: position 207,082 of record CAJQUW010005758.1, read on the forward strand.
ACATTGAGTTGAATATGAATGTGTTTTATGCGACATAAGAGCAAGTTGGATCCATGCTCTTGAAATGAATCTAGTCGAGATGCAATTTTCGCCATGTGTCGCTGATAGAAATCTTTTGGATCATGTATCGTCTCTGCAGAATAGGATGCAAAATGAAACACTACACGTTCACCTGCATGCTCATCAGTCACTTTCTCAAATTCAATCTCTGCAACTAATCGTCCTTTCACATCTTTATTCATCAAACTGTCCATGAGCTGTTGGAAAACGAAGTAGCCCATAGCGATAGCAAATACTTAGTCTGTCTTTTCATGATGAAATGAGATGATGTAGTCCCTAATCACACCACGAAGACTTTGTCGATGAAAGCGTAGTGAACAAAATTCATTCGTAAACTCTACTGCTTCTGTCCTTCGGAGACATAGCATGAATGACATTCAGGTGTAAAATGTCACGCTGAATCCAAATCTGGTCTCTGTTTTCCCGTCCGAGGCGTCGTTCACCCACTAGAGCCATTTTCATTGAAATTCTAACTCTGTCGTTTTTTCGCCAATTTCCAAAATTTTCAATGGCGTCTCACATCCAAATGAAGGCAGATATGAATAAGCCAATTCTTCCACTGAATTTTTTCTCACTCTTAGTTTTCAAACGAGCTATTGCACGACTTCCCACGATCTCTAGAACCAAAGTTGAAAGTCTCGTTCCAGAGAGGGGGGGTCAGAACTTTTTCTCTCCGCTTGAGCTGGAAACACGATCCTAGACCCAAAATTGGCCAAAAAGTCCAAATTTGCCCTCCGTTTTCCCATCCGAGCACTCCTTCATGCCGAAAAACGACCTTTCTCATCCCAAAACCACCAAAATCCTGCCTTTTCTAACTTTGACGTTTTCCTGCCATTTTTCTCTCTAAACCCAGGAAAATAGGGCCAAACTGAGCTTTCCACTGCATTTTTCTCACTCTTAGCTTTCAAATGAGCTATCACACGACTTTCTACGATCTCTAGAACCAAAGTTGGAAGTCTCGTTCCAGAGGGGGGGGGTCAGAACTTTTTCTCTCTGCTTGAGCTGGAAACACGATCCTAGACCCAAAATTGGCCAAAAAGTCCAAATTTGCCCTCCGTTTTCCCATCCGAGCACTCCTTCATGCCGAAAAACGACCTTTCTCATCCCAAAACCACCAAAATCCTGCCTTTTCTAACTTTGACGTTTTCCTGCCATTTTTCTCTCTAAACCCAGGAAAATAGGGCCAAACTGAGCTTTCCACTGCATTTTTCTCACTCTTAGCTTTCAAATGAGCTATCACACGACTTTCTACGATCTCTAGAACCAAAGTTGGAAGTCTCGTTCCAGAGGGGGGGGGGTCAGAACTTTTTCTCTCTGCTTGAGCTGGAAACACGATCCTAGACCCAAAATTGGCCAAAAAGTCGAAATTTGCCCTCCGTTTTCCCATCCGAGCACTTTTTCATGCCGAAAAACGACCTTTCTCATCCCAAAACCACCAAAATCCTGCCTTTTCTAACTTTGACGTTTTCCTGCCATTTTTCTCTCTAAACTTAGGAAAATAGGGCCAAACTGAGCTTTCCACTGCATTTTTCTCACTCTTAGCTTTCAAATGAGCTATCACACGACTTTCTACGATCTCTAGAACCAAAGTTGGAAGTCTCGTTCCAGAGGGGGGGGGTCAGAACTTTTTCTCTCTGCTTGAGCTGGAAACACGATCCTAGACCCAAAATTGGCCAAAAAGTCCAAATTTGCCCTCCGTTTTCCCATCCGAGCACTCCTTCATGCCGAAAAACGACCTTTCTCATCCCAAAACCACCAAAATCCTGCCTTTTCTAACTTTGACGTTTTCCTGCCATTTTTCTCTCTAAACTTAGGAAAATAGGGCCAAACTGAGCTTTCCACTGCATTTTTTCTCACTCTTAGCTTTCAAATGAGCTATCACACGACTTTCTACGATCTCTAGAACCAAAGTTGGAAGTCTCGTTCCAGAGGGGGGGGGTCAGAACTTTTTCTCTCTGCTTGAGCTGGAAACACGATCCTAGACCCAAAATTGGCCAAAAAGTCCAAATTTGCCCTCCGTTTTCCCATCCGAGCACTCCTTCATGCCGAAAAACGACCTTTCTCATCCCAAAACCACCAAAATCCTGCCTTTTCTAACTTTGACGTTTTCCTGCCATTTTTCTCTCTAAACTTAGGAAAATAGGGCCAAACTGAGCTTTTCACTGCATTTTTCTCACTCTTAGCTTTCAAATGAGCTATCACACGACTTTCTACGATCTCTAGAACCAAAGTTGGAAGTCTCGTTCCAGAGGGGGGGGGACGTGCTCAAAATTTTTTCTCTCCGATGTCACTGGAAACATTCTACCCCAAAATTTCACCTAGATTCCGGATCTGCCCTCCGTTTTTCTATCCGAGGCCTCCTTCAGCCGAAAAACGTTTAGAACAGTAGATAAGTTTAGAACAGCCGGGAAAAATGATGATGCAAGAATATAAGAAACAACGATTTACAAAAAAAGCGATGTAAGTCAAGCGCTTCAAGCGCGTGTCATCGTGCTTTGGGATGATGCGCCAGATTCGCAGTATAATCCCTTATATCCCACGTGATCTACTCCTGACATTGATTACTTCCATGGTCATCTCAAAGTTGGATTACTGCATTCCTGTCATGTATGGAATCCCTGAGCAACAAGTGAAGCGATTACAATCTGTGCTAAATGCAGCCGCCCGTATGATTTACGGCACTTCCCGCTATTCGTCAATAACTCCTTTGTTAAATGAATTACAGTGGCTGCCTATTCGTCAACGTATTGCTTATAGACTATCAGTTCTGACCTTCTGTTGTCGTCGAGAGTGTGCTCCTGATTATCTCAGCTGCTCCCTGGTGGATGTCTCCTCTATGCCTGGAAGATCCCGATTGCGGTCTGCAGATTCATTCTGCATTGCGGTCCCATCTTATCGATGCCCAACTTTCGGTGGTAGATCATTTCCGGTAGCTGCTGCGAGGAGTTGGAACTCACTTCCCCAGAACTTGCGAGCGATTGACAATATGCGTTCCTTCAAGAAACAAGTGAAGAAATACCTTATCGATCTTACCTATAAATGACTTTCCTTTGTATCTCTTTTATTTCTATTTCTTATATTGTAAATTGTAAAGTGGCCTTGAAGCCTCGTAGCATAATGCCACTCTAAATATAGTGCATATTTGAATTGAATTGAATTGAATTGAATTCAAAAAAAGCCATGCCACATTACTCCTCATTATGTCATTAGCTCATCGGTTGGAATTATGTATGCAGATATTACCTAGCTCATTAAGTCAATCTTTCAACATGTAGATGTTTATTTTGCTCAAATAATTATTATCTCGTGAGCATTGAACTATGGAATGAACGAACCTATGAATAAAAAATTCAAGAATAGCTTTCAAGATTGTGCATGTCAAAAACGATGTGGATTCCTGTTGCTTGACACCGCACTTGTTCAATTTACATAATAATGATGTTTGCGACGAATATATGCAAAAAAGCATCACGATTCAGGTCATGGTCTGATCAACACATCATTCAAGACAATCTCAAAAACATCATGGCGATCTAATTAACTGACGGTGGGCATTACATTTCCAATATGGAGATACTGGTGCATAATGGTACATTGTTGTCATATTCTTGCGGATGCATTTTTATCAAATATTGACTGTGCAAGTTTTTAATAATTCGCGTATTTCACCTTTCACGTTCATATGACACATTTTTAGTACTAGAAAAGATAAAATGGCATTCAATGAAACACGAATACGAGTATAATTTAATGTTTTATTGACAACCTGTGAACGTGTATGTTTGACAGATGACTTAAAATCATAATTCTATCAATGTTTGAGCTAAATAAATATAAAAAATAGCATTTATGAAGTATCATATAGAAATAGTTGTGAACAATTCTGTGCGATCAACTGATGAATGAATAACATTCCTGGTTTACGAAGCGTCAACATCGTTATGAGTGAGCATTAAATGGTTCACCGCTTGGAAGTATTCATGAAAAAACTAGACGCATCACTTGCATTGAGTTTACAAGCAGTAATGCATAAGCGATAGCCATGCGAGCGAAAGAGTAATTGGGAAATCAATTTTATCAATGAGAACCTCAGAAGTAGGCTTCTAAAGATTAAAAGTTGAATATTAAATTCGAAATGATTATTTGAACATTAAGACCTACTTATCACAACGAGCTTTTCAAGAATGTATGTTGAAAGATATTTAGACATAAGATGCACATGCACGGTCTGTATAAGATGAAGAACATTACAATGACTAGAAGGTCAAGCAGTGTTTAACTGGGCATTCAGTCTTTATATCGGAGAAGCACTTGGAAAAACATGATCTGTCTGACCTACTGTATATTATAAATATATACATACATGTATATTAATAATAAAATTCGCCATTGGCCGATTAGTTCAAAATAATCAAAATAAACAAGGCCAATAAAAAAGATCTTATTAATGATAGCATTTCGATTGGTTCTTTATCAAATCAGATGGAAAAGGAAAATTTTTCCATCTGATTTGATAAAGAACCAATCGAAATGCTATCAGTAATAAGATCTTTTTTATTGGCCTTGTCTATTTTGATTATTTTGATATATATAATATATAATATTTATACATATATATATATATATATATATATATATTTGTGAAAATGGCTCAATCAAGATAAATAAATGTATTTTCACAAATTTTTCGTGATTGCGACTGCAATACGTCATCAGGTAATAAGGTAATAGAAAGATTACAAAACATTATTTTGAAATTTATATGTAAATGAAGAAACTATGTGGAGTATCATATATAGTAAAGTATTCATATATATATATATATATATAAAGATAAGTAATAGATGCTTCGAATATGGCAAATAATAATTATAAAAATTAAAAAACACTCGAATCTGCCAGGAAATATTGAATTAAATAGCCCGACCGGTTTCACTAGTCTACTAGCTATTCAAGGGCAAAATGAATCATACATCAACTAAAATTCAAATGACATACACATCAACAAGGAGAGGTGAAGGATTTGAAGTCATAAACATTCATTCTCAGAAGAATCTTCACTAGCATCAGATATCACTGTTTAACGAAGCCTTCAATATCTTCATTAATCTTTTTTCTTTTTCTTCCCTTATTGACTTATTTATATAATTTGACTTTTTCATAATATATTGACTTTATATTTAATTCAATATTTCCTGGCAGATTCGAGTGTTTTTTTTTTATAATTATTATATATATATATGTAAATATTATATCTATTGACTTAGGTGCTGCTTCCTACCATTTTATGAGGCATGAGTCACAGAGGATTTTCTCCTTTTTAGAGGATTGATTGAAGTTTCTGATTGAGTTTCTACCACGACCACTCTTTGCGTTTAATCAGAGGCGAGTGGGAATGTTTCGTTCTTCCAGGGTGAGATATAATTGATGAAAAAGAGGTGAAAGGGTTTTCAAAAACTTCAATCCGTATCCACTGAGATTTGCACGTGTTTTTTGTCCTGTCTGATTATAACAGGAACCGGGTAGAATTCAGCAGACGCGCACATTCGCCGCAGCCGTCTGTGATTCGTAGCATGGATAGGGTGCGCTGCATTCTCCGGAAGTGCAATTTTTAGTCTCATTCCCTGCAGAAACTCGTGCTGCCGGTCAGACAAGATGATTCAACCACTTATCTGTCAAGCCTCTAATATCAATCAAGTGAATCAATTGGATATTTCAACTTCTAGGTCAAAGTCACATCTTCAGAAGTATTTTTGTACTTCTCATAGGTAGGCCTTTTTACTGAAAATGAGACACTTGTAAAATAACTATGCATTTTCAAGGGAAGAATTATTAGGAACCAATGTGCTTGAATAACAAGTGCACTAAATTTGAGGCGAGAATGCATGTGTATTTTGTTCGCTAAGAACTTTTCGCCCGACAGTTGTGTACTCGACTGGAAAACATTCTTAAGGAAGTCTGCGATCTCCTTTAAAATCCAGATAAATAATCTGCAGCAGGGCTTGTATTGAGAGGAAACGAAGGCCAGTAGAGTTTGGGAGGTCTACAACGATTACACAGATGCTTTCGCTTCAGCTGCACTGTCAAATATCACTTTTTCTCACAGTGACTGAATTGAAATACATGTGACACTTCAAGCCGGAGTCAGAGCCTGAGCGGTGGGATTTTCCGTCGGCTCTAGCTTCAACCTGCAACCACAGCTCCGGGCGGCTCCGAAATCCTGCGAACCACAGCGCACAGCAGCAAAGAAAGATCTTTGTCTTGAACAAAGATGAGCACCACGTGATATTAAGCCATTGGTATTCATATTCTTCGATGCCATTCTCCTCAATCAAGTGATAATTTTATTGATGCAAATCAATCTTGTACATGCCATGTGTTCTTTTGATCTGACTATGAAGTCGTTGAAGACATTGATCAGAGAATGCACTATTAATAATGTAATTTAGCAGTCGAATTTATTTGGTAATAATACCTGTTTGATTTGTAGATGATAGATAGATCTTGCATACGAAAATTAAGTCGTCTTAGGAAAGCATAGCCCTATTATACTTACTCTGCTTTTACGCTACTTCCTTAACTGGCCTACCATATAGACTGCTTTTACTATATCATTGTTCTACAGGATTCACTAAGCTTGCTGGATCAATTCTAGGTCGTTCTGCAATGTTGTCAGAAAAAATAACTCATAATGATTATCATAATTGCAGTGTGTCATTGAGCCCAGCCCTCCACTCATTCGGTTGATTTCGTAAAGAATGAGGTAAAACGTCTTCGGGTGCCATGCTGTTAATTAATAGCATGGCATCCAAAGAAGGTTTTTCTCATTCTTTACATGATTATCATAATAAAGGACTTCAAGGAATTCCTAGGAATCCATTCATTTTGAAGGCTTTTCGAGGAATTTACGAGGACCTCAATACACATATTTGAAATGTTAGTGGGTTGACACAAATACCTACGGTACATGTATACAAAAGAAAAATGCGTCACGCACCTGACAATTTGTGCTATGAATAACATAGGAAACTAACTGATGACAAATTGCCAACCTATATCCGCTTGACATTACCTTAGGCTCGTGTCTCGATGAGGGTTAATATCAGTTTTGAAGAATTTGAACAGTGAATAGAGCTGTCAGATGAAATACAAGTAGCTTTTTCTTTGTCAGACGCAAATATTATTAATAACTTTCATTGCGGACATATTAGGCCTACATGCAAATTTTTGCATCATAGAAATAATTAATTATTGAAGCAAGTGAATAAAAATTCATGTAGGCCTGGAGGTGCACATATGACAGAACAACAAGCAGAGTTTTTCAGCTATTATGAAAGTTTTGTGCACCTGTTCGGCAATGCACCCAATAGGCCTACTAGTGCTCTAGAATCATGGAATTTATCACTTTCTGATTAGATGTGCGTTATAATCTTATAGAATCAATGAGCGCACGATGTATTCCCTACGACTCTGAGTACTATGTGATGGCGTCGCAAGGAGGTCAATGTACTACTGAACCTTCACTGTCATTACAAATCAATTGATTAATTATTTATCAGTAACCAATCAATTAATTACAATTATTCGATCATCACAACAATCAAATAACTGCAATGTAATTATTATTGATGACTTTGCTTGTGAACCTCTTCGGCGACATGTTGTATATAATCATTTTGGCCATGGAAAGTTAATAGCCAATAAAACGCAGTTATGAAAAGACTAATCCATAGAAATTGATAACAATTATACCTCTAGAATGGAAGCTAAGCTTCATGCAATGCACAATAGTGGCACTAAAATCGCACGCATTTTCACTTTCATGTCAACCGCTGTATCATTGGGTTAGAATCAATCGCATGTGCTATTCTAAACTTTTCATTGGTTCTTCATGCCACAACTTAGTTCCCCTGGATGTGCCGCGACCTTGAGTCAATTTCCATTCTAGTCAACTTCAGATAAGCAATCTATTTCTGTGGACTAATCATCTTGTTTCTCCATTGTTACCGGTCACTATTCATCACTGCATTCCCTATTGGTCAATGGAGCGACGATTGAACTCATTCTTTCTGTAAACATACAGATGTACACTTTAGCCACGTTAGAGAAATGAACGTATAATATTATCTCTGCGATAATTGTCGTTGTGTCTTACACGATTGGGCTTAGATTCACCTTTGCTACACGATTTGATTTACTTATTTGTCTTTGCATTTCTTTCTTCATGTGAAGAAGAAATACTACGCCTACTAAGAAAGCCCCACCTTCATTTCTATCAGGATTCTGCCATTGTGCTTGCAATTTGAGCAAGCGGTCTGATCAATCCGACGGGCCTCATCGCTTGTTGACTGATGTCTAGAAATGCTGGCAACATTCTTAATAAGAAACATTGATCAGTCGGTTGCAGTTAGACTGTCATTAAGTTGTGGTGTGAAGAATTCACCTACAGAATTCGCTTTCGCTCCTATTTCTGGTAGGTTTTGTGAAGCTATCATTGTTTAGAAATTAACAGTAAAGGAAAGAGTGACTACGGAATATCTGTTGCAAGCCTCAGTACTTCACATTTATATTTTTGAGTTTTACGTGGTCAGGTAGACTGATGTTTCACCGACTTGCACAAAATACTCAAAAAGTGATTAGAGTAAGCCATACTTTCGCTCAACATTTAACGCTTGTTTTCACAAGTCTGATGCTTCGGTGTGATCTTGATTAGTACACAAATTAGGATTATCTTGATTAGATTTTGTTGAAAGAATCAACGCCAAGCGAAAGTCAATGGATCCTTCATTTATTAAACAAGATGTGATCCGCAGTTTGTGGGACAACGTTGCGAAGTAATGTTGAAGCCCAAACGCAAAAAAATTTGCAGCCGAAAGAAAGATATTAATGTGATTCCAATGGCACCGCTCCCGCAAATGGCACTTGAAAATGTTTTAATTTTTGAAATGATGCATACATTGAAGGGTTTGTGGTTGTTCAGATGAATCTCTTCTACCTTTTCTAATATAATATTTTAGACACTTTTGTGTTTGTGCTGCTTCTTTACAGTTTTTATTTTTCACATTATGTCTTTTAACTCATGCCCTACACACATTTCTGTTGTGATACCTAGTCTCTTTATGATCAGTTTAATGCTTCTAAGAGATTTCTTGCATCTTGTAGTCCAAATCTTGATAGCAGTGCCACATATTTTGAAATTTTGTATTCCATGTATAAATTGAATGAATCTCTCACTTGCTCCATTGCAGGTATTTGAAATGTTGGGCAACTCCAAACATCCAAATTCCATAGGATAGCCATAGGCGTTTGACATTTGCATATTCGTATTCTTCCGAAATGGCCAAAAAATCGCTTGACTGAAGTAAAGTTCTGCAGATTTAAAACTAGAGATGTTGAGTGGATGTATGGCACTGACCATTTTGTTTTATTGCCAATTTTCTATCGAATTTTTTTGAGTAGTTGCTGAGCTAACATCGAATTTATCATTATCTATCATTTTGCATCCTTTTATATTATAACCTATAATATTACAGCCGTGATTTAAGCTTTAGATAACGATGATGATATATTTCTTAAGAAATCAAGTAGTTATAATATTTGATGAATACAACACCTGGGGAAACATCTTAACTAAATTCAACTATGATTTATGTTACGCTGATTATTCTGAAATCAAAGTATATAGCCTAGTTATGCCAGATAGTCCGGCAGCCAGAACTGAAAATGAGAAGAAATGACCTGAAGAGATATCATACCGAAAATTGTGGCTATAAACTTATTACTTTTCGGCTGATACTAGAAAAGATAGAAAATCTCTTTTTTGCCAAGAACTTCAATCTGCGTCCCATTGGATTGATATGTGTTTTTCTTTGATCGTGTCTGACAAAAATAGGAACTAACTAGAGCTTGACAGACGTGTGCAGACTCGTAGTAGGCATAGTAGGGTTGGAACCGGCTATGGGGGGCGGGGCGGCGGCCGGCCTCATCAAAACTGCCCGGCGTCGGCAACTGCAAAAAGGTCGGCGGCCGGCGTATTCAAAGCACACCGGTCGGTGGCTGGCTTATTAAAATCGGCCGGTCGGGGATGGGACGGTGTCTGGCGTCTCTGTACCGATTGGTTAAGGTTTTTCGTCAGACATTGTTTGGTCAACTTATGCCATTACACATTATTCAATTTCCACATAGCATGCATGAAATGTTTGAATGGTAGGCACACTGGTTCTCCGTATATGCGAGAGCTACCTATTGCAATTCAATATTACCAGGGACATCTATGACCAATATAAGATATCTAAGGGACGTTCAACTCCCATACCATGTACTGGACTGGAGGCCAGTGACTTTGGTAGACTTGATTAATGACGGTTGTTTTTGCACATCTGCATAAATCCGTGAAGGAAGTTGTAAACAATTATCCAGTACTCTAATACGCTCATTGATACAGGTAATCTGTTGAAAGAAGATTCTGGACTCAGTCAAGAAGAGACTAAAGAATTGCAAGACTCCCGCAAGAATAAGCAACTGTCAATAACAGCTACAATATCAACTGCTAGCGATTGAAATTGTTCACAGACGGCACGTAGCATCAATGGCTATTGGTGTGCATTATGTACATTATATATATGCTTTACGAAAATCGATTCAGTAGTGTTTTTTCGGAGAATTGTTGACCCTTTCTTGAAAATATTTGATAATCTATTTCCTTTGCTCAAAGCAGTCGTGGACTAAGTGATAACTGATCAGCAGTGTTTTTGAGCGAGCGGCATTTTTTCAATTTTTTGATGAGCGGATGAGCGAGCGGTGATTTTTTGTCGTGAGCGAGCGGTTGAGCGAGCCATTTTTAGAAAAAACAAAAATTTAAAGATCAAATAATCAAAAAAGCGAAATATTTGCAAGGTCTCTTAAAAATGCGTTCTACAAAAGTCTTTTTATAGTACATGCATGTATATAACTTGATTAATGAACAAACTTCTTAACTTCTTCTCTCTTCTGTAGTTCTCACACTCTTGACAATATACATTAAATGCCTGTCTGGATTCTTCTTCTGAATATGAACTTTGTAATAGGAAGGTCTTTGTGATCGATGCTGCACTCAACATCTGACCATCGACACATTATTTATTCACATATCTTTTGAATCGGTCTCACAATCGTCGCTTCGTCCCATAGATGTACTAATGGTCTCCGGAATTGCACGAAGACATTAAAAGATGCCTTAAATTGATAGAAGAATTTCGTTGCTGGAACATATCCACATGCAGATCCTTGAGAGACATTCAGTATCGTCAAATGTGAAAGAACTGCGAAATAGCTACAATTTAGGAAGAATTTAAACCAACCAAATTAGGCCTACAGACGGACAATCCTAGTGTAGGCATATATGGCTTCCATTTTGCGATGCATTGATTTTAAGACCACGGACATTGATTCACTTTAGTCCTTTTCCATAACGGACTCTGAAGTGCGTAGGACTGAATCTGCCTCCCCTTTAACATCCAAACCAATGTTCCAAATCACATGAAATTCACGGTACAATATATTTAGGTTCTGAGCTTTCTTATCGTGATGTTCATTTGCTCCAACTCATTCATCCCCCCATGTTGTAGAAAGCAATTCAAGATGTCAAATCACCAATTTTGTCAGATTTTTTAAATTTGAAATTCCACCGAACTTAAGAGAAAATCTCCTCAATGATAAAGATTGCAGAGTGCCCGCTATCTACGATGCTAAACGAGTTGAGTGTAATAGGAAGTTACTTATCTGAGAACGACAAGATTGATGTGTAGGCCATACATGGAATAGCCTACATGTCAAATATACGCATACAGTCCGTTTCATAAATAGTTAGAAATTAGCTAGAACTAGACATTTTAAAGTAAACATCACGTTTTCTAACTATAATTGAATGAATTTGCATCCTATATCATATTTAATATTTTTCTTTGTTATATGTGTGCCCAGTTAGGGCCTAGTCGTTAAAGGAGTAGACCTTGCTGGCCAGTCTAAGGTTCGTTTTCCTGCCTGTCTTCTATGCAATGGAGTTGCATTGGCACGATGGCATGGCGCATTGTCTTCCATGAGAATCCAATCAGATGATGGATCACCTAAACTGCATGCTAAAGGATAAACATGTTCTTCGATCACTCGAACGTAGCGTTCGGAGTTCATGTTTTCCCTCATAACGTACAGTGAATTGCGACCATCACTCCCAGATGGCTCCCTAGATAAGCAATTTCCTGCAATCGTCCTGACTCCTCGATGTAAAAAAACGATCAGGAATGTCTTTCGATTATTGTTTCATACCCAGCATTAGAACTGTCATATTTTTCCCAATTCGTTCGATCTTCCGCTCATTAGCCTTTCAGACCGTTTCGTTCGTTCACCGCTCAAATGAACTATCACCCCCGTTCCGTTCGTTCATGGCATAAAACACCCTTTCAATCGTTCCTTCTAAGTCAAAACAGTTTTTTTTTCATGAATCCTACTTAGACCTGTCGAACCTTATTATATAGTGATGTCATTTCTAGCTAACATTGGTTTTTTCAGAGAAATGTGGAAGCTGGCGATGCAGGATGTTCTCCCATCTGACATCGCGAAATAATACAAGCTGCCCTATCGGAAAATTCGTTGTCGGTATTGTCCTACAATGACAATGCGAAACATGAGTTGACGTCAAACGTTACACGTCACACGCGCCCTTTGTATCAAAACCAATCAAACTAGAGAATATCAAAATCCATGGAGAAAGTAGTACTCTTTCTGTCTTGATGATTAGCCTACAACACGCTTTAGCAGCATCACGCTGCACGAATTTGCTATAGGTGACGATGGGTAGATGTTCACCCATTTGACACTTCGCTTGCACAGTGCTTGAAACCTGCTAGCTAGTATAGGCCTAGGTCTAGTCTTCAGAAATAGTGATTTAAGAATATGATGTGACTAAATTCGATAGTGACTAGATTCAATTGCATAATAATGAGCTTAGGCTACATACATTATGCCCACGTCATGTACGCCGCCATGAATCCCTACCTGCATATCCACTGACCGGATATGAATTCTCAGATTAAACCATTATTGTAAATGCCCGTGCCTGCATGCGAATGCCCGCTTCCCGCAAAAATCGAGATGCCCGCATCGGGCCCGACCCCAGCTTATGACTTTACTTGATGCAAAAGCAACATAATACCTGCCATTTTTAAAAAGTAATACATATTAGTTAGATTGGCACCCACAGTGCAAGTAGACCTACCTCATCACAGCTTTTGAATTCAAACTGTTCAATGCTTTGTGACCAAGTGATGAATTAAATGATACTTTAGTGCGCATCATGACAAATTTCGTTGCTTCATGGAAGGACGTGAAACTTTTTCAGTCCGGCTTCCTCAGTTTTCACCACTGATAAACCGCATTGATGGTGATATGCGCAGATGTTTTAGTAGCTGATGAGTAGTAGATTAAGTAGATGTATTTTCGGAACACTAAAAAATCAATAACAAGAGATGGAATCATTGTGTAATAGGGTCTCTTGTCTCTGTCATTGAACTGAAGTCTTAATGCTCAAACAAGCAATTTCGAAGAGCATCAATAAAGTTTTCTTTTATCGAAATTTTCGAGGTTTCACTACATCACGAAAGCCCAATGGGAGTAATGGATAAAAGACCGTTCCAGGACACCATAAAATCAAAAAAATTAGTACTTTTAAAAACGACATAAATTTATGAATTTAGTCCCTTTTTCAGGTTTTTAAGACCTAAATTCATGAATTTAGTCCATTCAAAAAGTACCATTTTTTCAAAAAATGGTATTTTTAAAAACAACATAAATTCATGAATTTGAACCCTTTTTCAGGTTATGAAGACCTAAATTCATAAATTTGGGCGTTTTTAAAAATACCCAATTTTCAAATTTTTCAAAATCTCAAAATTTGAGAATTACAATCGGGCGAAGCCCTAGAACCTTCGGTTCGATTTTCACCCCCGCCAAAATCATGACCGTTCTAGGACACTAAAAATTATAAAAGTTGAGTATCTCAAAATTTGAGAATAACAATCGGGCGAAGCCCTAGAACCTTCGGTTCGATTTTCATTGCTTAAATCATGACCGTTCCAGGACACCGAAAACCCGGACACCGAAAAAATCATAAAAGTTGAGAATTTCAAATTCATGAATTTTATCCATCTTTCAGGTTTTTAAAATATATCATGTGACTAAAAATATTTCTTTAAAAATGGAAGAAACAAAAGTGGAAGGAACTTCAGAAATGGAAGGAACCTCAAGAATATATCCTTCGTTATCATATGAACGTAGTTCTACTTTAATGGACATTGAAAAGATTAACATTGAAAAAATGAATAAAGAAAAACACAAAGATAGAGTAAGGTATATGAAAGATAAGGAATCTCAATTATTATTAAGATTAGAGCATTATAAAAAATTAAGAAAGAGATGGAGTAAAGTTAAGAATGTAACACAAGGAATTGGCATATTCTTAACAATAAGTTTAGGTGCTTTAACAATTGTTATATCTTCAGGTGTTTTAGTAATTCCAGTAGTTGCTACAGCTTTAACAGGTACGGGTGTTTTTGCAACTTCACTTGTTACAATGTTAGATAAATCTTTAATAACTAAGAAACGAAAATCATTAAAAACTAAGCATTTACATATTAAAGAAGTCTATGATAAACTACATTACTACTTTCAAAGAGTATGTGATGATAATGTTATTACGTTAGATGAGATTGAAAAATTTGATCAAATAGCTAATGAAGTAAATCAAACCTTTCAATTACAGTCCGAAAAAGTTGATGATAAGAATAGACAGGATGGCAAAATTTCTAGTGATGGTAAAACTTTTACTGATGGTAAAATTTCTAATGAAGAAAATGATAAAATTTTTTAGAAGAGCTAAAAACTTTAAGCGAAAATTTAAGCAAAACTTTATTAAACAAAACTTTATTAAACAAAACTTAAAACGAGAAAACTTTAAACGAAAAGATTACAAACAACAAAGCAATAAAAAAATAATTTGTTCAGTAAAATGTTTTTGCTGTATTCCAATGTTACCACAAAATTCAAATATTATATTTTAAAAAATAGATAAAATTAAAGCTGATAATAACAAAAAAATATTATACCACTATGTTGTATATTTTTTATTACTCAGTAAACAAATCTTCGATAACTCTATCATGAATTTTTTTATCAATATTAATTGTAATGAATCCATAATCTTTTGTCCAAGCATTATTACACGATTGTTCAAATTCATCTTTATCTCTTATACATAAATCTCTTAGCAAATCACTTAAGTTTCTTGCATTTATTTCAAATAGTAAAAATATATTTGCATTCTTTCTAATAACACTTCCGTCTAATGAATACATACTTTGTGTTAAATAAAATACACTACAGTTATTATGTCTACCTCTTGTGAAATAATTTCTCTGAACTGACTGATTTCTATCATTAACACAATCATCAAAAATTACACAATGTTTCATTGTTTTATCTAGTTTACTAGGATCTTGCATATTACCACTATCATCTATGAATTGTATCTTTATATGCTTATTTTTATTGGTTTCCACTAACTGATTATTTTTTGCTGCTTCTTCACACCACGAACTTATTTCTTCTTCATCTTCAGATTTTTCATATTCTTTGAATAATGAAGCAATTGCTGTTTTTTTAAGATTATTTTCAAATCCATATTTTAAAAATTGATAGACGGGTTGTTCTGCCGTTGTTGTATAAATTATAAGATTGTTATAATCCAAAAAATTTGGAGTCGTTAAAATTTTAAATAATAGATATGTTTTTCCACAACCTGATCTTCCGCAAATAACTGACAAAACTTTATTAGATAAATTTGGATGATGATTAAATTTAAGTTTTTTTATTTAAAGACATTTCATTCATTTTTAAAGTAATAAATTCATCCATTATTGAATTAGTGTTTTTTAAAACAAAAAAAAATAAAAAAAAATAAAATTTTAATTTAAGTTTATTTTTTTTTATTTTTTGTTCCTAATAATAAGGTTAAAAAGATTAATAAGATTAATAATGAAAATGATAAAAAAAAATTAAACTTTTCTATTGTAGCGTAAAAGTTTATACCTCTCGAACGGGAGTTTATACCTCCCGAACCAAAAGATCTATCATAATCTCTTCACCTCCAAAATTTATTTCTTGTCCTTTTTCATCAGTGATTCTAATGTTAATGTTGTTAATAGTTTTTCTTGTAATAGGAAAATATATTAATGTTTGTGGAAATACATTTAATCTATAACCAATGGGTACAGTAAAAGCTGGAAAACTGAATATTAAATTTGATAATTTACCATTTATATATCCTCCTTCAATAATGTCACAATGTACAACAATTGAATTTATTTCAGTTATTTTTGGAATCTTCTCACCTAAATGATAACCTTGACTATAGGTTTGTTTATTAAATCCTAATAGCTTTGACAATGATCTATCATGATTAAAATCAACTTGATGATTTTCGTCTAAAGTAAGAGAAAATTTATTAACTGCCGGTTCAACTGCAAAATGTAATTGTTTCTTATCTTTAAATGGTATACCTAAATGTCTCTTAATTTCATTTGATATTGATTCAACTTCGTAAGAACCAGGAAGAAAAATTAATATTTTCCATGTTTTGCCTTTATCAGTAGAATATCTAAATTGATCATTCACATCTTTGATAACGTTTTGAATAGTGTTAAATGTAGAGAAACTAGTCAATGCAATTTGATAATTTTTATTTTGTTCCAAATGTAGAATGGGTTCTAAATTACAAGTGTGTGATGAAGTAGTTGTTATAATTTTTAACGTCGTACTAAATTTTGATGAACCCAAAATCTCTGTTAGATTTTCTAAATGATTATTAATTTTGTCTAAATCTGCTGAACACATTTTTAAAATAAAAAAATTAAATAAATATTTTTTTATGAAAAAAGTAAAACAACAACATATTTCAGCTACGGGCGAAGCCCTGGAGGACATCAGAGATGTCCGGTTCGGGCGAAGCCCTGGAGGACATCAGAGATGTCCGGTTATACTTTTATAATCCTCTTCATTTAGAATCTTCTTTTCTAACAGTCTTTTCAATATAGCATGAATTTCATTGAAACTAGAATTATGTCCTTCTTTTATTGCAGATATTAAAATATTTAATCTATTTAGTAATTCTTGTGGATCATGTGGTAAAAATACAGTTGTTTCAGTTTTCTGTTTTTCAGATAAACCTTTCCCTACTTTAACTCCCGTTGATAATAAATTTTCTAATTGTTTATAACGTCTAAGAGATTTTACTGCACCAACTCTGTCTAACATAGCTTTATATTTTATGAGATCTTCTACAGCATAATTATTTAAATCTGCTCCTCTTAAAAGATTAACAAAATTTCTATCTAAATTAAAAGGAGATTTATCTGGTGAAAAAATTAAACCTCGAAAAGGTTGTGGAAATATTTCTTTTTGTCCGAGATAAAATCTAGGTATTGTTTTTCCATCTATAAATGAGATAGAATGTTCAAATTGCATAGATTTTGGTAATTTCTTATTAATTTTTGATTCTAGTAATCCATAGTCATCTAATATAGTTTTGTGCTCTGGATCTGTTATATCAATTTGTTTATCATTATTTGTACTTTCTTTTTCAAGAGTTTTAAATGGTTTCATAGTTTTCTCAAAATCAGTTTTTACTTGCTCGGTTTGCTGCATTTTTTCAAACATATCAGATTGAATACCAGCTTTTATCATTCTATGTTGAAGATGATTTTCTTTCATAATATTTCTTTGTTTTATTAACTCTTCTAATTGTTTTATTCTTTTAAAATTATCAGCTTTAACTTTATCCATTTTTATATGATAATTTTATATTATTTTATATTATAATTTTATGTTATATTATTATATTATTTTATAATATTTTATATTTTTATATTGTTATATTTAGAAAATAGAAATTAGAAAATTAAAAAGGTAAAGTAGTTATTCCATCAGGTAAAATTTTTCTTTTATCATCAAATGGATCTAATGCTAATTTATGTTCTTCTTTTAAATACATTTTATGTTTCTTTGAATTAAGTCTATAATTATATGCTGTTTTTATTTCATTATTAAATAATGCATTTTTATAATCTTGAAATGTTATTTGATTAGCCACTGATGCCTTTGAAATTCCTTTTAATGTTTTATGTGTTTTAATATTATTAGTTGTATCATAACAGTAACATTTAGATTTTAAAAATATAGCTTCTGTTATGAAATCTTCATTTCCTTCTAATTCATCTTTTACTTTACATAAATCAGAAGGATGAATAATATCTTTTATTTTATTAATTTCTTTATCAAGTGAAGAACCATATGGTACTGTTAATTCTAAGAAAATAGAATCGGTATCTGTAAAGTGTAATTTATAGTTTTTGCCATAAGCAGGTGCTAAATAATCATATATAAAACTATACATAAATAGTTTAGCTAATTCTAATATAGTGAAACCAATGAAATTAAACTTATCATGTTTTACAATGCTTCTTCTTAGATGAACAGCACAAAGTTCATCACTGAATCTAGTAGTTCTTTTATATGTAGGTTTCCTTGTTAAATTTTGAAATCTATCTCTATCATAAACTATTTCAATATTTTGTCTATTACGTACATTTTCTAAAGTCTTACCATAAAATGCATTATTCATTAATTTGAAGAAAACGTTTCCAAAATCATCTTTATTTCTTTTAGCTATTTTACGTTTTTCAATATTGAACTCTATATAATTTTTTAACCATTTAGATTTTCTATACTCTAGTTTTCGATGTATTTTGGTGAGAATCATGCCATGATTTAAATACCAATCTAGCATTCTTCCTTCAACAACATACTTTCCTTTATTACCTTGTGTTAACCTAAGTTTTTTTGTTGGTCTGTATTTTTTCGGCATTATAGATTTTTGATAATCTGAAAAATCTTCTATATTGGGAATTTTGTTTTCTGGACAGAAAGGATAATATTTTGATGCGTCTTTTATATAATCAGGATATACTAAATCAACTTCATATACATAACCAAAATTATTTTCACCATCATATGTTCTTTGATAATCTAGATTATTACACCATGTCATTTCACCTGTTGGTAATTCTTGTATCATGCAAGAAGAATATAAGCTATTAAAATCATAATATAACAAATAGTTTTCTCTCATGAATTCATCAATTGCATTTTCACGTTCTACTCCTTCTCGTTTCGTTCGAAAAATTTCTAATATTTTTTCTTTTTCTTCTGGAGATAAAGGTTTCATTATTCCATATTCTTGTGGATTTACTTTCTTATTATAACATTTAACATATCTATTACCTAAAACTGATGAAACTCCACCTCTAATTCCAGATTCAAAAAATAATAATTTATCATATGTATTTTCTTTATAATGTTTAAGTTTAACATTTGTATGTTTTAATCCTGCTAACCATGTTAAACCTGGTGTAGAATAACAATAACATGGATCTATTCCGTAATATTCTAAACACATATCACGAAAGTTTTCGAAAAGATCAGCTAGTATTAATACATCTATCTGTAGATATTTCATTGTATAATCATACATTGTTTTACAATTTAACTCTCTCCAATTTTTTTCAGCTTCTGCATAATCTTCTTCAGATAATTGTGATTGTTTTAATGTTGATTTAAATTTATTTATTGGAGGAAGTTGTTCTTCTTCCATAATTTTATTCACAGAATTAAAATCTCCAGTTATATCAGTCTTCGACTGTGAGCCACAGGCTATATACTCATACGGAAATATTCCTTTTAAAGGTTTTAAATTATATTTATTTAATATTTTACATTGTTCAGGTTTCAAAGTTTTTCCCATAACATCTAATGAATAAGGAGTAAAAAATCTAAATGCATCTAAAATTCTAATACAACCTAATTGCATTGAAAAATATTCTTCTTGTTTACATAGTACATTTATTTTTTGTTGTTGTAATTTTTCAGATGAAAATAAATCTTTCATTACTAGATGGAAATCATATTTAGAACCATTATAGAAATATAAAGGAACAAAGTTATATTTAAATTTGTTAGCATTAAGATTACAAGAATTATGTGCTGCACCTCTATATAATCCATTTAGATGATCATGATCTTTTACTTTATCAATATATCTACCTCTGCCAGTTTTATATTTATTTGTAAAACCTTTCCCACAGTAATAACAATTTATTTCATCATAAAATTCTTTTCTTTCTTCATCCGTTAATGGTATCATTGGTTTATTTGTTTCAAGCAATTGTGAAAAACGTCCTTGTAATTCTTCTACTTTCTTTGTAAACATTTCTGAACTGTCTTCACCATAGTATTGTAAATATTCTGATTTAAATAATTCAGGATAATTTGAATGAATGTACATTCCCCAACATAATGGTTTTTGTTCAAATAAATATTTTTCTTTACTTTGTTCAGTTGAACTTTTTCCAGGTGCACTTCTTTCAGGCGCACTTCTTTCAGGCGCACTTTTTTCAGAATTATAATTTTCAGAATTATAATTTTCAGAATCGGGTGAAGCCCTGGAACTTTCCGTTTGATTTTGTGTCATATTAACATTATATGCTTCAAAATCACAATAAATAGTAAAGGGTACTTTATTTTTAAAATACCATTTATTATATTCTAAATAATCATCTTTAGGAAAAGTATTTTGAACTGCTTCGTTTTGTTGACAATTTTCCAAATGTCTATTCATTTCTTCTAAAGTTCTAAAACTTGTCATACATTGAAGACAAGGAAAATTTTTATTATCTGAAGTTTTTGTAAATATAGAAACATCTTTACACAATATAAAATGTCCCTGATAATATAATATATTCGCTTGTGCTGGTTGTTTTGACTGTTCTAGTTTTTCAAATTCATCTTTATATATTTCATGTGTTTCATTAATTTCTTTTGTAAGATTAAATGTATTTTGATAATAATTTTGATTTAATATTTGTAACTGATAACTATATTCTTTATCATATTGTTCTTTATATTGTTGTAGACATTTTTTTAAAGATTCATTTATTTTTTGATTGGTTTCATTTTCTTCATTATTTAATTCTTTATTATTTTCTTCATTTAATTTTTGAATTGTTTCTATCTTATTTTGATATTTATGGTGATATTCTTGTAGTAACATTTTTGTTTGTTGTTGATAATCTATTTTACATTTTTGTAAACTTTTATTTAAATTTTCTAATTTTTGTTGGTATTCTGAAGATAAAGATGAATATTTGTAATTATAATCATCAGTACGTCCTTTATAATTATTATGATTAATCATTATTGGTGATAGTGTTTTAACAAGTTCAAATTTTTCAGTACATATTATATTTCCTTGGTAAAAAATATTATGATGCATGTAATTTCCTCTATCATTATATACTATTTCTGATTGGCATAAATTTTTATTATTCAAATAAAATTTTTTTGAATCTGAGTAAAGTGGAGTAATTTTACCAATAGAAACATAATTCACATTTAATTCAAAAACATTTACTTCAATTAAATTTTTATTCTTTTTATGAAACTTTAGTAACCTATTATAATCATATGGAAATTCATCTAAGCCATCAGAAAGATCAAATTCACTTATGTATTCTTCTTTATTGTAATGACTTAGTCTTTCTTTATGATATTTTGCAGGATGTAAATGTGCTATAATACTCCACAGAAAACAAT
Source organism: Prostheceraeus crozeri (assembly GCA_907163375.1). Lineage (NCBI taxonomy): Eukaryota > Metazoa > Platyhelminthes > Polycladida > Euryleptidae > Prostheceraeus > Prostheceraeus crozeri. The sequence continues at coordinate 228,877 of CAJQUW010005758.1, forward strand.
AATCATCTTCATTTTTTATGTTGATTAATTGAGGTGAACTGAAAGGTAAAGGAACATAACTACCACCAGTATTATTTTTATATTTATCAATTACTATTTTCTTAGATATTATTTTAACAAATCTCCAACCAGATTCACGTAACTGGGCTTCAATTATACAATTTTCTAATTTAAGTATCATCGATTCAAATATGGGTTGTATATCATTTACATTATGAATTTCTTGCGAATTTGTAAAATGTCCTTGTATTATTTCTTCAGGAATTCCATCAGGTCCATTTTTTGTATAAAGTACTTCTACATTCATATAACATTTGAAAGATTTCTTAAATATATTATAAAAGTTGGTTAGAATATCAGAAAAAGTTTTATCGGTTTCATTATATTCAACGGGCGAAGCCCTGGAACCTTCGGTTCGAACCGATTCATTAAATAAATATTTTATATCTGTTACGGCTTCATCGGTTCGTTCAGCTTCATCAAATTCATCTATTTCGTTAAATTCATCAGTATCGCTAAATAAATATTTTATATCTGTTACGGCTTCATCTTCACTATTAAAAAATTTTTTATATTCCGAATGTGAATAATCATCAAACATTTTTTTAACTTTTATATCAGTAGGCAATGTTTCTAGATAGTTTTTATAACTATTTAATTTTAATATATTTCCTTCATCAACTCGTTCTACATTTTGTAAATGCATTTTACTTTGTAGATGAGATTGATAACTTCTTTTTGTTTGCAATTTTTTTTCACATAAGACACAATAAAATTTTTTCATTTTTTATTTTTTAAAGAAAAAATTTGTGTTTTAGTTTTTTTTTAAAAAAAATTTTTGTTTTAATTTTTAGAGAAAAAAATTCTAAATATATATAATGGAAAAATTCTAATATATCTGCAAAATCGGGCGAAGCCCTAGAACCTTCGGTTTGATTATGATAAATTTGTTTAATTATTAAGTATTTCACTTACACCATTTATTAATGGTTTTATATCATTAAAAGTTTTTTTGGCTTCAACAAATGTAGATTTGGCATCAGAAAATGTAGATTTAACATCAGATATTATTGGTGTTGCTTTTCTTAATCCGTTTCTAACATCATTGATTGCAATTTTCAAATAGTTTAATGTTTCATTATCTTGTAATCTGTTAGGTATTGGTATACCAAATTTTGTATTTAAATAATGATCGAAATAAAAATAAAATGTAACAGGAATAATTTTTAGTGGTACTTTTGCTTCGGATTCTAAAAAGATAATTATTTGTTCTATAACTTGATTTGATAAATGTTTTGTATTTGCATACATTCTAATATCAAAATCTTGAGAGTTATTATAGATTTCATGTTCGGTATCTACTAATATATTTAAATCTTTATCATATACTTGCATATGTCCACTTATGGTGTCAACACGTATTATTCCATATTTATGTTGTGTATAATATGATAAAGGCATATTCATTTTATAATTTTTATTAATATCATTAAAGAATGCTGCATTATTTTGTGTAGTTGTAAAAAATGTTTGAATGTTTTCTCTAATCTTATTATCTACATCACAAGCTTTATGAGCTAATACAACTATTTGAATATTTTGATGTCTTCCTTTTGTAAATATTTCTGACATATTTTTTTGTTTTGATAAACTTGCAACATCATCTAAAATTAATAAAGATTTATTTTCAGGTGTACCAGCAAAACTTTCCATATCTTGTAACTCATCTAATTGTTTATCATTATAGACGTTTGTAAAAGTTGGCCATTCAGAAGTATGCATACAAAAAATATGTACTTTTGTTTCATCCTTATAATATTGGTTTATATATTTTTTAATAAACGTAGTCTTACCACTTCCAGTTTTACCGTAAACAATGAAATGTAAATTTTCTTGATGCATTTTACCTTGTTTAATATTTTTATTATTAGTTTTATCCTTAATCTTATCCTCATTAGTTTTCCATCTTTTAAAAGTTTTTATTTCTTGTTTATAAAAATTTATCCTCTTTTGTTCCTCTGTTAGGAAGTAACCCCATTGATTTTCAATACATATAACAAGATGATAAATAAAAAATATTAAAATACATGCTAACAATATTTTTATACAATGAAATTTTAAAAAATTCCAAAGACGTGTAAGATCTGATTGTGATATTTTTTTATTAAGAGATGAATTAGGGGGTAGTGTCTCTAAATATCTTTTATTATATGTATTTTTATCTATATTATTATATATATTTTTATCTATATTATTATTATATCTAGTATTATATATAGGATTATCTACAATATTATTAATATCTTTTAGATTCGGATCTTGAGGGGTTAGTGTATCTTGAAACTCAGTGTTATTCATATAATTATTTATTATTTCGTTTATTGCATTAAGAGATTTATGACGACTTAGATTACTTTTATTACTTTTATCACTTTTAATTATAACCGGTGAATATAAATCTTCCAAATTTTCGCTTTTATTCATTTATTATTTTTTAAATAAAAAATTTAGGAGTTATTATTTGTTGATTCCGGACTAGCATTCTTACACTCTAATGAGTGTTTTTAACCTATGTAGAACCTCCGGAATGTGTCGGAATTTTTGTTCCTATACTCAAAAGAAGTATTTTTATACCTCTCCTCTCTTCCAGAATGCATAAGAATATTTTAATAAAATAATATTTTATTCTTTATAAAAAAAATAATATTTTACTATATATAAGATTATTTTAGTAGAAATACAAATATTTTAATATATATAAGATTATTTTAGTAGAAATATAAATATTTTAATATATATAAGATTATTTTAGTAGAAATATAAATATTTTAATATATAAGACTATTTTAATAGAAATACTAATAAAAAGTATTTATACGTTGATGAAGATTTGGAATATTTTGATTTGGAATATTTTGATTTAAATCTTCATTAAGTTTTGGACATAGTGTTACATGTCTTGGAAAATTTTTCTTTAATATAATTTTTTGACAACCTCTACATTTTACTTTTTCCTTTAAACAATCCTTACACTTATATTTACTATCATAAAACTCTGTCTTAGGTTTAGTATTTTGACAACTTGTACATTGTCTTGTAGAACTTTTACAAGAATTATAATGATTAGTAATTCCTTGAATTGTAAAATATTTATTACAATTACGACATAACTGATCTTTCATTTTATCCTTTTTAGCTTTTTTAACCTCTTCTGTTTGTTCACATATTTTTAAATGACGTGCAAAATTTTTGGACGTTATATTTTTATTACAACCAGAACATTTTTTCGTATCCCCTTTCACAGATTTATTATTTTGATTGACATTATTATTTTGAGCAAGGGGATTATTTGGATTTACATGATTATTTGGATTTACATGATTATTTTGAATAAAAGAATTATTTTGATTTACATGATTATTTTGTGCTAAATAATTATTATTATTTTGCCTAGATGTATTTTTTCTAGCGGTATAAAGATTTTGCCCCTGATCTGAAATAAATAAATGTTTTAATTTTTGCAATGGTTGTTCCAGTTGATTATTGTTAGATTGAATACCATCATACTGTTTTTTATAAAAGTTACTTCGATTAATTTTCCCACATGATGTATTTTTCATATGAGTAAACAACATAGTTGGGTTTAAAAAATCTACTCCACAAACTTGACAAATTTGAGACATTTCCATTTTTATTTTTATTAGAAAAAAATTTATTTCTTTATTGTTAAAAAATGATGTTACCAAATGTTGGTGGAGGTGCATATATCCCGAATAATCGTGAATTAGAAATAGAGATAGAAAATTATATCATGAAAACTGGAGACGTTTTATCTGGTCCATTGCATCTTTCTATTCTTCCGCAACAAAATACAGAGTTAACAAATAAACAATATGTTGATACACAAATCAATGACTTAAAGGAAAAATATATAAACGATGTTATGGTTCCACTGATGAATGAATTGAAGTTGCTTAAACTTAATGACAAATCATTAAACGAAAAATTATTAAAACTTGATAAAAAGGATAGAGAGCTAGAAGCAGATATAGCAAAACTTTTTAAAAAGATTTCAGAACAATCAAAAATTTTAATATTACTTTCTTTAAATTTAAAATCTGCTGTAATTAAAAATAAACATCAGATAAAAATGTTAAAAGAACAATTAGAAGATGAAATAGAAAAACTTCCTGAAAGAATTAAAAAAAATTTAAAGCAGTTACAAACTACATTCCAAAAAAGTGTTGATGAATTAAGTTCTAAAATTACTCAGCAAATGAAAAAGATGAATAGAATAATAAATGAAGTAAACTCACTTAATGAAAAAGTTGATAAAATGAAAACTCTTAAAATCAATTTAGAAAATGAATTAAAGAAAAATTTACAAGAAAACTCTAAAGAAAATAAAGAACAGTTAGATGCTGTTAAAAGACAATTAGATGTTCTTAAAATTAAGTTAAATGCTCTTAAAACGGCATTGAAGATTAATCAGCAGAAAATGCAAGTTAATAGAAAAGAAATTAAAGTACATCACACGCTGCTTGACGTAATAGATAAAGTGCAACAGTCAATTAATAAAGTTATCTCGAAGTTGTTGTCCATTCACAAACGTAAATCTTAAACGAGTATTGTAAATATTAACTTAAATATTTTTACCTAAAAAAAATAAAAATCATGAAAAATATAAATATAATTTTAAAAATATAAAAATATAAATATAATTTTAAAAATATAAAAGTATATAATTTTAAAAATGGATAAAATTAGAGCTAATAATTTTAAAAGAATTAAACAATTAGAAGAGTTAATAAAAGAAAGAAATATTATGAAAGAAAATCATAGAATAAAAAGAATGATTGATGCAGGTTTGGTTCCTGATAAAGTTAAACCAAAAACGCAATCTGCAAAAGTTAAGAACAAAAAATAAACATTTTTTTATAATGGACATCGGAGATGTCTTCCAGGGCTTCGCCCGTATTTATATTTTTCCCAAAAGTCAAATTTATTACTAAAAAATGCCTATAATTTATAAACACAATGTTAAAACAATTTGCTTCAAATCAAAAAATTGCTCATGAACCACGTATGAATCCGGTTTACCATTATGATAATAGAGAAACCGTTCAAAAAGAAGGGGATGGCATCTTTTCTGGTATTGGTAGTATCGTTAACTTAATTAAAAATAATAAAGATTTGATTACATCTGCTGCAAAAGGAGCAGCTGCTATAGGTAGTACAGCTAGTGCAATATCAAATGCTGTTAAATCACAAAACGAATTAAAACAACTAGAAGCTATTCGTAAACTCAAGAATGATTCTGAAGAACTAAAAAAATTAAAAAAACTTTCAGATGAAACAAAAAACAAAATTGCTAACATTGCTGTTGGGGAAACCTTGAGGAGCGGAGCTCCGTCTGATAGTAAACATAATGAAAAAACAATTGAAGAAATAAGAGGTAATGGCGTGAGCAGCAACCTTCGGTCTAACCAGCAAAGCTGTAGCGGAGCTGGTCTAGCAAAATTCTAAAATTATATTTTAGTAAAAATTTTTTTCTATCTGTGAGAAAAACAAAAAGTCAAATTATTTTTTATAAAAATGTCTTCGCTTATCGAAAATAAATTTAAATTAGACGATCCTCCGTTCGTCAGTTATAATCAAAAAAAGAATGACTATATAAGAATTGCTATGAATTCCGGATCTTCCAGTAGAGTAAACACTGGAGGAGATTTAATCTTTGAAGTTGATAATCAGCAGAGTTATTTATATTTACCTGATTCATTTTTACACTGTGAATATTCTTTATATAGTGATGCTAATTTTACAACACCATTACCAGATACCGATAATATTACACTAGAGAATAATTTTTTCCCAAGTTTATTTACACAAATGCGTTTAGATGTTGCAACTCAAAATATAGAAACAATAAGTGATTCCCCAGGTGTAATTGATACAATGCTTAGATTTATAACAATTGGTGAAAATAATAAAAAGCATGAAATCGAAGGTTGGTTTCCTGATACTAATGATGGTATAATTATTGATGATTTAACTCACGCTGGAACAGATGCCGCAGGAATTGCGAAAGATGTAGAAAATATTGCAAAACATTTAAATAAAACAAATAATTATGCATATAAAGAAAGACGTGAATTTAACAAGAAAAGCAAGCAAACAGTAAATTGGCCATTGTCTCCATTATTCGGTTATTTAGATTATGTTAAAATATCATATCAATTAAAATTTAAATTAATAATTCATCGTACAGCAAATAATGAATTAATCTTTTTTGGTAAGACTGGAAAAAAAGCATATTTAAAAATTGATAGACTTGAATGGTGGATTAAGCATATTACTCCTAGTTTAGAGGTTGAAACAGCTATTGCAAAAAGATTAAATACTAACAAACCAATTCCAGTAAATTTTCTAAAGCGTACTGCTAGTTCAGTAACTTTTTCCGAACAAAGATTTAACTGTCATTTTACTAGAACTGCGAATACTCCAAGATATTTATTACTAACATTTCAAAGAAATAATTCTCCAAGTTTTGATAAGAACAATAATATCTTCCATATTAATACAATTCGAAGTTTACAAGTTTCATTAAATCAAACTCGATATCCAATTGATCCATTAAGATTCGATGATACCAATAATCAATTTATGGAAGGATATGATGCTTATAGAAATCTTTGTATAGAATTTGGAGTTGAACCACAATTAACTCCTGGAGATTGGAGACATTTATATCCTGTTTTCTGTTTCGATTTAAGTGCTCAATCTGAAGATATTATTAAAAATGGTTGTGATGTAACAATTAATATTGAAAAGAAAGATTCCACAACTTCATTGATGGCTTATGGTTTATTGCTAGAAGATGTAAAATATTCTATTGAAGTTCTTAATGGGAAGATGGTTAGGATAGGTTAGTAACCTGAGGACCTTTGGTCCGATAGGCTAAAGCCCAAGACATCGTCGTTTAATTAATTTAATTTTTTTGATAACTTAAAAATTTTGATATCTTAAAATTTTTCATAACTAGAATAGATTAAAAATTCTTAACTTAAAATTTTTTTATTAAAAATGTCGCAAGCGAAAAGTAATATTAATAATAAAACTGTTGAATTAAAATTACGTAATATTGTTGACAAAAATACCCCTAAAACTATTACGATTAATAAAAAAAGTATTACATAAGTAAACCAATGATAGAGAATATTCAATTACAAGAAGAAAAGAATGGCGGGATTCTCCCATTAATTCCACTAATAATAGGAGGCATAGCAGCTGCAGGAAGTGTTGCAGGTGGGACAGCTGGTATTGTCCAAGCAGTAAATAAAAATAAATCAGAGAAGGCAGCATTAGAAGAACAAAAACGTCATAACAGAGAGTTAGAGAAAGTTGCTAGGGGTGAAGGAGTAGTAGATAATTTTATTAGTAAATTAAAATTAGTTGATGAAGGAAAACGAGTTCTTAAAAATATTCTCCACAATGTTGATGATTTAATTGAAATTAAAGAAACTAAAGATGGTTCTGGAATATATCTAAGTCCTAGTATGATTCGGTAAAACTTTTATTTTATCTTTTAAAAGTTTTTTATCTTTAAAAATGGATTCCGCAAATTCCACAAATTCAGAAAATTTAATTAAATTAAAAATTGCTAATTTAGATTTATTAAATTATCTATTAAACAAAAATAAAAACTCAAACTGTCAGCATAATGGAGGTGATAAGAACAAAGTTCCATACCACTTCGGTGGTGATATACAAAAAACATTAGAAAACTTTCCTGGATTTATTTGGAGTAAATATTCGAAAGAAAAACATCTTCCTGGTCATTCATATACTGGTCCAGGAACTCGATTAGATATAAGACTAGATGAGAATAATAATCCGAAACCAGGTGAAGAACCGATAAATAGAGTAGATGCCGCAGCTTACAGGCATGATTTAGCTTATCGAAATTATGATCTAAGTTCTCGACATGCAGCTGATAAGAAGATGATTCAAGAATTAGATAGTATTCAAAATCCTACATTTAGAGAAAAAATTGAAAGAATGTTTGTTAAGAAAGCTTTACAAGCTAAAATATTATTCGGTCAGGGTTTAAATGAAACGTCAGCAAATGAAACGACAGCTAAGCTGTCTGAGAGCAACGCTCGAACCTATGCGTCCGAAATTCACAAGGAATATAGAAAGCCGAAATATCTATTGAAAGTAAAAGTATTTAATAAAGATGATATTTGGAGTGCTGATCTTATTCATATGCCGAATGAAAGGGACTACAAATACGCATTGACCGTTATAGATTTATATACACGATACGCTTGGGTAAAACCTTTAAAAAATAAAAGTGGTCTATCAGTTAAATATGCGTTTGAAGAAATCTTTAAAGAAAGTAATAGAAAGCCAAGGAAATTGTTTGTTGATAAAGGGTCGGAATTTTATAACCGAAACGTTCAGCCACTATTTGAAACTGTTTATTCAACTGAAAACGCAGGAAAAGCTGTAGTGATAGAAAGATTCAATCGAACGTTAAAAAATAAAATTTTCAAGAAATTTACTCAGCAAGGAAATCAGAAATGGTTGAAGATATTACCAGGAGTTGTAGAAGAGTACAATAATAAAGTTCATTCTGGTATTGAAGAAACTCCAAAGAATGCTTCTGACGACCCTGATTTGATACGAAAGAAAATATTCGAGAATAATAATTCGAACGAAAATAATAATTTGAATGAGAGTAATCCGAATTTGCAGAAACTTAAGCCGAAATTTAAAATTGGAGATAGAGTTAGAATATTTAAATATAAGAATAAATTTGAAAAAGGCTTCGTCGGATACTGGACTAAAGAAATATTTGAAGTTTCTAAAATAAATCAAAGTTATCCGATTACTTATGAAGTTAAAGATTTAGATAATGAGGATATCAGAGGCCGTTTTTATCAAAATGAATTACAGAAAACAGAGCTTTAACCTTTAGGTGGCGCTTTAGCTAGCTTCGCTTGAGTTATAGATTGTTTAACTCTAACATAATATCTAGAAATGGTACTCCTTTTTGTAATTTAAATAAAACATAAAGACATAATTGTCCACAATAAGTAGTGCCTGGTGTTTGAATTTGAAACGTATTGTATGTTCCCGTTCCAAGTAATTCTTTTACTTCATTTGTAGGGGGCAAACCGTATGAATCGAACCAATAGTTCTCAGCCTCCGGGCGATCAAAATAATAGTTCTGCTGATGATTTTTAACGCCTGCTGACCAATGTACGCCGTTTTGGTCTGAAGTGTGAAGATTTGTTATGAAATTTACAGTTATTGATGGCCTATTTTTTAGGAATTGTAATTCGTTTCTCATTAGAACATGAAAATTCTTTATTCCTAATCGATTAGCGATTTTCTTTAGGTCGAAATTCGTTGTCGTTTGTGTTCCATATAATTTCAAAAACTCATTTATGTTGCTCATTTTATAATAAAAAAATTTCTTAAGGGACCCCTAGAAGTCAGAAGGGAGGGGGTATTGATTTAAAACTGTTCTCTAATGATGTCTTTCCTTACTACTTATTCGATTTTGAAATGATTATATTATAATTATTCTAATCTATATTGTTTTACATATTTCCATTTTCTTCATGAACTTCTCAAAATGAATTAGAAAAAACTGAGTTTTAGATGGTTCTTGAATCACTGCTTGCTTGCTTGCTTTTCAGATGTAGTTGTCCACAAAATCATTTGTCTTGAATGGCTTGCAATTGTGATGTCTCTTCATCTTGAGTTGATGATGTCCCCGGTTGTAGATTTAAAACTATTTGTCTTGTTTTCATTGTCTTATTATAATATTCCATCTCAAGTTGTTCATCAAAAGAACGCTTCATTCTCGCCGTTTCACGTTTCACAATATATTGATTTTGTAAAGTTCTTCGCTTGCGTTCTAATGCAGCAGCGCCTTTAACTTCGTTTAAAATTCGCTCTGATATTTCACACGACGTCAAAAAATCATCAAAATCAATATCACTAAAGTTTTCCAAACTTTTTTGTAGTTCCACAGTATTTATGAAATGATTCTTCTTTACAAATTCGTTGATCAGGCACACTTTTTTTGCGATTTGTCCTTTTGTCGTTTCAATACGATCACCCAAATGTTTACTCATCATGAATGAAAGAAGTGAATGAGATCAATGAAAATAAACTAACTATCTAATACTCCTTGAGAGAAGAACTTCATTCGTTAATGTGTTTCATTGTTTAAGTGATTGTTTAAAATTGCTATGTCAACTATCTTGCATATCGGCGTTGCCCTTATGCGTTCTAAATTCACAATAAAAATTGCTTTTTTATTATCACCACACCCGCATGTGTTCTCAATTCACAAGAAGAATTGCTTTTTATTGTTGCCCGTATGTGTTTTAACCTATTCATGTGGAAACAGGAAACGCTAAATGAATTTTGCAAATCGATTTCTAAAACTGAATTTGAAAATAGACTTTGCAAATGGATTTTGAAAACAGATTCTGAAAATAATTTACGTAGGGGTAAATTGAAATGACAAAACTTTACGCACGCGTAAGTTGAAATGTCAAAAGTTTACCGATGGGTAAATTGAAATGACAAATGATTGCGCTGTTCAACATAATTTTAGGGAAAAGCTGCTAGATGTTTCTCTCTCTTCAATCTCTGTCTCTCTCTTCAATTATCAGCCAGTGTACGGGTTCATTGAATAATTTTGAGTTTATGAGTTACAATGATCTTCTACTTCACACAATTAGTACTTTAAATAATGTTGAGCATACAATAACGAAGAATGACTAAGTAATAATTGCGTCTTCTTAATTTATCATAGTGCTCTAATCTTAATAATAATTGAGAACCATTTCACCTGTTTTTAATTGAGATAACGAAGGATATATTCTTGAGGTTCCTTCCATTTCTGAAGTTCCTTCCACTTTTGTTTCTTCCATTTTTAAAGAAATATTTTTAGTCACATGATATATTTTAAAAACCTGAAAAATGGATTTAAAAGACGTTTTTAAAAATACTAATTTTCGGTGTCCTAGAACGGTCATGATTTTGGCGGGGGTGAAAATCGAACCGAAGGTTCTAGGGCTTCGCCCGATTGTAATTCTCAAATTTTGAGATTCTTAACTTTTCTGATTTTTTCGGTGTCCTAGAACGGTCATGATTTTGGCGGGGGTGAAAATCGAACCGAAGGTTCTAGGGCTTCGCCCGATTGTAATTCTCAAATTTTGAGATTTTGAAAAATTTGAAAATTGGGTATTTTTAAAAACGCCCAAATTTATGAATTTAGGTCTTCATAACCTGAAAAAGGGTTCAAATTCATGAATTTATGTTGTTTTTAAAAATACCATTTTTTGAAAAAATGGTACTTTTTGAATGGACTAAATTCATGAATTTAGGTCTTAAAAACCTGAAAAAGGGACTAAATTCATAAATTTATGTCGTTTTTAAAAGTACTAATTTTTTTGATTTTATGGTGTCCTGGAACGGTCTTTTATCCATTACTAATGGGTTAGTGGTGATCCATGCACAAATTGGCAATTAAATATTTTCAAATTTCAGAATACTACTTTATTGAAGTCAGAATGTGTAAATAAGCAATTTTGGAATGTATCAAGGATTTTCTACCATTATTTCTTTTGCTGGGTTTCCGGGGCTAAATTACCGCTCAATCACGTTCAATCAAGCAAAAAAGCCGTTCGTTCCGATCACCGCGTTCATCGGCTTCTCAGACATGTCGTTCGATAATTCGTTCATCAGAAAAATGAAAAAAGTACCGTTCAGACCGTTCGCTCAAATGCCAAGTATACCCCTGCTAATCTGACACGTTGAGGAATCCGGACCGACCCTCAGTGTCATCTGTGTGACATGTCAATCTTCGCCGTGTCCTCTCTGGCTATGATTTGGTTTCGCAGAGAGTATGCTACACACACCGGAACGATGTTTAAGTGTAAAGATGACCATGAAGAAGAGTGCAAAGGTAGAAGGAAGTAGGACCTGGGCTCAACGGGCTGCTGCAGACCGACCATCTTGACAGATACTGAGCTTAGTGGGCCGAAGTCTCAGTGACGGCTGGCGCCGATGTCTCAGGTCCTTTTGGGTGCAGCATTTGCTGTTTCACATAAACTAACGATTTCGTTTATCAAGCGATTTTATTTATAGCAGATTTCTTGCACTTATTGATTACTCAGTCCCTCATAAGTCACGTATGTCATCTTCAGCTACTTTTAGGAATTATCTACATTATTTTGTCACGACTTCAAATAAGTTCATTTTCAATTGTCAACACATTACATTTGATGGTCCTATATCATTTCCCTTATCATATGGAGTTCAATGGTGATACATAGAAAGCGAGATATCTCAAACCATAGAAAAAAATGAAACAAACTTCCATTCAAGTCAATGATAGTTGGTTTCATTATTTATGTCAGTGAGTATAGTTTCTTAACGCACCTTGCTAATTTTGTCCAAGTATTGCGCCAAGAATTGTATGCACTGATTCATGTGATCAGCATGTAGGATTAAGTTTAGATTATTGCCCATCTCTACACATGTCAAAAGAATTCTGTGGCTGTGTTCATCAAAATATATTGTTTCAACTAATTTTGTGCAATAGCTAATTTAATACATTGGTATGATGGTTTACATTGTTTCATCGTGTGTTTCAAATTTCAACTAAAATGAAATGATGAATTTCCTTTGAACGCCTATAAAAGGTATCTATTTGATTTAAAGCATGGAATTAGCTCTGAGCATAAAAAGTTTGTAGAATTAAGGAGGGTATTATCGAGAAATGAGCGAACGAGCGACATTTTTTCATGATTTTGAGGGGTGAGCGAGCGACAGGGCGATTATGACCAAATGAGCGATGAGCGAGCGAAAGCGGAATTTCGATCCGCTCAAAAACACTGGTCTTGACTGAATTCTCCAACTTTGTAAAGCGTTCTGTCAAGCTCAAAACTTGGGTTTTGATTTCATTCATGTCTGCACGCCAGGTTGCAATAATTTCGTCACTTGAGCTTTTGATCTGATTCTTGATCTCAGCCATGAGATTAGGTTAGATTGAACTCGAACGAGTACGCTTCGGTGTCGCCATTGAAGTTTAACAAGCAAAAAGAAGACCGCAGTGTCGTCACGCGGATTCGACCCTCTTGTAGAAGAGCCCACCCAGTCACTGTGCAGCCTGTAAGACTATACACCATCAACGCAACAGCCGATGTGGCTACTTTATGTGCAGTTATCGAAAGAATAGTGGAAAACCAGTGCGCAATACCCGGCAGATAGATGACGTCAAATTCGCATTACAATGCTGATAGAAAGAGACCGATGAACAGTCTTCATCGGTAAGTGATCCTACAAGAATTTTGATGATCGGATGCAAAATCAGAGTGAATACCCAAAGGCCGACGAAAAAATGACAATCACGAGAGGGAGATGAAGATATTGGCGAAAACACGGTACAAAGCGATGAGTTAGCATAAAGTAAAAAGTTCTTCAGTGGTATAGTTCTCTTCGAAATTTCTTTATTGGCAAGCTTTCGGGTGATCCACCCTCCCTCAGGCACGACAAGTTGAGAGTGAACACTTTGTTCACTTGCATTCGAATGACTAATTAGACGTTAATATCAATGTCAGTGAATTTTTAAGCTTAAAGTATGCATGCATGTTCAACGTTATGGTGTGTATTACTACACAATTAAATGGAAATACATGTGATAAGTGAAAACTAGAGATTTCTAAGTGACAATTGCATTGAAGTCCATAGACTGCCCTAAACGCACTGCTTTATAATTATATGTGCAAAAAAATTGTGCATTCATTTATTTTTAGTCCAATGTGACATACATTTTTCCTAACAGTGTCTGTGATCTTGCGAACCTAACCTTTTTATTCGTCAATTCGGCCCTGTCTGCCGAGCATTTAAGCTTCAAATTGCAATGAAAATGCGATGTTTTTTGCTCATGACGACAGGGGCGTCGGAACGATTTTTTACTAGGGGTAGCAAATTTTTTTTCATGGACAACCCTTCGATTTTTAGTAGGCCTATATTCAAGCACCATCGCCCGAATATTTCAGATTTAGTGAGGCTAACAAGACTAATTTTATTCACATGGGCGCACAGTAGACTTGTGACATAATTCTCATGCATGCATATGTACTACACGGATCATTTGTGGGATGATGTAACTCAAAAGTCAAAAGTAAGAAATCAAAGAGTATATTTCACTCAAACTCATAAAAACTACACGCATGCACGTGTGTAGGCTGCATGTACTGCAATCAATGTAACAAATTTATAAACATGAGTATGTATGGTGAGTAGCCTATGGCAATGAATCGTCTGAAAGACAATATTACGATGAAAACTGTTTCCAAAAGTGTTAGATGCGCTGAAATTCAATGATTAATCCAGCTATACTGACATTTCTATCTAAACTTCATTTTGTGAAGGTAGGTCTACTAAGGCAATATTTGATGAAAATAATTCTAAGTATTCAAAGAACTACTAAGTACCCAGCCGCCACTATACTGCATAGCATTTAGTAATGTCAACCTATACGATATAAACAATGTCAGCCTATTAAATACAAATGTGTATCAAAATTTTCCCATTCATAAAAATTGTAAACCTATTTTTGAGAGACGTCACAAAGCTGCTTGACTACTTACAAATATCCGATGGTTCGGTTTTGACGTGACATGTAGGTACAATTTATGGCAACTGCTACTTCTATTTCTGCTGGTCAATGCAAAAGCAGGTCGACACATCGATACAATTCGGGCCGACATGTAATTTTTGATTCTAAAATCTAGCATCATGTAAATGAAGATTATACATGTACATCTTTAGTTCATTACATCTCACCACACACCGTTGCCAAATCGAGCTTTCCTCTCGGGAGTACGGGAAGCAAACTCTCTCATAATAGAGGAAATGCTCAATTCCATGGTCTGATGTTTAAATACATGAAGAAGAATCAAGTGAGTTAGGCGTGATTGAGTCATAGTACATCGGTACTCAGACTTTAGGCGGCGCAAGGCACTGAATGTCCTTTCAGCAGATGAGGCTGGCGCTGGTATGGTGATGATTATCTGAATGAGTTTAATTACCTCCGAAAGCAAAATCCTAGCGGCTTTCGGCTGTTTGGCTAAATGCTTCAGCAACGCTGAAGCTTGTGTTGGATCATCCACATTTTCCGTCTTCAAGAAAGACGACAGCATTCGTAGCTGTGCAGCTAAAGACTCTAGATTGAAGTCAGTGTGGTGAACAGGCAAAATTGATTTCAACTCATTGACACTTTTGTCTCTTCTAAGAACACTTTCGAAATTAGTTAATGTTTCAAAATCTGGCTGATGGAATCGTCTTTTCAGTTCTGCTGTTACCAGATCTATGGCTTCGAAATAAGATACTTTCAGATTCTTATCCGATGAGTCAGTTCTTCGATGTCCGTAAGCTTCGACAGTGTATGTGTATCTCGAAGGTAGTTTTGATGATCGTGTAGTCTCTGATGTAGCTGCGTTGATGCTTGAATCTTGTTGGTCTTCATCGTCATCATCCCTCCTCATCCCTTCAAGCTCTGTAATCAATATCTCAACAATGCTCTTCACATCAGAGGCTGGAAGTCCTGCCAACGTTGCATTTGATTGATGAATTGACAAAGTTTCGAGATAGATGACAAGCATGCATTCCTGAATCCTCATGTACCTGCTTACAGGAATTTTTCCGATGTCTTGTGCATCGGTATTTCAGGCGTAGCAAATGACATACTTTGCTACCCCTACTCAAATTTAGGGGTAGCAGCTGCTACCCCTGCTACCCCGGTTCCGACGCCCCTGCATGACGACCTGAAAGATGCGTTTTGTTCAGTATGACTAATGAGATCTCAGTCTAAGAACCAAACATATCATCTCTCAAGGAAAGCACAATACATGTAGAATAGTTTGCTCCGTTCATTACAGCCTGTAAATCACTCACGTATTTAATTTCTCTAGCTGTCAAGATATACTTACTTTTTATTTCCTTCATGAGTAGTTTCTATTTCGTGTTGATCTAGCTTCGTGTGTGATGATTGATTTACCGTCTACTCTTTGTGAATACTAGATAGACTCATAGGCCACAGGTGTAGTTAATCAGCCGTTAATTAATGCTGATCATGAGATTGTTGACCCGCAAAAGAATATCACTGTTAACATAGTTGAAACTATGGAATCTCCATTGATGCAAATCAATCAGATTGATGTATTCATTATTCAGTATTCATTCACGGTGTCACTGTTCCAACGTCACCATACTGTCAACACGTGTGCATAAAGCTGATTTGCTTTGTCTGTTCTGTTGTTGATTGTGTGTGATGTATGAGCGTCATGCACTAGCGTCAAAGTATGTATGGCACTTGTAGTGAAGGCAGGACACGGTAATCATCTCTATCATCATGTCTATGGATTTTGGATGGAATAGTCTTGTATTAGATTACATGTATTTCTTAATGCTTTAGGCACTTAGTTTGTAGCAACGCTGAAGGCTGGCGAAGAGTTTTGTTTTCTTAAGCCTGATACACACTGGAGCGAGCTGCCACAAGCAATCCGTTGCGTCCGATGTCTCGCATCAGTGTGTAATAGCATTGCGCGGGGAATATGACCGCCTCCCACGCGTTGCCTCGCGTCGGAAGGATATTTAGAAAGTTTAATATTGTGGCAACCTCTCGCCTGCAAATGCTGAGTCAATCATGTAACTGCCAATCGGAGTAACGGTAGAGGGCGGCTCATTCAATGCAAATTTTCATTCACACAATCAAGACTCAATAGTCATCATGTCCGAGTGGTCGAGTGCCGAAACAGAAGAATTGATCGAACTATGGAAATCCCGCGATTTCTTGTACAATACCAAATCGAGGGACTATTTTGATCGAGACAAAAGAATAACAGCCTTGAAAGAAATGAGGACACAATTATCATTTGATAAATCAGGTGAGAGAATATCTAAATCATATATGTATATTAGGTCCAGGAAATACGAATTTTGAAAACCTTCATTGTATTGAAAGATAATTTTTATCTATAAATATTTGAAAACTGAATGTAGGCCCTACTTTGTGATGTATACATATTACAATGATTGCTTGCATAATAAAATTTATTCAATGGAATTAAAGACCATCCATCCATTACATGCGATAACATGATGAAAAATAAATGTCAGTAAACAATTAAACGAGTGTGATCGAGGCATCTTTACCATATTTCCTATATGCAAACTTTATAACAACAATAATATCTCTAGAAAAATGAAGGAACGATATTTCATATGGATCTATTCAATGCCAGATAAATGACGTATGTTTATTGTCTACCATGAACTTTACAAAATTAACAATTATTCACCTTAGGCTTAATTTGTGTAGCTACCCGAACTTATGAATGCATAGTCGCTTAAATGCATGATTACATTACAGCTACAGTTATATCATTATTTCAGAAAAAGCAATCAAGTCGAGGATGAAATCCCTTAGAACACAATACTGTCGAATGAGGTCTGAAACGAGAAAGGTGCCGAGTGGGAGTGGCGTAGAGGACATGGTCACATGGCAGTATTTGGAATCATTATCTTTCCTGGAGCCGCATTTAAAGCCAAGGAGCTCTGTGACAAACTATGCAGCTACATCCTCTGTTGAACATATAGCACAAGTAAGTTACCTATTTATCATGTGTATCATATGTATCTTTAGTCTATCGGCCTATCCGCTGATTACAAATACACATTTATCCATCAATGATTGACTTATTAATTTATATATGTAGGTATTAATACTATGCTTATAATACTAATTACTATAAATGATACACTTATAATAATTTCTATATTCATTTGTCATCAGGATACCCTTTCTATGCGGTATTCTCACAATGTATTGTTTGTAGGAGATAATTTATAAATTCAAAGAAAAACACAACATTATCATGAATATAGTCAAATGTATTTGCATGATGTCATAGATAGTCAATATCACTTAACTTAGATCATATTCCATTGCCAGGGAACTTGGCCTGATGAATTGAAAAACAGACATAATTCATCACGAACCGACTTCGCGTATTTCGTAGGATTTTTCATATGCTGATGATCAATATTAGTCATTGTCGGTTCGGTTCGCCACGTACCTCTGCGGATTTCATGTGTTTCAAGATCTTCCGTATCAAGTGATCCGGAAGGCATATACTGATTGCTGATCTTGGTCCCCAAGTAATTGTGCAAGCAGCAAGCTGACATAGTAATCACTTCCGCTTTCTCTGGTGAAACCAACATTCTTGACAAAAGAACTCTAAATCGATTTGCCAATATTCCAAATGCATTTTCAGAGACTCGGCGTGCTCTGCTCAAACGGTAGTTGAAAATTCTTGTCGGTACATCAAGATTTGAGCGCGAATAGGGTTTCATGAGATGTTCGGTTAAGGGGAACGCACCATCCGCGACAAAAATATAAGGCGTGGGCTTTGATCGCCCAGTCAAGGGCTGTTTCGGAGGTAAAGGAATTTTATTGTCCAACAAATCTTTTCCAAATTGTGAATTTTTAAGTACACCACCATCAGATATTCTTCCATTACAACCGAGGTCGATAACCAAGAATTTGCAATTTGCATCAACAAGAGCCAATAAAACGATACTAAAGTTGCCCTTATAATTGTAAAAGTATGACCCAGAGTGAGCGGGAGGTCTTAAAGCCACATGTTTACCGTCTAGGGCACCACAACAGTGTTCGAAATTCCACTTTTCTTGAAATTCTTTTTCCACTAATCGCCATTCTTCTTCCGTTTCAGGAGCCTGCAACACAAGTAAATTTGGATGAGTCGACTCAGAGCCTTGAAAATGACGAAGTAGAGAACTTAGATGCCAGTCTGAGTAGTGGTCAGGTCATGGTTAAAAGGAAGAATGATACGTTGATTCCAGAGAGGAAATCAAAAAGACAGAAGCAAGAAGAAATGGAAGATTTGGTTATACAGAAGAGCCTGAATTGCCTAGAGAAACTAAGGGAAAGTACATGTAATGACGAATTCGACATTTTTGGCAAACATGTCGGGCATGAATTACGTAAAATGAATGACGAACAATCTGTACGTCTGGCTAAACTGCAAATACAACAAGTGTTATACAATATACAATCAGGATTGCATATTGTTAATGGCGAACAGCGTGTTTTATCAAACAGACATGCACAATCAGAATATCATAATCCTAACGAAGGACAGGCTTTCGGTAATCTATTTACCTACACAAACATTTAATTGATATTGCTGACTTGTGTTCTGTTGAATAAAAATATTGCCCTCAATGTTTTCTTTTAGTAAAATTTTCAAATGTTTTCTATTTTCAAATACACGTACATCGTCTTTTAATTATGATTTAAACTTGAATTATAGTGAAGAGCATTTCAATTATTCTTTATATATATAATGAATACAAATTACCTCACAGAGACGGATAAATATGATTAGGCCCAACTTACTTTTATGTAGCCTTCCAATGCTTTGCTGATGGCTCCTGCGGTTTCTATAACTATTTCTCCAACTAACTGATTCGATATCCGAAAAAGATATGACAAACTTCTGAATGTTTCGCCTGTAATAAAAAATATAAAGTAGGTCCTATATTTAGATATCAGCATGGTGATTATACTACTTAAAACTTTTGTGTTATATAACAATCATGTACTGTACGTTGCGTAGTTAATGCAATAGTGTTAATTTATGAAATATACAATACATTTAACATTTTAAAATATTTTAACATTTCTAAATATCTATTTGAAAAGTTGAAAAGTTTCTTATCGTTTCTCATGATTAAGAGACTGTGCGCCGTATGCACAGTCGTCACTCAAGATGAAAGTCGAGATAAAATAAATCTAAACAGAAAATTATTTTCTTAATTTCGTCGTATTTTAGGAAGATAATTTACTTATCAAAAATGAATGAAGTAGGTATATATTTTGATATTCTGTATTACTCAGATTTAAAAGTACATTTTATGCTATAAAATGTATACGTATACCTGTAATTCATATTCGATATAGCCTACCAAAAATTATCGAGAATAATTAACCTGCTCAAGAAATAAATTGACTTGCTCTTACCTGTTGCCATAAAACGTAGAGTGACGGCTAGACGATCATGAGTAGGTACTGCCATTCTAAAGTTGGTATCCTTCTTTATGATCATTGGTGCCACTAAATTATGCAGCTCGTCAAATGTTTCGGCATCCATCCGCATGAAATTTCGATACCGAGCACGATCACTTGCTCTAATCTCACTTATCAAGCAGTTGTAGGCTCCAAAATCTGTTCTCTTCTTCAACCAATCATGAGTCCAAACCTCCCGATCTTTCCTTCTTCTTCTCTTGCGAATAGTAATCGTTGAAATTAAAGCATTTACACAGACCGCCGCAGCTGCACTCTCATACGAATCCATTTCAATCGTATTTTTGAAAATGGGCGGGATGCGGAAGCTGAATGAGATATTATTCAGCATCGCTTGCAACAAAACGATAAGCAACGCAGTGTGTGCAGTTTCACGCCATTTGTATCCGGGCAATCGCTTACGACAAAGATTTGAGTGGAATCAGTGTGTGCATGTCAGTTGCTTACGATGAAGCGACCTCAATTGGAAGCGAGTTGCTTGTCGGAAGGAAATCGCTCCAGTGTGTATCAGGCTTTATGTCTACCGGCAAGGGAAAGACGATATTGCGACTATGATTGGAAGTTAGTGCGCTATCAGATAAATCAATGGGAACGACGCATCAACAAGTGTGTGTGTCGTGTGTGTAATGGAGCGAAGCAGCTGCTCCGCGCGCGAGCCAAACTTCATATGAGCGTTTATGATCTGACATTGAGACTTGAAAAATGACTAAGTTGTGCATTATAATCAGGGCAAGATGAATGTAAAGTAATGATATTACTTTTCTGTAATATACATATTGGTAGCTAAATGTTTTATTGCCCTGCGTGGAAGGCACGGAGAATACGCCACTGGCCAAGTTCATCAAAGAAATATTTGGTTTATGGGAAATTATCGTACATTTTGAAAAATCCTGTGGGAATGGTATTTCCCATCGGAATCCCGTGGGAATGGGATTTCCCAATGGAATTCCGTGGGAACGGGACGAAGGAATCTCGTGCCACGGCAAGCCTGAGTAATCCACGATCTGTCCAAACATGCATCATTTACATAGTGGGGTACAACTATGTAAATGGGGGTTGCGACAATATCTGCAACGGCTTGACGTCGCTCCGGTAGTGCTGTATCATATGCAGGTTCTTGCTTCGGTGTGTTGATCATACTCGTATATCGTTTTCTGCGGAAATTTTTACATCAATTTACTCCTCTAGTCATTGGAAATACTACTGTGTGATTCATTTTTTGGAATAATTCATCTCTGAGGCTCTATCCTTCAATATTTCTTGCCAATCTATCCTGGAATCAGTGACATTGCGTGAGTTATATTCCACACTCTTGGTTGGCGCGGTGACAACTTGGCTGCGTAATATCTACGTCGTGCACGTGATTTCCGAAATTCCGGATTATTGATATCGTGATCATCGCTGTCGGCAGCTGTTACGGTGGCCTAGTAGTTGCATAGGTCATCCAGTGCTGAGGTGCATTTCACGTGCTGGTTCGAGTCCCGGCTATTGGCTAACTTTTCTTTTTGATATTCCTTATAGCCATGCCTCGAGAGAAAAAATCCGATTCTGTAAATGACTGCACATTTAATTTAAACGACATACGATCTCTAATTCAATCATCAGAATCTAAGGTTATATCTGCCTTGAAATCTGAAATAAAGGATCTGAAAGACACAATTGGCACTCTTACCAAACGTGTTGAAATCCTGGAAGAATCGTATGGTAATATAAAATCCGAGTTTCGAAATTTTCCCGCCCATCTATCTGAGACCATTATTCAGGAATGTGAACAGCGTCGGAGAAGGGAATTGAATTTAATCATCAGTGGCTTGGACGAAACTACGACCGGGTCGCCTGATGAACGATGTTCTTACGATATGAAGAAAATTGATGAAATAATCACTGAATTGGATTTGAATGCTGAGGTTGAAGTGCTTGAAACCCGTAGAATCGGCAGACCTAACTCGAATTTGAGCGGTCGGCGCCTTCTACTGGTGAAAGTGAAATCCATTGATGAGAAGTATAAATTGATCAAGAAATCTAATGTTTTGCGAAACTCTCTTATGTTCAAGTCAGTTTATATAAACCAGGACCTCACTCCTCTGCAACAGCAATCTAGAAAAGAACTGAGTATTGAACTCAAGAGTCGGCGGGCGAATGGCAAGGACGTGGTAATTTACAGGAACTCAGTGATTCCAAGATCCCAAAGGAATTTTCATTAAATTTTTACCCAGCAAAATGCCCTCAATTCTCCTTATTAATGCTCAATCCTTACTTCCTAAATTCGATGAATTGTGTGTTATGACTTCCATTTTGAAACCTACCATCGCTATCATATGTGAGTCTTGGTTATCTCCTTTGATTTCGAATGACTGGATTTCGTTACCTGGATTTCACTCACCCTTCAGAAATGATCGTTGCGACGGACGTAAAGGAGGAGGCGTTATTACCTACGTAATTAACACAATTTCGTGCCAAGTTTTTCAAACTGAATCATCCTGTTCATTTTCCGTTGAGGATGTCTGGTTATATCTTTCAAATCAGAAAATTTTGTTGATATCGATCTACATTCCTCCCAATCTATTGGTATCTCAATATAATGAATTACATAATTATTTGACAAGTAATATCGAATTGTTCTTAGATACCAATGAAGCAAAAGTTGTCATTGCAGGTGATTTGAATAGATTTCCGTCTACTAACTTACAGCAACTATTTGATTTGGATGGAACAGTGAACGAGCCTACTCGTGGAGATGCAATCCTTGACCAAATTCTCATGGATAAGTGTCTCATTCCATTGTATCATGATGCTCAAGTTGGTCCCGGAATTGGTTATTCTGATCATAGATCTGTTTACATTCAGACAAAGGACGGAATTTCCTCGAATACTACTCTCAGGAAAGTCTATGATTTTCGGTCGAGCAATATTGTGAAATTTTGCAATGTGATAGAATCATATCCTTGGCAGACTTTCTACCGTTCTGACCTTTCTATTGATGAAAAGTGTGACTGGTTTTACTCAGTCATTTATGATTCGCTGAATTCCATTCCTTTTTCACTAATTCCCTTCAGTGAACATGACAAACCCTGGATCTCTCCTGTGATAAAGGATCTAATAAATAAGAGATACCAAGCTTTCAGGGCAGGTGATTATGGTTTGTATGACCATTTCAAATCTAAAGTCAAGGAGGAGATTGAGAAGTCGAAAAGGAAATGGGCTTATCAAACAAAAAACAAGAAAGGAGGTTTATGGAAAATCGCCAGCAACTATCTGAGTAGCAGGAAAACTTCGTCGTTGAGTTCGCTGATTCGATCTTACCCTTCGTATGAAGATGCTGCTGATGCAATGAGCGGGGCTTTCTCTGAGTCATGGTCGGCCGCACCAAACTGGGACTGTATCTCATCGGAAATACGTGAGAGCTCTTTGCCTGAGTCTTCTACAGATTGGTCACCTGATGTTTCAATCCAAACAGTCCGCCATTTCCTTGAATGCCTTAAAGACTGTGAAGCTACAGGTAGTGATAATTTGCCGCCTAGATTATTGCGTTGTGCAAGTGACTGCCTTGCAGGCCCACTTACCCACCTCATTGCCTTATCCATAGAATCATGTACCATACCTGCGCGATGGAAGCATGCCAACATAACCCCTGTTCCTAAAAGAAGAACAGGATCGCTTAACGTACGCCTCGACTTAAGACCTATTTCTGTTCTGCCGACATTTTCTAAGATCCTCGAGAGATGTGTGCTAGGCAGCATTAAAGATGTTTTGGTGGAATCGTATGGGCAATCTCAATTTGGCTTTCGACCAAATTGCTCCACTGTTCATGCACATGTATTTTTGCAAGAATTCATCACGCAGCAGCTAGAATCGGACGATAATTCGGCTGTTTTACTTACGTCGTTTGACATGAGGAAAGCCTTCGATTCTTTACAACACGAATCCCTTCTCAAGTCGCTCCAACGGTCAAATCTCCCACCCCGTTTCATCGCATGGTGCGCAAACTTTTTACAGAATCGTACCCAATGTGTCCGCCTTGATAATGGTTGTGTAAGCTCGACTAAAAGGATTACATCGGGCGTCCCACAAGGCTCCGTGTTGTCCCCGTATATTTTCTGCCTTCACGTCAGCTCATTGTTACCTCACGCTTCATTTGCTAAGATTATTAAATATGCCGATGATGTCATGACTGTTCTCCCATTATCCAAAGACAAGACCGCGAGTGTTGACCATATAATCAATGATGAAATTATACATATCAGTGAGTGGTGTACCAGGAATGGGTTACTTTTGAATTCTGATGAAACTAAAGTTATTGCCTTCAGGAAACAGTCTGTCTATATTAGCTGTTCGTATCCCTTAGAACCATCTGTAAAAATTCTTGGTGTTATTTATGAACCCTCAATGTCATGGGATGCACATGTGACATATATTTGTAAGAAAGCGTCTATGAATATTTTTGTACTCAGACGACTGAAAATATTTTTAACAAAACGCGACTTGATTACTTTATATCAGGCATTCATTGTTAGTATCCTTGAATATTGTAATCCAATTTTCGTAGGCAGAACTAAGCAGAACTGCGAAAAAATCGAAAAGATCCAACGGCAGTGTCATCGCATTATTTGTGGAAAAGAATGCAAGGACGAATGTTTACCTTTGCTATCTTTGCGCCGGCAGAATCAGGCACTTAAGTTTTTTCATCGTATGGAACATCCTTCCGATTAACTCCATGAACTATTTCCCAAACGGCTCCCTTTCTCTAGAAAACTTTGTGTTCCACTTATGAAGACTAAACGTAGACATGCTTCTTTCATCCCCAGCTGTATAAGTCTTTCAAACTCTGTATAAGCGCTGCCTACTCGATCGTGTTCGGTGTACATGTGTATTTTTAGTGACTGATGCTACTTACCTGTAACTTGAAATTATTCGCAACCTGTGACTTGTAAAGATGTGATTTCCATTATGAAATAAAAACGTTTATTATTATTATTATTATGATAGTGTGGTCCCTAAAATTCCTGTGGTCCCGACATCTAAAACACACATTTATCCAAACTAAGTCTATATTTCTTCAACTACAAGACATACCACTCCGAGAGGTGCAAAAGAGCGTTGTAAAAGGCCTCATCATGAATCTTACCGAAGCGTTGGCGCCACATGAATTCGTCAAGGTGACCGGGCAGCATTGTTGAGTGAACACCTAGCATTCCCTTGAATTTTCGCTTGGCATTGCGCCACATGTTCTCGATGTTGTTGGTGTGAGCACCGGTATCGGGATCAACAAAATTCTGACTATGATTGACAGTCACGTGTCATCATTTGATTGAAAGTCATTTGCGGTAGCCTCGTCAACACGTAGGGAGGCGGCGTCAGTCAACTTCATGGTCGGCGAAAAAGTGGCTGCTCGCCACGCGTGCGACATTCAGCACACCGGGTGCGTTGCCATGGCAATGATGACGATGATGACTAAGTGCAAGAGAGGTTACACGTTTACTACGAACCCTGTAATGTCGGCAGTATGAGGGACCACACTATCATAGTTGTACCCATAGTGGAACTTACAATAGTGGATGTTAGTGACCCATCTCCTGTTGTAATCTTATTCTCTCGGTTGTCGTTAGGGGCCATTCGTAAATCACGTGATGGTAAAGTGCTCAATGATGTTCTCATCGAACCCCTTCCCATTAATCAAGTGATGAATCTATTATATATAATAATCTATAATCAGATGAATCCATGAACAATGTATGGTACTTATGGGTTATCTCCCCCCCCCCACGTTTTTAAATTTGTCTAAAATCCGCAAAAATGAATCAATCGTTGCAAAACTTCAGAGACACGTATTTGAGTGTATTTTCTACCAACATGCAGAATTTTACGCAAATCGGACAAGTGCTTTTTGAATTAGAGACGATGACGTGAAGTGTAGTGATGTCAGCAGCTTGATCTGACTTCGCCTGACCTCATCGTCTCAAAAGATAGCACTAGGTCAACAAAGTCATGTCGCGACAACTCTAGAAGTGATGATGACCCAGACCACATCCTTTACACTAATATCCTTAACTGAAGAAAGGTGTGGTGGGGAAGTGGTCGTGGGAAGATTTCAAATAGCAATGGATGAGACGGAAAGAGAACAATGCGCACACAAGTAACAATAATGCGTCAAACAGACAAAGTCAGATCAAGCTGCTGACATCGTTACACTTCACGTCATCGTCTATAATTCAAAAAGTAATTGTCAGATTTGCATGATTATTTTTTTTGAATGTGGGTAGAAAATATACTCAAATACGTGTCTCTGAAGTTTTGCGACGATTGATTCATTTTTACGGATTTTAGACAAATTTGAAAACATGGGGGATAACCCATAAGTACCCAATGTATATCTCAGCCGTATGCTAGAGACACTTCATGATGTTCCAAAATAGCTTCTCAATTATGGTATTACTTCTGCTATAATGGAAGAAATTATCTTGAAATCGTTCAAATTTGGTAAATCCCCTGATCACCATGGACTCTGTACTGAACGCTTATTTACGCACGTGACCTGATCTTACTCGAAGTGATGCTTCTAACTGGTCATTATTCAGCCTCCTTAAAAGTGAATATGTACCGGCATACACCAATATTGAAGGTCGATAATAAAAGTCGCTTCCAATCAACAACAAATTTCCATGGAATCGCCGTAGCACCTCTAGAGAATAAAATTGAAGGAGTAATATTTAGTGTGTCATAACGAATTGATGTCAAAGTACCTACTTAATATAGTCACTTATCTTATACAAATTGCACCTCTTTCGTGATTGCATTACTATTAGATGCATCGAAGGTATTTGACAAGCTACTTCAGTCATTGTGGAATCTATTGGAACGCCTATATTTATTTGACGTACAACAAAGGTGCAAAGTTGATGAAGTTAAAATGTACTACAACTACTCAAAAGGAGTGAAAAGGAAAAAGATATCATCATGTACGAAGTTAAATAGATGCCTTTATCAAATCAATGCGCCTCTCACAAATGGGATGTAGGATTTCAACCAGTTTTTATGGGTTTTTTCGCTGACGATCTAACCCTTCGCTCCCCGACAATAGACGGGATTTCGGATATGTTAGCAACCATCAAACGTTACGCAGACCTGCATTAAATATCATATATATTTCACAGTGCAATAATCTCTTTGATTATTGCTTCCGTAATAAAGTTAATGCTTTCCAAAGAGTGCATAAAATTCAAGGAATGCAATAATCAGTCTATCCTCTAAATCTGTGAAGGTGATCTGCCATGATATGAAAAATGTCGCAGAGCAATATTTTTTATTTTGCCCTTCTGGGAGTGCAGGGACAAATTTTCATAGAAATATTCGTATAATCACATTGGTTATTGGACATTTGCCATAGATTTAGAACAGCGGTTCTCAAGGGGGGCGTTGGGTACGAAGGGGCGGTAAGGGGGTATTTTGCTTATTACGAGTATTGTTACATCTTGACCTGTCCATGCACATTACAATATACACTGTACATGTACATCTTCAGAGTAAGCGCTCTGAAGCCGCCAATGCCAAATTAGGGGGAGTTCAGCTTGATTGCTTCTGCAAAGTCACGTGACTACATTGCACATTACTTCGCACCGCGATATGATTTTTCCCATGGACAAAAACGCGGCAGACTTTGACATTCGTAGATACATTGCTTCGTCTAAGGTCGAACGACCGAAAGTTGAAAGAGTAGATACTTTTTTGGTAGATGGTCTGCTGTGAAATGGAGGAGAAATTAACTTTCTTTGGAGTGTTGTGAAGTCTTGTTTAACTTGTTTCCACTGCCCGGTTGTAGAAGGCTCATTCAGCATCCGTGCTTGACGTTAGAAATCTTTTACTCAACTGATGATCAGTTATCACCTTTTGGTCAAGAAGCTTTCTAGGGAATGAACCAAAGCGTTTTAGGCGTTCCATTGAAGACGCTGGTCAACTCAAAACTACTAAAAAATGTTGCAGTATAGCAAAATTTTGATGAATTCACGTGATTCTTCCAAGCGAAGATCCGTTGTTTTGGCTGGAGAGAACGTCAAAGAAAAGAAAAGGAAGAACATGAAAAATCATTAAATGTCCTAATTGAAAGGAGAAAATTGACGATGTTTGAACTACTGAATACCTTCATGTTCAGGTTAAGAGGGACAACGATGCGAGCTGCAGAGTGACTACAAGCGGTCTGATCTAGGTGACCCAAGCGATCTGCACGAATGACTCTTCCAACCATGTGAAAGGTAGACGTGTGTGCAAATGGCAAAGCGTACAAAAAATTTCATTTCATTTCACCTTTCAAATAGAAAGTTGTTCCAGCATTGATGTAAATCATCTTGGATTTTGCATGTACAAACTAGATGACATACTTAGGGATGTTTAAAATCGAGACTTGATGGTGAGCTGTGTGCATGCTTTAAATGTTCAATGTATAGCGTCACGGCCGGCATTTTCTTGAATTTCTCAAGTTTTATTTAGCAATCCATCAACACATCCAATTGAACTAAGTTGTCATCGCTATTTTTTAAAACGAGAAAAATACATTTACTCACCTTCTTGGACGAAAAGTTCTCAAATTCATCGAAATTTTAGAGTAATTCAGTCAGATAAGCTTACAGCACATCTTGTGCAATTGTGTTACCACTGTCAGGGCTCCAAGTCTTCCGGGATTTCCCGGATTTTCTGCGTTTTGTGGTTTCACGAGATTCAGCAAATGTCTCCCTCCCGACGCTATATAATAAATATCTACAATGTACAGATTCTTTCTTGTTAGCGTGCGATATTGCGTATAAAATTTCGTTTCCTTGCATGTCATAGAACCTTATTTGAGCCAGTGAAAGACGGCTATCAGTCACAAAACATTATAAAATATTAATTATTGTTTTGCTGTTTGACATGCTTGCTAAATTAAATAACTGAAACACAATTTAGATGAAACTCTTTGCATAGGAAAGAGTGTTTTTTATATCCTTGAGCAGATAATTGCACGAAGGTGTGTGGATATTTAACCATAAATCAAAGAAAAACACTTTTTGCGGCGAAAGCAAAGAGCAATCCCTCTTTATTAATTGGTCGATCTCCATTCGAGTTAGAAGTATGGACATGGACGGTACTTCGGCGTTCATTTTTATACTTTTTACCTATGATTGGAAATGATATCATTTTATTTTTTTTATAATGAAAATATACCATTATTTAGTGAAATATACGCAGGTCTACACCGTAAATAGATCTAGTCATGCGAATCGATACACATTGCTGTCATGCTACTTTTACTGCTCTTAGCAATGAAATTAAAATTAGATTGCATGCAGCATCGATAGGTTCCAAATAATGGAAGACCGAAGAAAGCAATTTAGTCATACAAAGCTTCTTGTATATCAAAACGAAGGTAGGGCCTTTGGCCCATACATTAGACATCGCAAATTAGACACACGAATTACAAATCTGTCTACAATATACAGTTGGTTAGGTCAACAGTTATCTAAAGTACGAAAAAAAGGCTTCGCGTTATATTCGTGTGAGTCACATCTGCTTCTTAGCTCACCTGCAGTCCTGCATTGTTTAACAATCTGTGTGATAAACAGACTGACAAACAATAGCCTGTTGCTTTTTGATTTTATCACTGCCGATCTTTGCTTTTAATTCAATAGAGATAGACCTGATAATAAAGGAGACTTTGCTCTTTGCTTTCGTCGTAGATATTTCTGTTATCTCTCATCGTTTTGTCAGCTGTGATAGACACCTGACATCGAAACCTGCTGAACCTCCTGCCAGCGCTACGATATTGTATTTACGAAAAATGAATGTGATTTATGCAGTTCATCTTGCGAAGAGACTTCATACTTGCATCTGTCCTATTCTGAACGCCTAATTAAGCTTGCAATGAAGATAGATAAAAATATAACATAAGATGTAAGTGAATTTGAAATTGACAGACTTACTGGGTGCATGAATAGCGAATACCCTTCAAATTTCATTCCTTGCTCCTTTACTCATTTTTCGTAATGCTATTTTTCCGGGATTACCTTTTCATTCAACTTCGAACCTTGACCACTGCATCAATCCGAATCCACATCAGTTTTTATCTTGGATGTCTCAGCTTGCCTAATCGCTTAGTTTATGTCGTTCAATCACAGTTCACTTTATAATTATTTGTAGGCGTAGGGATGTCTTTCTATCACTATTTAGCCACAACGTCATACGCGTCACACATTTTTTCTTCACTGATATTTTCCGGCCTCGGAAAATAGCTTGTGTCTCATGCGTGCATGTATAGGAATACGTTCACATGATGAATAATTTCATTGCAGCCATATTTGTACCACAGGGTCAAATAAATCGAAAGTAGCTGACTCGAATTAGTGATCTTTATTGGTCTCACAAGTAAAAGATTGAAATAAAAGGGCTTCGGCTTCCTGTGCCTTCTATAGTCGAATGGGCAAATGGCTTTTTTACCACACTTGTGATATGCATCGCCTGATTCGCAGACTGGTCAATTAAGAAGTTATATTTGTAATTTTATCGTGGTCCTGAGCGATCTTTTTAATATCATCATTATGCATAATGTGTCGACTTGTAATAACGCGTGTATCTTAATTTTCAGGACAATTCAAACTTGTTTGCAGAGTTGAAGAGGTTCAAGAAAGATAAATTAAAGTCTACAGATATAAATGTTGTCCATGCTGATGGATCAATCACTGTCGAAAGATTAGATGGTTCTATTTGTCAAAATAGCGATGAAAAAAACGCAATCTATCAAAAGTATGGTTATATCCCCAACTTCTCACCAGATCTTGGGATTGGTAAAGTTTATGATTTTTTGATGTTCGGTAAGTGATTCCAATGAAATATTGAGCTTTAAGCTGATATAGATATCATACTACTTGTTATACTTAATGCTACTTTGTTGTGCTGCCCCCTCCAAGTTAAATATATCCATGCCGAAAGGAGGGGCAATTCGACCCCTGCCACTTTTATGCTGTGACACCTTTTCAAACAGCATCTATGGTAACTTTTCACGAAACTCATGCATTTTCAAAATGAATACAGTATTTCATAAATGTTAATTAGCTCATATATAGCTTACAGTGCATCCACCATAATTGAACGAACTGTCCGTGTTATTTGAAAGACGAGACGCGAATGCCTTCAATACATAGATTGTGAATGCAACTGTACCGCTTTTGAAATGCACTGATAAAAATGCTAAGAGCTGCAATATCATCTCGGAAATATGAATACATATGTGAATCAAATATCTTGATTCACTCAAATCCAAATAGCAAGCATGGATAGCAAGAACATTTTTGAACTCGGCGTATTTCGTCTAATTCTAATGACATTCAAAGTCTGTCAACCAAAACATCTAAAAATAATGTATTTTATTTGTGACTTCATCCCTGATAAAGAACGAGTGAACTTGTGCCAGTGTCAATAACCAAAGCCAAAGGTACGAAGGTACGAAATATATGGCAGGGTTCCCGCGGCCCTT
Source organism: Prostheceraeus crozeri (assembly GCA_907163375.1). Classification (NCBI taxonomy): domain Eukaryota; kingdom Metazoa; phylum Platyhelminthes; order Polycladida; family Euryleptidae; genus Prostheceraeus; species Prostheceraeus crozeri. Next base: position 260,577 of record CAJQUW010005758.1, read on the forward strand.
GAAAACCCTTCAATTTTTATGAAGTCATCAATTTAAATATTTTATATGTTAAAATATTGAAAAGGTCTACATATCATGTAACACAAAGCACATGATTTTGAAAATGAATATGAATAGATCTATTAATTAAGCTAGCTGCTTTAATCGTTTTAGTCACTTGATCGTTTTCAGATGATGTTTGCAACATTAAAGGTCGGTTGTACGCGTATTGTTATTGATGTTAATTTCTGGCTTGTAGAACATTTAGATTTATGAAAATTGAATATGCTGATGATATCTCAACGGCAGAGAAATTTTCATTTACATTGTTGAAGTAACTAATGTCATTGTGAAGACAGTGAACACAAACATTGAAAACGAGACTGTAAAGTTTGTTTTGCCCCTAATTGTCCCACATGTTACCTGTTGCCGTCAAGTCGGTTACGACGTCTAACCAGTATGACACATCTGTCGCAGCGGCTATTGGCTGCCTCATAGATCTTTAACTGAATGTTCAAGTATTTAACATATATTTCAATTGATTTTCTGCTCATTTTGAAATTTAGAAATTATCTATTTAATCATTTCAACACTTATAAGAAATCTCAAATTTACGTGACTCTTTAAAATCATTGATTTTGCCCTTGAAAAACCTTGAATTATCTGTTCGGAAAGCCCCGGGAACCCTGATATGGCCTCCGGGGTTGCTAAATGAATGAGGAGAATAATTTGGACAATTAATCAATGTAGAAGATAAACATAATGACGAATTCCACACAGGGTAGCAACACCAACTCACAGTTGCATATTACACTTTCAATTAAGATGGAATTGGTCCATAGACCATATCATAAGAAACAAACGCACCTCAATCCAAATTTCCATTTCGCAAAGTTTTGAAACAATTCTTTTATATGCTTAGCGACACAACAGAGCTTTTCCGTAGATCCCCAGCTCTACAGATTATTTACATTGTACTATTTCGGCATCTAAGAATCAATGAAATTTTCAGTGTGATATTTTTTCATGTAATAAACTGAGATCATTAGAAGACCAGAGAGATATCTACACTAAACTATGCGTTATGCAGATACTAAGGTAGCGTTATTTTAAGTATATATATAAATATTTATATACATTATACATATATAAAATATATTATACCTATATGTATATTTAAATACGACTGAAAAGCAATACTTTTAATTTTTTGTACTGTTCTTTCCTCGTAAAGGCGTCTTTTTTTCGATGCACAATTCATAAGACGATGTAATTCCTTCTGTGTATGTATAATTGCGCATGTAATGTCACTAATTTTATTGAAGAACAGTTTTGTAATACTAGTAGAGCGAATACAGTTTGCTCGATACGCAGTTAACACAGATATAGCAATAATCGTATCCATTGTGGCAGAATTCATGTGGAGTTGCGGTGCTATTGCTGATTATCACCAGCATTTCCATAGCAAGGTTACTAAAGTCATGAAGATTGCGTGTAGCAGCAGACTTCAAGAAGATATTTTTGTAAATGATTGCTTCTTATTCGATTCCGCTGATGAAAGTAGCGTTGTGTGTTTTCAGTGATGCTAAGTGTGTTGAGTGAATATCATTAATTATCTAGAACTGTTTTTACTGTTATGTTTACTATGAAATATCGTACTGCCGCCATGAGAGCCCTTTTTTACAGTGCTCGCAGAGTTTGTTCTACTGACGAGAATTACCAGGCTGCCGTCATCAGTATCAAGAATATTTTTATCAAAAACGGCTTTCCAGAGCACATGATAGAACGAGTAAAATTACATGCAGATTCGATACCTGTGCAAAGACCAGCGAATGATGATGAAAAAATTGGTAAATTCGAGCCAAAAAATCAGTATATCGCCAACAAAGAAAAAGAGATTAAAAAACCGCAGAAAAGATATCAACAAAGCTTTACCTGATGATGTTCATATCCGGCCTATTCTTAAAACCCTCAAAACTTCTCAATCTATAGCATTTACCAAGGAATCTGCGAGCAGTTTTTTGGATGTCCAATTACACTTCGACGATGGCAATATAACGACATCGATTTATAGAAAACCAAGCTTTACGGGACTGTATGATAATTATCAATCGTTTGGTCCAATTCGATATAAAGTGAATCTTGTTAAGACCTTAACGAAAAGGGCGTATGATATCTGTTCGTCCCAACATCTCCAGAAAGAACTGGAATTTTTGAAACGGACTCTACAGCGAAATGGTTACCCGGAGTGGTTTATCAATCGAAATATGAAGCCGCCATCTCCAAGACTTCCAACCGCAGAAAAGAAGCCGCTCTTCTTCAACATATGCTACCTTGGACAAATCAGTGAGACAATCTCCAAGAAGATATGTCAGAGAATTCGAAATTCATACCCTGTCCTCAAACCAATTCCAATTTTCAGGACGAATAATCTCGCACCTGCAGCTGTGAAGGACACAATTCCACCTAGCCGAAAACCGAAAATTATATACGAGTTTCTCTGTCCTTGCGGAGCAAGGTACATCGGCAAAACTACAAGGTGTCTCGATATTCGTCGTACTGAGCACATTCCCAGATGGGTGCAGAATTCAAACTCCAGACCGAAATCGACCAAGGCTGTCCAATCTGCAGTAACACGACACTTGACCGAGTGTGATAGGAAGACCGACATTTTATCACAAGCTGAGCAAGGATTCAAAGTGGTGAGGAGCCTCAAAACGAAGTTTCAACTTTCGGTGGCTGAAAGTGTCACCATCAAAGAGCAACAGCCGATATTGTGTGCGCAGAAAGACCGACTTCATGTCTTAAAACTGACTTAAAATTTGTTTCTGTATCATTATTTATTGGTAATGTTGTTTAATGCTACCTATTGCTTCATTTCAGTAGTGAGTGTACATAGCTTTTCTATGATTTCTGACATGTTAGAATGTACTAGTAACTGACGTCATCATTCTTGTGTCTTGCGTAGTTTTAACTTTACTCACTAGCTCCTGTTATTATCTCCTGTCAACGTTTTAGCATTTTATCTTGTTGTAGTTCACTTGAGAGAACAAGCGTGGCCATGAACCAGCAAACAGTGTTTTGGTTTTTTAAATTTACTTCTCAATTTTTCAATAATAATGATAAAATACCTCAACATTTGAAATCGAACTTAGTATATAAATAAAACTGTGAGCATGTGACAAATGCTACGTTGGTAGTTCTATCCGCCATTTTCAAACCCACATGAACATTTAAAAGGATATCCTAAGTCTACGGATATAAGCCTCCATGAGCATCCCCCAACCAAAGATTCATTCAACGTCATCGCTGTTACAGATCACCCAAGCATCTATGAAACTATTGTTATTAAATTGATTGAATCAGATAAATTATTGAATGAAAAAATGAGTTCCAATCCTTTGCTTCTCGATTTGTAAGCTACTGTCTGCGTCTTGCGAGTGACGAATTTACTTTGAATCAGTGACGCATGTATTGTTTTATTGACTTTGCACTTTATGCAGATGACTTGATTTTGGATCTTTTACAAGTTCCTATCTATTTGTGACTTAACCATTTTACTGAACGTTGTTGATCAATGTATTTAAGTGGTTCCATTCCTGCCCTGGTGTTACATCTGAGGAAGTCTTTGAAAGCATGTTGTGTGAATTATTGTTTTCTTTTTTCGATATATTGGGGACCAACAAATCATATACGAGTATACATATATTGTATATATATATATACATATATATATATATATATATATATATATATATATATATATATATATATATATACAGAGTGCTAAAAAAGTAACGCAAAATTTAATTGTTAAAAGTTTTATTCAATTCATAGATCATAATGAGAAGTGAGAACGTAGAAGACGATCAAAGAAGATGTTCAAAGTGTCCTCCGTCATTTAGAACACACTTCGCCATTGTCTCGCACAGACCTGCACACTTTTCTGCAAAGAGGCACATCAATGGTCTGCAACTGTTCAGAAATAAGCAACCGCAGCTGGTCGAGAGAAGTTGGGTTGTGGGAGTAGACTCTATCTTTTAAAACACCCCACAAGAAAAACTCTGCTGGTGTCAAATCGGACGACCTGGCTGGCCACTCGATTGGTCCCCTCCTACCAATCCACCTTCCGGGAAATTTTTCATCAAGGAAAGCTCGCACAGTGCTTGCGAAATGCGGGGGAGCACCGTCCTGCTGAAACATAACGTCATCGTCGTAGTTTGCTAAGCGAGGGATCAAAAAATGTTTAAGCATGTAAAGGTTAGACTGTCCGGTAACACTGCCATCAAAGAAATAGGGACCGATTATTCCAACAGAAGAAATACCACACCATACAGTCACTCCAGGCATATTGACGTCTTTTTCGATAATGTGATGCAGGTTGGTGTCATTCCAATAAATGCAGTTGTGCCGATTCAAATGACCATTTAATTTAAAGGTGGCCTCGTCTAACCAGATGATGTTATCAATACTTGCAGGATTTGCTCTGAACATTTCTTCAAAATTCTCACAACTTTGCATTCGCCTGTCTGGATCATCCTCATTGATGGCATGAAATAATCGAGGAATGTACGGTTTATATCCTAATTCTTTCAAGGTATTGAACACAGTCACGTGAGATACATTGTATTCTGAAGTATTGGATATTTGACGTGCAATACGATGTGTTGACGTTGGAGTATTCGGTTCAATTTCTTGCAACACAACTCTTTGAAACTCTTGAAATTTGCATAAAGATGGCCGACCAGAACGACCCTCATCAGCAACAGACCCGCTTTCTTCAAACTTGTGAATGAGTCTAATTATTGTTGAAACATGGGGAGGGCTCTCACCAGCCTGTCTTGCAACTTCAGATGCATTACATCCAGATGAATAATAATTTTTCACCAGATTTATTCTCTCTTTAATTGTGAAACGTCGAGCCATTAACGTAGAGCTATAGTTAATACGCAAAGCTGATTGACTGAACACGAGGAGTGACATTAGTAGATGAGTACAATTCAATGCTGGACAATCAATTTTGAAACTATGGTAGCGACTCGTGAAGTGGACGATTCTAAACATAAATGTGCTGCAAGTCTGGTAGTTTTGCAATATTTCTATGGTAGCTAGCTTTCTATGGTATCAGTTCCATTCAGTTGTTTGCTGACTATGATGAAAATTTTGCGTTACTTTTTTAACACCCGGTACATACCGTATTATCGCGCTTTTACAGGTTTTTCCATTTCTTAATGCACATCTGCCATTGATTAGCGGCAATTTGCATTCATCAACGGCATTTGTCATTCTATTGCGTCATTTCTCATTGATAAGCGTCAGTTCATTGTTGCATAGATATCTGTCACGTCTATATCGAGATTTTGCAATAAATAACGGCATTTTGCATTTGATAGTAGATGATATCAGAAAATGAACGGAGAACGCCGAACAAGGAGAACAATTTCTCAAGTAGACAAGCAGCGAATTGTTGATGCATATCTCGATCCTAATAGAGATTACATTGACGTAGCCACCAGTCTGGGAATACGTCGTGGTACTGCGTGGTCCATCGTTCGACGTTACAAACAAAATGGCACGGTAATTGCTCAACGTCGTGGAGGTCAGAGACCTCTACTCGTAGATTCCGAGATAAGAGAATGCATCATTAGGATCGTTGAAGAAACTCCGCCATTTACACTCGAGCAAATTAATGCAGAGCTTCGTCACAGTCTTCCACAAAAGCAGCACATTTCAATCAGTACTTTGCATCGTACATTGGATGCTCAATTCATTACTTTAAAGAAGATGGAAAATGTAGCTGAACGCAATCGACCAGATGTCAAGCAAAGTAGAAGAGAACACGCACAATGGTTGTTCGCAGATGGAGATGCCCAAGAGCTGATTTTCCTAGACGAAGCGGGCTACGCATTCAGTGTGTGGAAGGCGGGAGTCAAAAGGAATCTGGAGGAAGTACGTGATCACATGCTTCTACAGCCGCATCAAATGCGCTTAGCAACATTGGCGCAGATATCAGAGCAAAATCTGTCGTGTATAACACTTGATATCTGCCAGGCTTCATGGAGGAAAGTACGCCAACTGATACCTCGGTGTTTGCTTCTTGAGGACATACTGGACAACCATGCTTGAAAATTGTGCACCTTTTTGTACAATATACATTCAATTCATGTGGATACTTTCGTGTTTTCTGTGAGATGAAATGCGCTGATTAAAGTCCTCTCAACAAACTGATAAGTCATCTTTTATGAAGATGACAAGTTTTATTAACACCATCAAATGTTACAGGATTGATATTTTCTAAAGGGAAAGATTCGCACATTTGATTCTAAACATTCTTCATGACAATGTGCCGCTAATCAATGAAAAATGCCGCTAAAGAATGACATATCTTAATTGACTACAAATTGCCGCTAATGAATGAGAAATTTCAACAACTGCATGGGAAATGCCGTTGATGAATGCAAATTGCCGTTAATTAAGTGCAGATGTGCATTAGCAAATGGAAAAACCTGTAGATACATGTGCTTATAAGCGAAAAAAGCTTGTTTTCACTGTGATGTAGATGTGCATTTTGTTCGCATATAAGCACATGTGCTAATATCCGGATATAGGCACACCCTAGTCAATGCGATTTTTCGTCTCTCTTTGTAGCCCACATGATTAAGAGAACTTCAGGTGCATCAATATAATGAACATTAGCTAATTATTATGCGCGAAACATGTATTTTCATTTCACATGTTGAACTCTGATTCCTGTTCCATCAGCTTACAAATGAGGTTGAAAATCTCCGTCAATGCTAATGCGCAGCTGTTCTTATTGAGTTGCATAAGCTGACCTCCTTTGACAGCATAACTTTCACAAGTCAAGGCGCTACTGCTACAAGGGATGGGCTCCGCTCCTTAGATACCAATAACTTTCTTCGCTAATTAAAAGCAGCGTCTTGCTAGCAACTATTCGGAGTGGTAGTGACTCTGTGCCAATGGCAATTCTCCTATCAATAAAGTTGCTTGCGATCATATTTCAGTCTGAAAGTTTGGTGCGAGATGAGTAGACGCAGGTCATACACGATTTCATTTAAAAACGAAGTACTGGCCACTTTGGAGAACAATTGTGGGAATGTCTCAGCCACAGCAAAAGTACATAATGTCAACCGAAGGCAAGTACAAGATTGGAGGGACAAGACAAGTGAACTCAAGGCATGCAGCAGTCAAAGTCATCATGATTTTATCAGTCGTAAACGAAGGCGGCTGCCTTACAAATTGAAAGCTGTTTACCCTGAGCTTGAATCAGAAATGGTTGAATACATCAAACATCTTCGAAACCAAGGGATGGCTGTTCATGCCAATGCAATCCGTTCTGAAGCGAAGAGACGATTCCCAATGACCTATCCGACAAAGGACCCGTCCAAATTTCGGGCATCATATGGCTGGTTGAAGCGGTTTATGAGACGAAACAATCTTGTAGAGCGACGTGTTACATCTGTCGGACAAAAGGTCCCCGAAAATGCCCAAGAATTAGCACGCAATTGGTTGAAGGACATAAAAGAAATTCGCGAGAAATGTCATATTGTGGGTAACATGGATGAACCCCCGATGTGGTTTGATTTACCAAGCAACACTTCCATCGATTTCAAAGAAGACAATTCGAAGTCGCACCACCGGCAAAGAAAAGCTGCGGTACACGGTTGTGTTGACTGTGCTATCTACTGGACACAAATTGCCACCGATGATTATATTCCGAGGACTGAAAAAGCCTCCACGTGGCAATTTTGGTGATGTTGTTGTCTCAGCATCAAAAGGTGGCTGCATGACAAACGAGTTCATGAAGAGTGAGTATCTTCATAAAGTGTGGAAAGCACGCCCAGGATCGATCTTCAAGCCATCATGTGTGCTTACACTGGACACAGCGCGATGTCATACGCACGAAGATGTGAAAGCAGCATTCGAAAAGGAGAAAACGCGTTTGGCTTATATTCCAGGAGGAATGACGCCTTTGTTACAACCATTGGATAGTCATTTGAATAAACCATTCAAGGATGCCATGCGAAAAAGGTGGGAAGAATGGCTCTTGAACGGTGACCGAGAATATGCACGAACCGGCAAGCGCAAAGGTGCGAGTTACGAGATGGTAGCACAATGGGTTTCAGAGGCATGGCGTGAAATGTCCTGCGACATCATAAAGCGCTCATTCATTGAAACAGGTATCCAGGATTGTGATGGCGATGAAGTTCTTCACTCAAAGTTGCAATCTCTTCTTGCTGGAACAGACCCCAGTGAAGTGGACGATGACGTGGAGGACAGTGAAGCATCTGACTTGGAGAACTATACAGGTGAATCCGACAGCGACAATGAAAAGAGTGGTGAAGAAAGTAGTGACAATGATAGTGATATTGACTGTGAAATCATTGACAAATAGGTTTGCTAAGTAAAGTTCTGTTTTCATCAGCATTTTCGAAACGTTCCGTTAGATTAGATTGCCATCTTGTTTGTGTGACTCAATAGACAACTGCTTCACCCTCTTATATTTCGCTTTATGTTACAATTATTGCGGTAACATACCATAAGCAACAATGTTGGGCTATTTGATCAAAGAACACGTTCAAAATTAGCTTATAAATTATTATGCAACTAATGGACTATTTCTTGTAAATTATTACATTAAAGGAAATGAAACGCTAAGATAAACATGAATCAATAGCGCTACTTTTAGGTCATACGTTACCTTAGTGGCTGTATGTACTCGAGTCATTGCGATGAATGTTGCAATTAGTAAAAAACACAGCGATTTCCCACTGATGCATTTTTTTCCTCCTTATAAGCACATGTGCTTAAAAGCGCGATAATACGGTATATATATATATATATATATATATATATACAGGGTGTAACAAAAATTTCTCCCCAGTGAAGGAACACATTGAGCAACAGTTAATTTGAAATTTTGTTTCATGATAAAAGGACCCAGTGCTCCGACTAACCTAACTCGACTCTCCTTTGTATTTACTATCTGCACATTAGCTACAATCTTTTTTGAGCGTTGTTCCTTTTTATAATTGCAAATCAATATGTATGTTGATTCATGCACCCATTGTTTTTTTCAAAAAAAACGCCATTTTAATTGATTGTGTAGCAGGCGCATTAAGACCTTCCGTTTGAGCACGTTTGATGGACGCATTGACGGATCAAGCCATCTGTATCATCTCCTCAGTCACATTAAATTTCTGAGTAAGTGATGGCTACACTTTTATTTGTAACAAAAGTTCATCCCCATGAGGACAAATTTTTGTTACAGTCACCTTCAATGTTTTTCTCCAACACTACAGCTCATAGGGAGACCGTGATGACAAGACAGCTGCAGTACCGAGTGCTATCGTGATTCTCATTGGCCGATTAACGCTTCAAATTTCATTGGTTGTCGCAATGTACTGCTTCTTCATGACTATTCATTTCATCTCCCAGTGTCAGTGAAGATGGTGAAAGCACGTGAACACAAACGCTCACAGATTCAAGGCTTGCATTCAGCAGGACATTCCATCTCACACATTGCTAACATCCTCAAATGTGACCGAAAGACTGTTCGGAAGTGGATGAAGTCAGAGTCAGGACAAGTGAAGGACGCAAGAAGGAGTGGTAGACTAACGAAAATGTCTCCAAACATCAAGGACAAAGTGCGTCGTGAGTTCAAAGACAGAGTCAGCCCAGGACTTCGGCGCATTTCGCGAAGCTTGAATCTCTCTCTTGGCTACCTGGAACGTGGAAAGACTATTTCTCACATGACTCTTTCTCGTCATTTGAGGAAGACCAAGTGGGGTAAAGTTGCTTACAAGCAGCCAACGAAGCCTCTTCTCTCAGCCAAAAATGTCAATGACCGAGTTCAATTCAGTCAAAGGATGGTCGATGAGGGATACACGGATGAAGCGGCCCAGGGTAAACTGTTGAGGTCACACATACTGTTTACCGATGAAAGTCCCATAGAATTGCATCCAAAAGTTAATGCTCAAAACAGAAGAATAAGGACGAGTGATCCGTCGTCAATCAAGCCAGAAATGCGGCCCAAGTTCCCCCTGAAAATCATGGTGGCCGGAGGAATATGCAGATACGGCAAGACAGATCTGTACATCGTACCAAGTCATGGAACTGTGAACGGACAGCACTATCGTGAAAATATTCTCCCTCTGTATACTGACATTATCAAAGATAGACGCATATTTCCTTGTTCGGATAGCGGTGTACTGATGCAAGACGGAGCAACTTGTCATACGGCTCGTGCGACTCTCAGTCAAATTGATGACAGTGACGTCAAGGTCTGGAGGGATTGGCCTGGTAATTCACCGGACCTAAACCCCGTGGAACACATCTGGGCCAGATTACAGGACTCCGTTTTTAAACAGCCTCGCCCAAAAAACCGTGATGAGCTGATTTTGCGGGTCAAAGAAGAATGGGAGTCAATTACACAGACCGAAGTTTGGCACTTGTGTGACTCGTTCCGAACGCGAATTTTGCAATGTTTGGAAAATGAGGGTAAGCACACGAACTATTAAGAAAATTGTTGTCCTTTTGTTATAAAACTGATGCTCAATGTATTAGAACTCATGTTTGCATAGTGAATTGTTTTTCGGTTGGCTAATTTTTGGCATGTAGGAGAACTTCATGGGGAGAAATTATTGTTACACCCTGTATATATATATATATATATAATGAAAAGTTTGAAAAAGACCTTCTTTCGTAACTAAAAGTACTTATAGTTACGAAAGAAGGTCTTTTTCAAACTTTTTATTATTAATAGGCTCTATACGCAGGATATTGAGCACTCTAAAAATAACATCAATTTTGATATATATATATATATATATATATATAGTAAATGAAGGGACTTTACTATTGGTGCATAGTGCTCAATACTGAAAGAGCTAAGTAAATAGTGAAATCAGAACAATACTTATTGTATGTAGCTCGGAGTTTCACGGACTGTAATAAGATTGCAACCGATCATCAGACATCAATAAATATAATAAACTATATACAGTACTGTGCAAAAAGATTGCCCCACCCTAAATTTTATGAGATATTCGGCGAATTATGACTTTAAGTAACGATAAGGTATCACATATTGGTATAACTATTTCGAAAACTTATCTTAGTGTTATCCTATCGTACTGACTATTGTAAATGCTTATTAGAATGCATATTTCAGCTGATTTCCTTTATGCTGTTGGTAAAATGCAAAACCATGTATACATTTATCAATTAACAATTCATAGAAACAAACTTAATTCACATGAGATAGTTCAGTAAGTCAACGGTCCACCTTTCGCCTTGATGCATTCTGCTACTCTTCGAGGCATCGATTCTATAAGTTTTTTGCAAATATCAGTCATTTCATTGGTTCGCATCAAGATGTCCAGGCATTGCTTGATGATGTCTTGCTTCGTCTTCACTTCATGTTTATTAATTTTTTGCTTCAAGATGAACCATAAGTTCTCTATAACGTTCAGGTCCGGGCTGTTCCCCGGCCATTCCAAAAGCCGCACTCTATTCAAAGTCAAGAACTCTTTACACACTTTGGCGGTATGGCAAGGTGCCAAGTCTTGCTGAAGGATCCACGCCTCACCTTCCCACCAATCATGCGCCTGCGGTAACACTCTGCTTTCCAGAACTCGGAGGTACTGCTCTTTATTCATTGATCCATCTACGACATGGAAGCGCCCTGTACCTCGTATTGACATGCAACCCCATATCATTAGCTTTAAAGGATGACGAAATCGAGCAGCGAAGTGATCTGCTTTTGGAATCTCACCAACCGTGCGTCTCACGAAGCGAGTCTGAAGTGGTTGGATCTCTATGCATGTTTCATCGGTAAACATGACTTTTGACCAGTCATCAATATCCCAATGCCTGTGATCTTTCGCCCATCGAAGTCTTTTTTCTCGCATTGCTGGCGTCAATACTGGACTATTAATTGGCCGATAAGCTGGCCGTCCTGCCTCCAAGAGTCTTCTCCGAACGGTAGAGGAGTCAAGTTGCACACCATAATCAGTCGCAAGCTCTTCAGCCAATTCTCTGGATGATGCTCTAGGAGCGGCTTTTGATAACTTTACAATCGTTCGGTCCTCACGCTCTGAGGTAACCCTAGGGCGGCCGCTATTGTGATAATCAGCTTCCGTGTTACCTCTTTCCTCAAATCTTTGAATGATACGATCCACAGTGCGACGATCTTTTCCCACTGCAGCTGCAATTTCCCGATGAGACATCGAACCAGATTGATAAAGGCCAATAATTTGACCGCGAGTAAAATCGCTGGAGGTTGCCATTATCAGCGCACAGTGAAAACAAATGTCATTGATAAGACGATGCAAGATAGAAATCAGTATACCCACGCGTGTTGAATGCAGCATTGATGACAACTGTTGTCTCGATTCCCGCAATGATTGGCTGCTGCCTTGATTCAACCAAACATGACGCATTATCGCAAAGCAGTTAAAATGATGACGACTGTTGTCTCGATTTCCGCAATGATTGGCCGCTGACTTGATTCAACCAAACATGACGCATTATCGCAAAGCAGCTAGATGCTGAGTAAACGTGTCGAACAACATAATAAATGTTTGTCTTTTCCTTCAGGCCTACTCCTCTCTATCTGGTAGATTTCATAACTGTTAGTGTCACAAGCCATATGCAACGCATGCAAAGGACTGTAACTGAATGAGGAAATGATGAATTTGATAAGTAGAGCCATTGATTTTGATCAAATATCACTATAATTACCTATACATGAAAAAGAGCTGTTTTCATAGAATACTTGTGGGTGGGGCAATCTTTCTGCACAGTACTGTATATATGTATCAAAATAACGATTGAAATCAAAATGAATAAAAATAAATAATACAGTTTTGACCCGAAAGAAAAGTCAGCAATTATTGCCGACCGGTTTCGCCTGGTCTAGGACAGGCTACTCATGGGAATGAATTTATTGGAAAGCAAAATACAAAATTGGAAGCATAGACTTCCAAATCAAAACTTAATGACATAAACCTTGCGATTTTTGCTGGACGTGTCATAGTTCAGGTGGTTGAGGTCTGGTTCAATGTTGGTTTCAGCATAGAAATAAAAATGGATTCCTTGCGCTCTCTTTCTATGCGGGAAGAATTCGGCCCAAGCTGAAAGAATGGAGCAGCCTCAAATTTTAACGGTAGATATTAGCACATGCAGCAATGTGTTTAGTCACTCCTAAAGTCATGTAATTGGCATTATCCATCTGTTGTCTATGAATAGTCAGCCGATTACGGAACATATACAGACCCGTGCAGAAGTCTAAAGATTCACAATTTTCAGAATACTATCTGTTCTTCTGAGGTGTACTAACATTTTTGATGAGTCTTGCAATCGATGAGATATCTATACAACTTTGTAATGGAACGATAATTAATGTCACATAATAATAATGATAATAATAATATGCGTTTATTTCTCTTTTGAATGAAAATCGGAAGATGCTTGAAGACATACATAGAAAATTGGTAAGATAGTTCAACAATCCAATAAGAAATAATACAAGTATAGAAGTAAATCAGCGGCGCAGATGAGAATTATACAGTTTACAGGCACAGATGACAAAAGTTTTGCTACGTCGAGTTGATCGTACATCAGGTAGTATGAAGCGACCAGACTGAGAAACACAAGGCAACAGATCATGAAGAATGTGATCATCTTTCATAATATTCTTCAGAAATTTCTCGGTCAAAAATCCCCGGCGACTCATCAAAGTGGCAAAGCAGCCTTCTTCACATTGAGCACCACAGATCATCCTGTGAAACCGACGTTGTACACGCTCCAGTCTCAATGAGTCTGTATTAGACATGCATACAAAGAGTGGACAGCAGTATTCAAGTATAGAACGCACGTAAGCGCAATACACTTGTTGTAAGTCACGAACAGATAGGCACGGTTTCAGGATACGAATAGCATACAAGCGCTGTGAACCAATCCGGATGATATTATTGACGTGATCGGACCATGTGCATTTGGAGTTGAAAGTAACTCCAAGAATTTTGAGAGTTGTGACCAATGGAATCTCTTCTGTTAAGTTGACATTTTCCTTAAAGTTTCGCTTGCGGATCAGTAAAGCTTTGCATTTGTTCATATTTATGGATAAATCCATCTCTCTAGACCAACGGAGGATATTTTCATGTTCCAGTTTGATGTGATCATTGGCAGTAGACGAATATATCGGAAAACATAGTGTAGTATCATCTGCATACTTGACTATTTGGCAGTGATCGCTCAGCGAAGAAAAGGTTGCGGTTGTGGCAGCGAGGAGGAAGGGACCGAGAATTGAACCCTGAGGTATTCCAGAGGACACCTTTACTTCACTACTTTTAGCTGTACCAAATGAGACGTACTGCGTTCTATCAGTCAGATAACTTGCAATCCATTTTACAATTCTTTCGGGAAAGTCACAAGACATAAGTCGGTTCATTATCAAATCTGTTCTTAACTTGTCAAAAGCCTTGGTGTAGTCATATGAAATTACCAATGCCCCTTGTGTACTCAGACAAGATACGACTACCTTAATCAATTTGAATAAGAATTCAGGTCGTGCAGAAATCTTTGCGCTTTTGAATTGTATCATTTCAAATGACAATTAACTTGCTATAACCAAACTTAAATGCATTCTATGGTAATCATCGATAAAAACAAGACTGTAAATCATATCATCAGTTCATATTTGCCAATCATGCCCAGAATTTCACTAGATAAGAGAGAATTGGTGGTCCTACTATCACGAAAAGGCAAATCACAAAATGAAATAGGTTCGCTACTTCGGATTAGTGGCCGGTCAGTTCAATATATTTTGAAAAAATCAAAAATGCATGGTAGCATTGATGACCGTCATCGATCGGGCAGACCTCGCATCTTGTCGAAGAGAATGGAGCGTCGGATGATAATAACTTCAAAGATGAACCCTGATTTGACAGCCAACCTTCTGAAAAACAAACTTTTTGTTGACAATTCAGTATCTGTTGAGACAGTGAAACGTACCCTACGACGGTACGGGTTATTTGGACGGATTGCCGTCAGAAAACCTCTTTTGTCTAAAAAGAACATCAAGTCTCGTTCAGAGTGGTGTCGACGTCTTTCTTGGGATTATGATAGATGGAGCACAGTCATTTTTTCTGATGAGTGCAAGCTTGAGTTGATTCCAAACCGACGTTTCTACGTTCGCCGAAGTATCGGCAACAGATTAAAGGCCAAATATATCCGCCCATCAGTGAAATTCTCTCCCTCTCTTATGATATGGGGAGCCATTCGAGTCGACGGTGCTCGTGTTTTGGTGAGATGTGCCAACAATGTCGATTCGCGCGAATATCAAAGGGTGCTTGACGTTGTATTACCACATATTTATGCTCCGTCGAACATACTTCAGCAAGATGGTGCTCCAGCCCATGCATCTGCGTCTACTAAGAAATATTTTCAAGATAACAATGTCCGAGTGCTGCAGCCATAGCCTGCCCAAAGTCCAGATCTTTCTGTTATTGAGAACGTGTGGCGAATTTTGGAAGAAAATGTTTTTAGAAGAAATCCTACAACTATCGAGTCATTATGGGAGATGGCTGTTGAGGAGTGGAACAACATTCCAAGAGAACAAATTCGTTTCTTGCATAATTCAATCCCGAGAAGGTTGAAAGCTGTTCTTGCCGCAAAAGGTGGTCATACGAAATGCTGACTTAGTGCACGTACGCTTCACATTATGGTTATTATATAAGAATATAATCTTATAAGATAAATTCGTTTTATTCCTTTCAAATGTAATATAATTAAAGGCACAAAGACTTTTGCACGACTGAAATTGTAGTATACCTGAAATGATCAATCATATATCTATGAATCATTCCACTTTGACTACGTAAACAAAAGTATTAAAAGAAAGTCTACAAGAGCTATCCATTTGACCTCTTTTCTAATGAATAAATTTGATTTGATAAGCTTTTGAAGATAATGATAACATTTAAGGTCACTAGCGCAAGAACTTCTGCACGGGTCTGTACATATATATAGTCAAATAAAAGAAGAAATAGAGATGGTCAATAATAATGTATATAAATTGATTGATGAAAACGGAAAAATAAGTATAAAATGAGTATTGTATAAAGTTTTATAAGCCTAAGTTGTATGTAATTCAATATTATGATGAAAATATATTGGTAATCCCTAATCCACGTGGTACAAAATGCGGTAAATTGCCAATTTATGTTCTGGTAATAAGCATTTGGATAATTTATTTAGGTTGGTGCAATAGCCAAAAGCATCTTATTGATCCAACTAGGTTGGTGCAATTGCCACTTTGCAGCATCAAATGTACTCCTAGTAAGGAAGTATCAAGGCCGGTAGTACAGTATGAATGGCAGTATGAAGATGCGTTATGTGTATAGACTATGACACGCTCACTTTCCGATCACTACAGCAGGAAGTTTTAGGCCGACAGTAGCTGCAGCACGTTGGTGTCTTTTGTCATCAGGTTTTAAGCCAGCGCGATTGATGCGTGCTGGCAGTGCTGAGTAATCGTTTAACTCATAGACGAGTCATGCTATTCGCACTGTATTGTTCACACGGTGATCGAAGTCACTCACTTAAGTGTTTAATATGCCTCGTTGTGTCCCCGGTTGCTCCAGCAATTATAAAACCGCACATGGATCAAACTTCAACGTCTCAACTTTTCAATTTTCACCAGATCCTGCACTACGACAACGTTGGATTAAATACATTATTGCACCAAACGCGAAAACCTCGGGTTCACCAACAATATGTCAGTCTGCATCTATTTGATGCATTATCCGTCACTCACGACTCTTAACAACTAAGGAGTCGGATGGGTGAAAAGAAAGAGTCAGAAAAAAATCCAAAATCCAAACCTGTCGCTGTCCCAACAGTTCTTCTCAGCTACCCTCGCTCATAACAGCCTCAACCATCTGCTCCTCAACGGCGATGTCCAGAAGAACGTAAACGATCTAATATTGTGAGCTTTAATACTTCGACTATTCAAGAATTTGAAAGTAATGATAAACTCGACGAAATGTTCGATTTTTCTTCGTTTCGTTTACCAACAGAAGCAGATGATAGTTTCTTGAGCAATTGCACTTATTCTACACCTTCAACTGAGGAAACTCATCATTTCTGCAAATTGATATTCAGTACTCCTGTGCCTTCTCCTCAGATCGGTAGATTAATTCTAACAATATTCTACCAAAGTACACCGAAATTAAGTTACACAAGAAAGAACTAGAAGATGAAGAAATGACAAAATCTTTCAGAACAGAACTGATAAAAACCGAAATCAATAAAAACGAAGAATATATATATATACATTGATTTTTGATCGTGGCCAACTTCTTTTTCTGAAACAGTACATCAAACTGTATTGCCCCACCAATTTTACGGATAGTTGGGGTTGCCTGAGCGGTGGCACAAGATGACACACTCCAAGGAGTGTATTTGGTCGGTTGAGGTGAGTGGCACACGCGATTGTCACAAGTGGTGCGGCTATCTTGATATCCGCGCCACATTGAAATCACTTTGTCGATTTTCTTAGTTATTATCGTGAATTTCGGTGAAATGATGAGTGGCACATGCTTTAGACGAGTCATTTCATACGTTCGTGTGGTTGAAAATTCATAAATAAGTGATGGAAGATTTTTTGTGTTATTGGTGTGGATAAATTCACATCCGTACCCCTCGAACTTTTTCAACGATTTCTCTTAATCTGCTGCATTATTTTGGAAAAATGAAGTGGTGGCAAAAGCTGACACACTCTAGAGTTCTGTGTAAATGTTGTTTCGAGTCACATTCGATTTTCGATGTGGTGCGGATATTGGTACGGCTAACTTCACACGATAATTAATCTGATTTCGAAAGTTGTCTCTTGGACCTTTCCAAGAGCTTATTACTTGACTGTTCTGTATGCACCAATCAATCCATTCTTCCCCGTAGTCGTTACGCTCACCTGTCAGTCTGTAGGGTTCTATTAAGTCAAATACTGTTACATTCATGCTTCTTTACATTCGCATTGAGATCACCCATAACAATCATAATTTCTCCGCTTCTGCATACAAGCCAGAGATGTAACCGGTCCGGAATATTCCAGACCGGACCGGCGTCCGGCAGTGGACCGACGACCGGCATTGGACCGGCGACCGGATCTTTCGATGAATATATAGAGTTAAACATTGTTGCCTATAACTTGATACCGCATAAGATTACAAGCGAATAGGCCTATCGTGAGGTCAGTTATGGAGGCTGTAGGCCGAAACCTGATGTGCGAGCCTACTAGGCTATCAGCTCATAGAGTAGACTAAGCATAAGATTGATGTATAGCTGTAGGTAGGCATTAATATAATGTACAGGCCTACGATGCACTATATTTAGGCCTTTATATATAGGCCCATCTTGTACCAGATAGGTCCTTTATAGTAGGCTAAACCTGCCTGCAGGCCTCCCAAAAAAAACCTATAAAACCTATAAAAACCTATAAAAACCTATTTTTTAAAAAATAACCTATAAAACCTATATAAACCTATTTTTTCGGACTTCTTATGATTTTTAACTAAGATGATCACATTTCTTATGCTATTTTACATATCACGTAAGTTTTCTTGATTATCGATAAGGAAAGCAATTTTTAATACTATCTGGTTTCAGATTGTGTGTTATTCGTCTTTTGAAGGTCGGTGATTGATTTTGTTCCTCGTGTGCCCAATGATCAGCAGTTATTACTCTTGAATCATTTTCGATTGGTTCAGTCTGGTTGTTGAACTGTTCGTACTGTTTACTTGTTCCATTTTATAATTTGTTATTGAATTGAACATACATGTACATGTTTTTATAATTGTGGAAAACCTGAACTTAAAATAGTTAATAAAATGACTGTTTATGGACTTCAGGCAAAATTTATGGAGTTGGGAGACCCGGTTGCCTACAATTAAGATGTTTTACACTAGATGTTTAATGTATAACTCAATTTTAACTGTTGCCCTTTGTCATTCGGAAGTGAAATTATTATCTATAGTTAATAACTTCGCTCCTGATGAAGAAGGTAAGCTGCACTCTTTGTATTTTGACTTTGGAATCATCAAAATATTATGAAAGGAAAACATAACGCTGAATTAGAATATCATTTGAAACTAGTTTAATCTCCCAACTCTATTGGGCTGCTTTCAAGTCTGTGCGAGCCCCAAAAAATACCCTAATGATTTTGCGTGGACATGTTTAAAAGTTTTGAATTTTTTCATAAGTTGGCTTAAAGCAGCGGTTCTTAAACTATGGGTCGCGACCCAAACGTGGGTCGCGAGGAAGCTAGAAGTGGGTCGCGAGCATCTTCCTAGAATTATAGCCTTCATACTGGTACTACATGTAGGCGTACTTCGCTCTCTCCTGTCAACTCAAAACGTTACCGGTACTCAAAGACCTTGCTTGATCATGAGGAAACAGACATTCAAAGCCAGCTTATCAATGCTGTCTCTGGTGGTCTAGCTCATGCGGCATGCCTGATGGCTCAGTTACCTCGCTCACGAGTCGACAGCGAGGGAGAGAAAAATGATCTTATTGGAAGAGGAAGACAATAGAACTCGAAGAGGGATGAACCCAATTTTGCGTCGCATTTGGGTCGAATTGGGGTTAATGATCATTTCCAAGCATAGCCAAAAATGATCCAAGCATAGCCAAAACTTTTCTGGCATCAATCAGATTTCCCCAAGCGAGCCAAACTTACGCTATCCAAGCATAGAACTAATTAGAAATCAAGTTTCAGAGCTCTACGACACAAAACGCCAGAGATAGACGGCGTTAAACGCCTAAGCATGGCCAAAAATGATCCAAGCATAGCCATAATTTTTCTGATATCAATCAGATTTCCCAAGCTAGCCAAACTTACGCTATCCAAGCATACTAATTAGAAATCAAGTTTCAGAGCTCTACGACACAAAACGAGTTCGATCTTTTTTAGATGGCGTGAAACGCCTTCGGTTGTCGAAGACATGCAGACAATATTTAGGTCGATCCAAGTAAGCAGACAGAACATTTCCTTATCTGTTTGGAAGCTCCCCATGTCAGATATTTGACACATTAATGCACAGCAAAACTAGCTGGTCTCGCGCGAGCGCTTTCGACGACCGTCGGCCACCATAATCATGCGCATTTCCTTGTTCCAATATATTTCTCAATCAAGTCATATCTAAATTTAATGGATGATTAACGCTTTTTATTCAAGGGAGCCAGTAATCTAGGCCTTTTATTTTCCAAACACTTGTAAAACAACACTTGTGCTTCTTTATGTGCTTTAATCAACAACGATCTTAATCCATTTTTGGCCATGCTTAGGCGTTTAACGCCGTCTATCTCTGGCGTTTTGTGTCGTAGAGTTCTGAAACTTGATTTCTAATTAGTTCTATGCTTGGATAGCGTAAGTTTGGCTCGCTTGGGAAATCTGATTGATGGCAGAAAAGTTTTGGCTATGCTTGGATCATTTTTGGCTTTGCTTGGAAATGATCATTAACCCGAATTGGCTGAGCGTGACTAAACTAGCGTAACTGCTAAAAATAGCTGCTACTAAGAGCAATGATAGACGGCGTTGTCAGTTGGCTGCGATCGCCTTAAGCATCAATACGTCTTGTTGTATATGACGGTCTGCTTCGGCTATGTTTTTTCCTCGCATCGTGCAAACTTGACTTGCTGTTGTGCAAACCAGTATAGGCCAATAGCATATATATATACATGTAGGTCTATATAATCAAGAAATTTAGAATAATTATCACTTGGGTCGCGAAGATTTCACTATATGGTAAATGGGTCGCACCTGAAAAAGTTTAAGAACCACTGGCTTAAAGCTATATAAAATCCTTTCACTAAAGGTCTTGTTGTTATTGGATTCTGTACCATCCACACTGTGCACAATGCATTCAGAGCAGCTGTTCAAAAGTATGGACTGGAATGTGAGGAACTTGCTATTGATCTGTACTATTTCTTCAAAATATCGTCTTGTCGATGAGAAGATTTTGATCAAGTTCAAGTGGACTTAGATTTAGATGAAAATGGTTTCATTAGATACGCGCAATCAAGGTGGTTGACGTTGTTGGACGCCCTTATCAAAATTCGGGACAAATTGACTGCACTAAAGAAGTACTTTTTGGAAGTGGTTCCATCCTCAAAAGGCGGAGTCCTGTCGACAGCAAGGTATAAGCGTATTTGTCAGAAACTAAGAAATGAAAAATTGCTTGTTCTACTCCATTTTCTCATTTGTGTGAAACCGCTTTTTGATAAATATCTCATCGTCTGTCAAACAGAAGGCCCCTTGATACATTATCTATATCCTTCTATGTGTGATTTGATAAAGTCTGTCTTGTTCCGCTTTCAAAACCAGAGTTATGTAAAAGAGTAGTATATAGTGTGACATCCGGCGCGACGCTTCGCTTCGCTTCGCTTGCGCCGGATGTCACACTTTTGCGGGTTTTTTCAAAAATCAAAAAATCAAAATTTCAAAAATTTAGGTAGACTTCAAATTTCACGTGGCCGAAGGCCGAAGGGGCGAAAATTTAGGTAGTGACAAATTTTCAAAAAAATCAAAATTTCAAAAATTTAGCCGGTCTCAAATTTTTCAAAATCTCAAAATTTGAGAATTACAATTTTCACCCTTAAAATCATGACCGTTCCAGGACACCGAAAATCATAAAAGTTAAGAATCTCAAAATTTGAGAATTACAATTTTCTCGCTTAAATCATGACCGTTCCAGGACACCGAAAATCATAAAAGTTGAGAATTTCAAATTCATGAATTTTATCCATCTTTCAGGTTTTCAAAATATATCATGTGACTAAAAATATTTCTTTAAAAATGGAAGAAACAAAAGTGGAAGAAACCGCAAGAATATATCCTTCGTTTTCTCAATTAAAAACAAGTGAAATGGTTCTCAATTATTATTAAGATTAGAGCATTATGATAAATTAAGAAGACGCAATTATTACTTAGACATTCTTCGTTTTGTATTCCCAACATTATTTAAAGTACAAATTGTGTGAACTAGAAGATCATTGTAACTCATAAACTCAAAATTATTCAATGAACCCGTACACTGGCTGATAATTGAAGAGAGAGAAACATCTAGCAGCTTTCCCCTAAAATTATCGTGCTATCTCTTGTCATTTCAATTTACTCATCGGTAAACTTTTGGCATTTCAACTTACGCGTGCGTAAAGTTTTGACATTTCAATTTACCCCTACGTAAATTATTTTCAGAATCTGTTTTCAAAATCTATTTTCAAAGTCTGTTTTCAAATTCAGTTTTAGAAATCGATTTGCAAAATTCATTTAGCGTTTGCCAAACACATACGGGTAGTAAAGTACTTCCCATTGTGAAGACATGAATAGATTAAGCACATAAGAGTGCATTGACAATAAATGCAAATGACAATAAAATTCTTCTTGTGAACTCAGAACGCATAAACGCCGATATGCGGGTTAGTTGGCAATTTTAAACAATCATTTTAACGATGAAACATATTTTACAAATGAAGTTCATGAAGAAAATGGAAATATATAAAACAATATAGATTAGAATAATTATAATATAATCATTTCAAAATCGAATAAGTAGTAAGGAAAGACATCATTATGGAACAGTTTTAAATCAATACCCCCTCCCTTCTGTCTTCTAGGGGTCCCTTAAGAAATTTTTTTATTATAAAATGAGCAACATAAAGGAGTTTTTTAAATTATATGGAACGCAAACCACGACAAATTTCGACCAAAAGAAAATCGCAAATGAATTAGGAATAAAGAATTTTCATGTTCTACTGAGAGGCGAATTACAATTCCTAAAAAATAGACCAACAGGAACCTTCAGTTCCCGGAACAAAGTTCAAACTGTAAATTTCATAACAAATCTTCATACGTCAGATGAAAAAGGTGTACATTGGTCAGCAGGACAAAGAAATATAAACTGTTCTAATTATTATTTTGACTCATACGGACTTCCACCTACGAATGAAGTAAGAGAAATACTTGGCAATGGAATTTATAATACGTTTCAAATTCAAAAACCGGGAACTACTTATTGTGGTCAATTATGTCTTTATGTTTTATTGAAATTACAGGAAGGAGTACCATTTCTAGATATTATGTTTGAATTGAACGAAACGTAGGTTCTATGGCTACGCCTAATGAAAATAATGATAATTAAAAATCAGTTCGTTGTAATTCATTTTGATAAAATCGGCCTCTGATATTTTCATCATCTAAATCTTTGATTTCGTAAGTAAACGGATAAGTTTGATTTATTTTGCAAACTTCAAATATTTCTTTAGTCCAATAGCCAACGAAGCCTTTTTCAAATTTATTCTTATATTTAAATATTCTAACTCTATCTCCAATTTTAAATTTCGGCTTAAGTTTCTGCAAATTCGGATTACTCTCATTCGAATAATTATTCTCGAATATTTTTTTTCTTATGAAATCAGGGTCGTCAGAAGCATTCTTTGGAGTTTCTTCAATACCAGAATGAACTTTATTATTGTACTCTTCTACAACTCCTGGTAATATCTTCAACCATTTCTGATTTCTTTGCTCAGTAAATTTCTTGAATAATTTATTTTTTAACGTCCGATTGAATCTTTCTATCACTACGGCCTTCCCTGCATTTTCAGTTGAATAAACAGTTTCAAATAGTGGCTGAACGTTTCGGTTATAAAATTCCGACCCTTTATCAACAAACAATTTTTTTGGCTTTCTCTTACTTTCTTTAAAGATTTCTTCAAACGCATATTTAACTGAAAGACCACTTTTATTTTTTAAAGGCTTTACCCAAGCGTATCGTGTATATAAATCTATAACGGTCAATGCGTATTTGTAGTCCCTTTCATTCGGCATATGAATAAGATCAGCACTCCAAATATCATCTTTATTAAATACTTTTACTTTCAATAAATATTTAGGCTTTCTGTATTCCCTATGAATTTCGGACGCGTAGGTTCGAGCGTTGTTCTCAGACAGCTTTGCTGTCGTTTCATTTAAACCCTGGCCGAATAATATTTTAGCTTGTAAAGCTTTCTTAACAAACATTCTTTCAATTTTTTCTCTAAAGGAAGGATTTTGAATACTATCTAATTCTTGAATCATCTTCTTATCAGCTACATGTCGAGAACTTAGGTCATGATTTCGATAAGCTAAATCATGCCTGTAAGCTGCGGCATCTACTCTATTTATCGGTTCTTCACCTGGTTTCGGATTATTATTCTCATCTAGTCTTATATCTAATCGAGTTCCTGGACCGGTATATGAATGACCAGGAAGATGTTTTTCTTTCGACTATTTACTCCAAATAAAGCCAGGAAAGTTTTCTAATGTTTTTTTGTATGTCACCTCCAATATGCTGACAATTTGAGTTTTTATTTTTGTTTAATAGATAATTTAATAAATCTAAATTAGCAATTTTTAATTTAATTAAATGTTCGGAATTTGTAGAATTCATTTTAAAAGATAAAATAAATGTTTTACCTAATAGAACCAAAGGTTCTGAGGCTTTAGCCGATCGGACCAAAGGTCCTGAGGTTATTACCGAATCATACTAGGACTTAGATATATTCCAGAACCATCTTTAGTTTCTTTAATTTCAATTAAATCATCAACATTGTGGAGAATATTTTTAAGAACTCGTTTTCCTTCATCAACTAATTTTAATTTACTAATAAAATTATCTACTACTCCTTCACCCCTAGCAACTTTCTCTAACTCTCTGTTATGACGTTTTTGTTCTTCTAATGCTGCCTTCTCTGATTTATTTTTATTTACTGCTTGGACAATACCAGCTGTCCCACCTGCAACACTTCCTGCAGCTGCTATGCCTCCTATTATTAGTGGAATTAATGGGAGAATCCCGCCATTCTTTTCTTCTTGTAATTGAATATTCTCTATCATTGGTTTACTTATGTAATACTTTTTTTTGTTAATCGTAATAGTTTTAGGGGTATTTTTGTCAACAATATTACGTATTTTTAATTCAACAGTTTTATTATTATTACTTTTCGCTTGCGACATTTTTAATAAAAAAATTTTAAGTTATCAAAAATTTTAATCTATTCTAGTTATGAAAAAATTTTAAGTTATCAAAAATTTTTAATCTATTCTAGTTATCAAAATTTTAAGTTATGAAAAAAAATTAATTAATCGACAAAGTCTTGGGCTTTAACCTATCCTAGCCATCTTTCCATTAAGAATTTCAATTGAATATTTTACATCTTCTAGCAATAAACCATAAGCCATCAATGAAGTTGTGGAATCTTTCTTTTCAATATTAATTGTTACATCACAACCAGTCTTGATAATATCTTCAGATTGTGCACTTAAATCGAAACAGAAAACAGGATATAAATGTCTCCAATCTCCAGGAGTTAATTGTGGTTCAACTCCAAATTCTATACAAAGATTTCGATAAGAATCATATCCTTCCATAAATTGATTATTGGTATCATCGAATCTTAATGGATCAATTGGATATCGGGTTTGATTTAATGAAACTTGTAAACTTCGAATTGTATTAATATGGAAGAGATTATTGTTCTTATCAAAACTTGGAGAATTATTTCTTTGAAAAGTTAGTAGTAAATATCTTGGTGTATTCGCAGTTCTAGTAAAATGCCAGTTAAATCTTTGTTCGGAAAAAGTTACTGAACTAGCAGTTCTCTTTAGAAAATTTACTGGAATTGGTTTGTTAGTATTTAATCTTTTTGCAATAGCTGTTTCAATCTCTAAACTAGGAGTAATATGCTTAATCCACCATTCAAGTCTATCAATTTTTAAATATGCTTTTTTCCAGTTTTACCAAAAAAGATTAATTCATTATTTACAGTGCGATGAATTATTAATTTGAACTTTAATTGATATGATATTTTATCATAATCTAAATATCCGAATAATGGAGACAATGACCAATTTACTGTTTGCTTACTTTTCTTGTTAAACTCACGTCTTTCTTTATATGCATCATTATTTGTTTTATTTAAATGTTTTGCAATATTTTCTACATCTTTCGCAATTCCTGCTGCATCTGTTCCAGCGTGAGTTAAATCATCAACAATTATACCATCATTTGTATCAGGAAACCAACCTTCGATTTCATACTTTTTATTATTTTCACCAATTGTTACAAATCTAAGCATTGTATCAATTACACCTGGAGAATCACTTATTGTTTCTATATTTTGAGTTGCAACATCTAAACGCATTTGTGTAAATAATCTTGGAAAGAAATTATTCTCTAGTGCAATATTATCGGTATCTGGTAATGGTGTTGTAAAATTGGCATCACTATATAAAGAATATTCACAGTGTAAAAATGAATCAGGTAGATATAAATAACTTTGTTGATTATCAACTTCAAAAATTAAATCTCCTCCAGTATTTACTCTACTGGAAGATCCGGAATTCATAGCAATTCTTATATAGTCATTCTTTTTTTGATTATAACTGACGAACGGAGGATCGTCTAATCTAAATTTATTTTCGATAAGCGAAGACATTTTTATAAAAAATAATTTGACTTTTTTGTTTTTCTCAGAGACAGAAAAAATGTTTACTAAAATATAATTTTAGAATTTTACCAAAAAAAATTTTCTAAAACATAATTTTAGAATTTTGCTAGACCAGCTCCGCTACAGCTTTGCTGGTTAGACCGAAGGTTGCTATTAATACCATTGCCTCTTATTTCTTCAATTGAACGTTTTATGGCTACGCCTGATTTCTTCTTATGTTTACTATCAGACGGAGCTCCGCTCCTCAAGGTTTCCCCAACAACTATGTTAGCAATTTTGTTTTTTGTTTCCTCTGAAAGTTTTTTTAAATTTTTTAGTTCTTCAGAATCATTCCTAAGTTTACGAATAGCTTCTAGTTGTTTTAATTCGTTTTGAGACTTGACAGCATTTGATATTGCACTAGCTGTACTACCTATAGCAGCTGCTCCTTTTGCAGCAGATGTAATCAAATCTTTATTATTTTTAATTAAGTTAACGATACTTCCAATACCATAAAATATACCGGCTCCTTCTTTTTGGACGGCACCTGCGGTGCCTAGGAACTTTTGTGTTCCGACTGTTTCTACACTGTCATAATGGTAAACAGATTTCATAGATGGTTCATGAGAAATTTTTTGATTTGAAGCAAAATGTTTAAGATTGTGTTTATAAATTATAGGCATTTTTTAAGATTAAATTTGACATTTGGGAAAAAATATTTACGATTGGTTAGTAACCTGAGGACCTTTGGTCCGATCGGCTAAAGCCTCGAGGACCTTTGGTCCTTTTAAGATTTACGTTTGTGAATGGACAACAACTTCGAGATAACTTTATTAATTGACTGTTGAACTTTATCTATTGCGTCAAGCAGCGTGTGATGTACTTTAATTTCTTTTCTATTAACTTGCATTTTCTGCTGATTAATCTTCAATGCCGTTTTAAGAGCATTTAACTTAATTTTAAGAACATCTAATTGTCTTTTAACAGCATCTAACTGTTCTTTATTTTCTTTACAGTTTTCTTGTAAATTTTTCTTTAATTCATTTTCTAAATTGAGTTTAAGAGTTTTCATTTTATCAACTCTTTGATTAAGTGAGTTTACTTCATTTATTATTCTATTCATCTTTTTCATTTGTTGAGTAATTTTAGAACTCAATTCATCAACACTTTTTTGGAATGTAGTTTGTAACTGCTTTAAATTTTTTTTAATTCTTTCAGGTAGTTTTTCTATTTCATCTTCTAATTGTTCTTTCAATAGTTGTATCTGATGTTTATTCTTAATGACTGCAGATTTTAAATTTATAGAAAGTAATATTAAAATTTTTGATTGTTCTGAAATCTTTTTAAAAAGTTTTGCTATATCTGCTTCTAGCTCTCTATCCTTTTTATCAAGTTTTAATAATTTTTCGTTTAATGATTTGTCATTAAGTTTTAGCAACTTTAATTCATTCATCAGTGGAACCAAAACATCGTTTATATATTTTTCTTTTAAGTCATTGATATGTGTATCAACATATTGTTTATTTGTTAACTCTGTATTTTGTTGCGGAAGAATAGAAAGATGCAATGGACCAGATAAAACGTCTCCAGTTTTCATAATATAATTTTCTATTTCTATTTCTAATTCACGATTATTCGGGATATATGCACCTCCACCAACATTTGGTAACATCATTTTTTAACAATAAAAAAAATAAAATTTTTTCTAATAAAAATAAAAAAAATGGAAAAACCAAATTTAAAAAAATTATATTCGTCCGCATCATCCTGTTCTTCTTATTCGACGAGATCAACGGGATTTGAAAATAAATGTTTTGATAATAATAATAATAATCCATGTATAGATGTTAATATTTTATTTCAATTACAAGCCGAAATATTTAGAGAACAGACTAAAGGTTTACCTTCTATAGAAACTAATTATTGTTTATTTCCAGGTGATCCATTTATAAAATTTATGGAGATTGTAAGTAAATATAATGATGTAGCTTATGTTGAATTAAATGAAAATATGGTTATAATAGGTCATAATAACGTTTATGGTTTTATTAGAGCAGTGTTACCAATTAGTAATACTGAATGGATAGAAAATAAAATTATTAATTATATCAATATTAAAGAATTAGTCAAAAAATTAAAATCTTTTTCGAAAGAAAAAATTAGATTATTTGTTGACGATCAAAATCAATATAACATTCACATAGAGAGTAAAAAACATAATGAAGAATTATTATGTCAAGTTTATTATAGAGACACAATTTATAAACAAGAAACATTAGAAATGCCGCAAAGATATGATGATGATACTTATATAGGATTATATTCAAACTTAAATATTAATTTGTTAAAATCTTATATAAATGGTTTAGCTCAACAAGAGAAAATTTATATGTGGACAACACCTTATACTATTAACAATGTCCATAATCATAATCATAATAAACGAACTGAAGGTTCTAGGGCTTTGCCCGATCTTAAAGAATCTTATGATAATAATGATGATAATAATATAGATGATGATAATATAGATGATGATTCTGAAACATCTGAAAATGGTGTAAATGGTAAAAAAGATTATAAAAATATTAGTAACTATAAAAATTTATCTAAATTTCATTTTCTTACAATTGAAAATAATAATGATGGTATAGTTGAAGATACTGTTAGACAACTATGTGTCGGGTCTACAAAATTTAAATTAGGATTTACATCTAATCAATTTAAAATTTTATCATCTTTAATAAAAACTAAAAGTGATTCAGATTATGGTGGTGTTATTAAATTTTCCAAAAGAGATCAAAGACCAATATTTTTCTCTATTATATTATTATCAGATAAAAAATGTAATTTAGAGTTAGATATTCCAATAAGAGAATGGTATCCTATCAGGGAAAGGCATCCTATACCAAAAAGTGTAATTGATGATGTTGAAGAATCAATTTATGATGATGATGAAGAATCAATTGATGATGATGATGAAGAATCAATAGTTAGTGAAAATAAATTTAAATTATCTTTTGATAAAACATTATATGATGAAACTTAATAGAAAATACCAAAATATTCGATCAATATATTTTCATATGTAATAAGTTTTTAGATGTAATAAGTTTTTAGATGTAATAAGTTTTAGATGTAATAAGTTTTTAGATGTAATAAATTTTTAGATGTTATAAAATTTTTAGATGTAATAAATTTTTCAGATGTAATAAAAAAATTATTATTCCCACGTGTCATCATCATCACTTAAATTACTCTCACAGATGATTGTTTGAAATATTTCAGCTTGAATATCTTCTCCGTTATAAGGTAACATAATTTCATTTTCATCAGGTGCTTGACGTTTAAGAATATTTATTTGACCAGAAAATTTTTTTTCCTCAGTATTATTATTTTTATCAGGAATACTAATTCCAGTTTCTAAAGATCTTTTCCATGGTTTATTAACTGTAGTCGATAATGTTTTCCCCGAATATAATTTTAGAAAATCTTCTACTTTTACTTTATCTTGTGAATATCCTTTGAATGTTTTCTTTTCACTAAGTCTCCCTTGCTCATCTACAGTAATACAGTATTTTACTTTAGGTGCAATAAACATTGCAAAAATAATTCCACCATTTCCATAATCATTTTTCCCTTGACACAATTCTCCTCCAACATATCCAGCAGCGTCTAATTTATTAAAGAGCTCATTGGAAATATATATTGAATCAGTATCTGTATAATGAATGTATTTTTCTTTGAAACCATTAATTTCTAAAATAAAATTATTCATGATTCTTCTAGAGTGAGAAAGAATGAAAGAACCTAAGTGTGATGGCATGAATGACGTCTTCCCATCTTTTACAATATTAGTTTTGAGAAATTCATCATCTTCCATTTCTACTTTCGCTAAATATTGTTCATCATTTAATTTTTCATAATCTTTTACTTCTTGAGTGAAATTTTTTCTCAATGTATTCTCATTCCATAAATGATATTTAGTGGTTATATCTTTTTGCACAGTTTTGCCATATAGCGAATTCATCAATAATTTAATTAACTCATCACCTACAGTATTTCCTTCTGTTTTATATCTTTTTCTCAAATTAAAAAGTTTTTCAATATAATTTCGAAATGGTGAAACTTGATAATTTTTTTCATAAATTATACCATCAGTGATATGTAAGATTTTTCCCCCACATCTAACAATTTCTTGTATGTCTATAGAAGTTAATACATCATAACATATACCATTTCTAAACCTGATTACTTTTACATGAGAATTATTATTTTGATTTTTAACTTATTTTTATTTTTTTGATCTTTTATAGGAACTGGTTGGAAAAACATATCATTCGGATATTGAAACACAACAGAGAATATTCCAGTTTTAGGTCTAAATGTTTGTGTATTAAATTTATATACTATTTCCCGCTCTTCTTCTTGACGAAATTTTCTAGCTGATTCAGCTTTAGGGTATTCTGAATTTTCATCATACATAGCTGATGGATATAAAGATGTTGCATCAAAAGCCATTAGAAATTCATTTTTTTGTTCAAGTAGTTGATTTGAAATTTTCTTACAAATTTCAGTTTTATCTCATAAATCTCGATACTGTTTCATTAAATCTATTAAATTACTTCCAGGGGACAAAGCCCCACCAGCGTAGCGACCAAGGGACAAAGTCCCCCCAGCGCAGCGACCAGGTAAATACTGTTTTAATATTGGTAACAAGATGCTACAAAATGGCGATATGTATTTTCTTATGTTTGCTGAAACTCTTCCACCTTTAACAGATTTTCTAATATAATTTCTAGCCCATAAATCTATATGAGAATGAACATTTATATTGTCATTTTGTACGCTTTTCATCCAACCGTTAAATGTTAAAGCAGAGGATGTTAAATTAGTAGTTATATCTTCACCAACTAAATCTCGCATAACATTATTATATTTGTAGATACAAAAAGCTAAAGAAAGAATATCGTTAACTAAATATGGTCTCCATTCATTTTCTTTTTCTTTATAATTTTCATGTGTTATGTCTCCAATTTCATAATTTAATTTACACACATTCGTAGGAATTTTAAAATTCTCACACCATTTAGAAAGACTTGTTTTTACATGTTGATAACTACATTTCATTATAATAGTTTGAAGTGCTAATTTACCTGACGGTGAATCTATTTTCATATTGTTTTTAAATCTAAAAGATTTTTGAATGTATCTACTAACACATTCAGTTGTATAAGGATTTTGTAATGAAGCAGTCAATATTCCTCTTGAAGTTTTAAGAGGCGGTTTAGATAATTTAAAATTAGCTTTTATCGGAAAATAGGAATCAAAACCTGATGAATTGTGAGCTATTAAAGTTACTCTCGGATAATTAAATTTTCCAAGAGTTTTAAAAAATTGATGGATCGGACATACGTCCTCTGGGTTTCCCCCGATCGGACATTCATCATCCTCAGTTCTCGTAAATATTTTCACACAATTTTGAAGTTTATTAAATTCTAATTCAGTTAAATTATTATACTCATTAATCTGTTTTTTAAGTTTTTTAATTTCATCTTCATCTTTTGATCGTTTAATTTTAATCATATCACTTAACAAACGTGTTTCTAATTATTTCAATCTTTGTTTCGGTAAACAACATATAAATTTATTAAAATTAATAGCTCCTACAGCGTAAGGAATAGGATGAGCTGTTGAACAGTTAGGATCGGGAAAAGTTTCGAGATCCCAAATATATGTTGAACCATAGTCAATTTTTTTCTTTGTTATGATTTTATATGGACGCGTTGTTAGATTTTCATCAGTAACTGTTTTATATATGGGTTTGAAATTATTTTCAATTTCTCTAATAGCTTTTAATTTATGAGATTTATTAATTAAACAATAGTGACCAATTGTTGAACTTGCGTGAAAATAATTGTAATAAACATAATTATGAAACGTTTCAATTCCTCTAGGATTTAAATGACGATTGGCAGGACTATAATATTGAACGCATTCTCCAAAATATTTATTGAATTGAGAAAATTTGCAGTTTGACATTACTCCTGTTCTAGATGTGGCTTTCTCTTTATATGAAAAATTATTAAACATTTCTTTCATCATTTCTCCTTGTTCTTCATTAAAACCTCGTAAAACATTATAACATTTAATAAAACAAAAATCTTCAGAAGGAATATACAATATTCACCGAAATATTCTTTGATTCTATATTTCATATTAATCCCTGCCCCTCTATGCGATCTTTGTACTAACTTCATTCCAAAATTTTCATATTTAATATTACCTGTAAAAATCCATTCGTTAGCATCGGATTTCTCATCCAGATTCGAAAACCATGTTTCAAATGATTTTTTATTATAGAAGGTTACGTAAAAATTTTGAATTATATTTTCCTGATCTTTAACAACTTTTCCAAGTAAATTAATAATTTTACCATTTGCTAAAAGTTTCCGCATATCATTTACTACATTAATAAAAGATACATTTTCATATTTAATTTCATTTGGATTAAATAAATTACATAAATCATCACCAAGCTCATCCTTAATTCTATCATCAAAAAAGATATCAGTAATAGGAGTTTCTAATATTTCTTTTGTTCCACTTTTCTGTTTTTTAATATTACGTCTAATACTACGCCTACTACGTTTCTGTTTTTTAATACGTTTACTACGTTTACTATGTTTAATTTGCGCATCAAACTCAGCAGTTTGTTTCTTGATTAATTCATCAATCCTAGACGTTTGTCCGAGAGACATTTCACGATTCATATTTTTTAAAAGAAAAAATGAATTTTTACATAGAACCTCGGTTCCGTTTTTACATATACACAGGAATATGTAATTGATGTAATGTTTCTAATTCATGTATTGTTATACGCCAAAAATACTCGGAAACTTCTTAAACAAAGTGGAAAGTCTTTTGTTTTAACACACGGTTTAATACCATGTTTTGTTTTATAATCTGTAACGAGCGCTACGTATTTATGATGATAATAAAATCTAACTTCTTTCTTCGAATTTACAGGATTTGTAGGATGACGATAATCTTTTAAAACTGGTACATGCTCTATCTTGTAAGCATTCAACATATTTTTTTTTAATTTTTACTAACAAAAAATTTATAAGAAAAAATTATTCGATCACTCCGCGAAAATATTTTCTATCGACTTTCAGTCAGAGAACAATTGTTCGATAACTCTATCATGAATTTTTTTATCAATATTAATTGTGATAAATCCATAATCTTTTGACCAAGCATTGTTACACGATTGTTTAAATTCATCTTTATTTCTTACACATAAATCTCTTAACAAATCACTTAAGTTTCTTGCATTTATTTCAAATAGTATAAATATATTTGCATTCTTTCTAATAACACTTCCGTCTAATGAATACATACTTTGTGTTAAATAAAAAACACTACAGTTATTATGTCTACCTCTTGTGAAATAATTTCTCTGAACTGACTGATTTCTATCATTAACACAATCATCAAAAATTACACAATGTTTCATTGTTTTATCTAGTTTACTAGGATCTTGCATATTACCACTATCATCTATGAATTGTATCTTTATATGCTTATTTTTATTGGTTTCCACTAACTGATTATTTTTTGCTGCTTCTTCACACCACGAACTTATTTCTTCTTCATCTTCAGATTTTTCATATTCTTTGAATAATGAAGCAATTGCTGTTTTTTTAAGATTATTTTCAAATCCATATTTTAAAAATTGATAGACGGGTTGTTCTGCCGTTGTTGTATAAATTATAAGATTGTTATAATCCAAAAAATTTGGAGTAGTTAAAATTTTAAATAATAGATATGTTTTTCCACATCCTGATCTTCCACAAATAACTGACAAAACTTTATTAGATAAATTTGGATGATGATTAAATTTAAGTTTTTTTTATTAAATGGAGGTAGTTCACTCATTTTTTAATAAAAAAAATTATTTTTATTTTATTTTTATTTTTAAAGAAGAAGAAAATTAAACTTCTCTAGCTTCGCGTAGGAGTTTATATCTCCCGAACCAAAAGATCTATCATAATCTCTTCACCTCCAAAATTTATTTCTTGTCCTTTTTCATCAGTGATTCTAATGTTAATGTTGTTAATAGTTTTTCTTGTAATAGGGAAATATATTAATGTTTGTGGAAATACATTTAATCTATAACCAATGGGTACAGTAAAAGCTGGAAAACTGAATATTAAATTTGACAATTTACCATTTATATATCCTCCTTCAATAATGTCACAATGTACAACAATTGAATTTATTTCAGTTATTTTTGGAATCTTCTCACCTAAATGATAACCTTGACTATAGGTTTGTTTATTAAATCCTAATAGCTTTGACAATGATCTATCATGATTAAAATCAACTTGATGATTTTCGTCTAAAGTAAGAGAAAATTTATTGACTGCCGGTTCAACTGCAAAATGTAATTGTTTCTTATCTTTAGATGGTATACCTAAATGTCTCTTAATTTCATTTGATATTGATTCAACTTCGTAAGAACCAGGAAGAAAAGTTAATATTTTCCATGTTTTGCCTTTATCAGTAGAATATCTAAATTGATCATTCACATCTTTTATAACATTTTGAATAGTGTTAAATGTAGAGAAACTAGTCAATGCAATTTGATAATTTTTATTTTGTTCCAAATGTAGAATGGGTTCTAAATTACAAGTGTGTGATGAAGTAGTTGTTATAATTTTTAACGTCGTACTAAATTTTTATGAACCCAAAATCTCTGTCAAGTTTTCTAAATGATTATTAATTTTGTCTAAATCTGCTGAACACATTTTTTAGTTAAAATTTTGAATAAATATTATAGATAAAAATCGTAGATAAAAATCATAGATAAAAATCATAGATAAAAATCATAGATAAAAATCATAAATAAAAATCATAGATAAAAATTAGAAACAACATATTTCAGCTACACTTTTATAATCCTCTTCATTTAGAATCTTCTTTTCTAACAGTCTTTTCAATATAGCATGAATTTCATTGAAACTAGAATTATGTCCTTCTTTTATTGCAGATATTAAAATATTTAATCTATTTAGTAATTCTTGTGGATCATCTGGTAAAAATATGGTTGTTTCTATTTTCTGTTTTTCAGATAAACCTTTTCCTACTTTAACTCCCGTTGATAATAAATTTTCTAATTGTTTATAACGTCTAAGAGATTTTACTGCACCAACTCTATCTAACATAGCTTTATATTTTATGAGATCTTCTACAGCATAATTATTTAAATCTGCTCCTCTTAAAAGATTAACAAAATTTCTATCTAAATTAAAAGGAGATTTATCTGGTGAAAAAATTAAACCTCGAAAAGGTTGTGGAAATATTTCTTTTTGTCCGAGATAAAATCTAGGTATTGTTTTTCCATCTATAAATGAAATAGAATGTTCAAATTGCATAGATTTTGGTAATTTCTTATTAATGTTTGATTCTAGTAATCCATAGTCATCTAATATAGTTTTGTGCTCTGGATCTGTTATATCAATTTGTTTATCATTATTTGTAAGTTCTTCTTCAAGAGTTTTAAATGGTTTCATAGTTTTTTCAAAATCAGTTTTTACTTGCTCGGTTTGCTGCATTTTTTCAAACATATCAGATTGAATACCAGCTTTTATCATTCTATGTTGAAGATGATTTTCTTTCATAATATTTCTTTGTTTTATTAACTCTTCTAATTGTTTTATTCTTTTAAAATTATCAGCTCTAATTTTATCCATTTTTAAAATATAATATTTGAATTTTGTGGTAACATTGGAATACAGCAAAAACATTTTACTGAACAAATTATTTTTTTATTGCTTTGTTGTCTGGCATCTTTTCGTTTAAAGTTTTCTCGTTTTAAGTTTTGTTTAATAAAGTTTTGCTTAAATTTTCGCTGAAAGTTTTTAGCTCTTCTAAAAAAAATTTGTCATTTTCTTCATTAGAAATTTTACCATCACTAGAAATTTTGCCATCCTTTTTATTTTTATCATCAACTTTTTCGGACTGTAATTGAAAGGTTTGATTTACTTCATTAGCTATTTGATCAAATTTTTCAATCTCATCTAACGTAATAACATTATCATCACATACTCTTTGAAAGTAGTAATGTAGTTTATCATAGACTTTTTTAATATGTAAATGCTTAGTTTTTAATGATTTTCGTTTCTTAGTTATTAAAGATTTATCTAACATTGTAACAAGTGAAGTTGCAAAAACACCCGTACCTGTTAAAGCTGTAGCAACAACAGGAATTACTAAAACACCTGAAGATATAACAATTGTCAAAGCACCTAAACTTATTGTTAAGAATATGCCAATTCCTTGTGTTACATTCTTAACTTTGCTCCATCTCTTTCTTAATTTTTTATAATGCTCTAATCTTAATAATAATTGAGATTCCTTATCTTTCATATAACGTACTCTATCTTTGTGCTTTTCTTTATTCATTTTTTCAATGTCCATTAAAGTAGAACTACGTTCATATGATAACGAAGGATATATTCTTGCGGTTTCTTCCATTTCTGAAGTTCCTTCCACTTTTGTTTCTTCCATTTTTAAAGAAATATTTTTAGTCACATGTTATATTTTAAAAACCTGAAAGATAGATAAAATTCATGAATTTGAAATTCTCAACTTTTATGATTTTCGGTGTCCTGGAACGGTCATGATTTAAGCGAGAAAATTGTAATTCTCAAATTTTGAGATTCTTAACTTTTATGATTTTTCGGTGTCCTGGAACGGTCATGATTTTAAGGGTGAAAATTGTAATTCTCAAATTTTGAGATTTTGAAAAATTTGAAAAATTGGGTATTTTTAAAAACGCTTAAATTTTCGGCCTTCGGCCACGTGAAATTTGAAGTCTACCTAAATTTTTGAAATTTTTGAAATTTTGATTTTTTGAAAAAACCCGCAAAAGTGTGACATCCGGCGCAAGCGAAGCGAAGCAAAGCGAAGCGTCGCGCCGGATGTCACACT
This sequence comes from Prostheceraeus crozeri, assembly GCA_907163375.1. Classification (NCBI taxonomy): domain Eukaryota; kingdom Metazoa; phylum Platyhelminthes; order Polycladida; family Euryleptidae; genus Prostheceraeus; species Prostheceraeus crozeri. The sequence goes on from CAJQUW010005758.1 coordinate 298,098, forward strand.
ATATACTACTTAAAAGAAAACTCAAAGAAGTTGAAATCAATCGATGTGTCACAGAATCATTTGGCTAATGAAGATATTGAAATCGGACATGCAGTCAGAGACGCGATTGAGAAGGTCGAATCGAAGTCGAAGGATGAAGTCATGAAACAGATACTGTCGTTCTACCAAACTGCATCGCAGTACTTGATCGATAGACTTCCACATGATAACAAAATACTTCGAGCCCTCCGCGTACTACATCCAAAAGAACAATCCAACAAGAAAGGATGCCGCTATATCAAAATCATAGCAGAAGCGATGCCTTTTTTCAAAGATGACGACATCGTGAAAATCATCGACGAATGGAAATTGTACGGTGAAGAAAAAGTTAAGTCAGACATTCATGAAATCCGCATTGATGAATTCTGGTCTCAGATACTAGAACATGAATTAGTAAGTGGAAGAAAGAAATACCCGAATCTTTCCCGTGTCGTAAAAGCAGCTCTCACATTGGCTCACAGCAATGCCGACTCAGAAAGGGGACTTTCAGTTAATAAATGATTGCTTGGTACGGATAGAACAGCGCTTTCTGCAAAATCTGTAATCGGAATAAGAGCATGTAAAGACACTGTCCGATCATTTGATGGCATTACAAACGTTCCCATCACAAAAGACCTTATCAGCGTGGCGAGGGCATCTTCGAAGGTGTATCAACAGGAATTAGAGGAAGAAAGGAAAAAGGCGGAAAAACTTAAACAGGAAAAGAAAGAACGCGAAGAAAAAGAAATTCAAGCAGAGAAGGAACACAATGAAAAAATAGAAAAAATGGACGCGCAAACATGTCTTATTGCGAAAGACGAAGAAAACATTAACGTTGAAACGTCGAAAGCCAATCTTCTATTAAAGGATGCACAAACCCGTCTCGATGAAAGCATAAAAAAGAATGATATGGATGGCATCAGTATAGCATCAGATCTTTTGCGATTGGCAAAAGAAAAAATCGAAACATCCGCAAAGAAGCAACTTGAATTACAGAATAAAAAGCGGCAGCTCATGACAACTTACCACGAAATGACAATAAAGAAAAAAAGACTGTAATAACGAACTTAACTCTGTTGATGAGAGATAGTTGACTGTAGTGATAGCAATTTGCTTGTCCTCATTTTTTGTATAGATGATTTAACTAGTGTCACATTTTCAGTTGTTGAACTTTCTAACTTTTTAGTGGAAAGATTGGACATTTTTACAAGTGTTTGTTTTGAAGTTTTCTGTTCGGTAAAGCTGTAAGTAAATTTTGTACAAAACTTTACAATTCACGAAGTATTTTTCTTAATTTCCAAAGACTGCTTTCTCTAATAACCGTGAAGTTTGTAATTTTTTAATAGAGTTGTTTTTTTATAATGAAAGTCAATATTTTATAGCTCCCTACATGTACAAGATATTCATAAAGTTAAATAGCACTTGAACGTATTAATGCATGTATTGGATGATAGTCGTTGACTTCAATTTTCAACGTATTTTACTTTGTCATTTACGTAATTTATCTACTTCTCATAATAAACCTACTTATTAATTGCAATCGAATTTACGTGAACGATCATATTAGTTTCGTTGGAGTTTCACATGTAATTGAACAAGATTGATGACATGATAAATTTAATTTCAATTAAACAATAATATGCATATACATAATAAGATTATGAAAACCTATAAAAGCCTGTATATTTTTTTGGGACCTATAATTTTAGCCTATATTCTCACTAAAATTCGTTGGGAGGCCTGCTGCCTGTTATATGCTTAGCAGGCCCTAGCTACATGTTAGAATGTTACAATTCCTAGCCTAGGCTAGGAACACTTAATTTGATTTTGTCTAGAGCTAGGTTTATGCAGCATCATCTATTGAACGTACCTTTGTAACATTTTACGACAACAAGCTAGAGATTTAGAAGGACACGACGGTGGCGGTACTGTGCATGATTTTGTTTTACATAGACGTATGGCAAAATGTAGTCTAAGCTTAGTTATCAGATTAAAATCCTTCAGTTCCCCATACGCTACACCTAATCGAAAGAGACATAGGTGATTACATTTTTATATGTTAATTTTTCACAACAATTAAAAGTTCTAGAATTTCATTGTCAGTGCTAAAATTAACAATTTACTGATTGACATGATGGATTCAACATGAAGGACACTTCCTCACATCATACCGGATAAAATTATGCCGATGTGACCGTCTCTGCCGGTATTGGCCGGTCTGATTTTTCAGACCGGACCGGCGACCGGTTACATCTCTGATACAAGCGTAGAATTGTAGACTGCGTGCAGTGTCAGTGTCGAATAGAATTTTTCCAAATCTTCTGTTCGCTGCCTGAAGTGGGTGGGTTTTTGTAAACTTGAGCGAGAACTATATTAATTGCTGAGCTCTGACGTTTCACCAAAATCACGCAGTCATAAATTGTGACGTAATCAGTTAACAAATTCGCTTTAACATTTTACATGATGACACCAATCCAACCTTACCTGCGTGTTGACTTTCTTCACCCGAATATACTGCATAGCCATTTGACTGCAAATTTGTTCAAATATAGTACTTCCAGTTGGGAGACTCATAATATGGGATTTTTCCGGATAAAACACCAACTGTGGTCAAATCTTTTATTTGCAGACGTTTCGGTGGCAGACTGCACACCTTGTTCACTGCGATAAGCCGATGAAATGAAATAAAATGACAAGAGGAATGTTGACTAAAACTCATCTATCATAGATAAAATACTGTAGAAGAAAATAGACTTACAGATATGTTACTTACATATATAAAAGAAGGTAATACTTAGACATTGCAAAATTGTTCGGAGTACTTCAAAATCTGTTTGACGAAGGTTAAACCGGTGGAGCCTGATAAGAGCAACGTTATATACAAAATTGGGTGTCATGATTGTAGCAAGTTCTACATTGAAGAAAGTGGGCGAAAGTTGAGCACTCGAATAAAGGAGCATCAGCGAAGTACAAGAGATATCAGTAATTCATCAGCCGTGTCAGAACATTCGCATACATCGAGTCACCGTCCAAACTTTGAGGCTTCAATCGTCTCCAGGGAAAGTAATTGGTATAAAAGGAAATTGAAAGAATCTATGTATATATATGCTAACAAAGAAAGTATCTACAATCGCGATAATAGCATTGGTGTCCATGACATTTGGAAACCGTTGATTTTGAAGTACTCCGAACAATTTTGCAATGTCTAAGTATTACCTTCTTTTATATATGTAAGTAACATATCTGTAAGTCTATTTTCTTCTACAGTATTTTATCTATGATAGATGAGTTTTAGTCAACATTCCTCTTGTCATTTTATTTCATTTCATCGGCTTATCGCAGTGAACAAGGTGTGCAGTCTGCCACCGAAACGTCTGCAAATAAAAGATTTGACCACAGTTGGTGTTTTATCCGGAAAAATCCCATATCATTTGACTGCAAACTTCCTGTTTTTGCCATCTTACTTCTGGAATTCCTAGTTTCTTGACATTCATCCTCTTCATTTCATGTTTTATGTAGTCAAGTTTGCCTACAGTAGTGAAGTCATATCTACAGACATTCATGAGAGTAGGATGATGAAATGTAGCAGGAATAAACGTGTGTGAAGTTAGCACCGCCACTCAGCACCGCCATCTTGAAAATGGAATGTGCCACTCAAATAAAACTAACAGATCGATGCATTTGGTGTGTGCCAGCATGTGCCACCCATTATTTTTAAAGAATTCCTCCTAGTTTAGGAAAAATCGCTGCTCGAAAGTTCGACATGGCGGTGATGTGAAGTTAGCACCGCCACAAATTTTTTTTTCCAAAATACACAATCAAAACATACGAAACACGCACAACAGATAGAAGGGCATCAAAAACATTGTGCCAGCAAGTTTCAGCACCTAAATCTCCGTACTTGCTGAGAAATTAGTCCCCGAAACCACAAAATGGCGGTGATGTGAAGTTAGCACCGCCACAAAATTTTTTTTTCCAAAATACACAATTAAAACATACGAAACACGCACAACAGATAGAAGACCACCAAAAACATTGTGCCAGCAAGTTTCAGCACCTAAATCCCCGTACTTGTTGAGAAATTAGTCCCTGAAACCACACAATGGCGGTGATGTGAAGTTAGCACCGCCACGAAAATTTTTTTCCAAAATACACAATCAAAACATACGAAACACGCGCAACAGATAGAAGACCATCAAAAACATTGTGCCAGCAAGTTTCAGCACCTAAATCCCCGTACTTGCTGAGAAATTAGTCCCCGAAACCACAAAATGGCGGTGATGTGAAGTTAGCACCGCCACTGAAGTCTTTTTTTAAAATACGCAAATAAAACACGCGAGACAAGTACAACTGAGAGATGACCATCAAAAACATTGTGCCAGCAGGTTTCTTCTCCTAAGACGCCGTACTTGCGGAGAAATTAGCCCCCGAAAGCTCAATGCGCTGGCGGTGATGTGAAGTTGGCACCGCCATCTTGAAAAATACATGTGCCAGTCAAACCAACGATCAGCATCGATCTAGATGGAGTGTGCCAGCATGTGCCACTCATTTATTTCACGAAAATCCCAACAGATCCGGTGGAAAACCAACCCGAAAGCTCAATGGCGGTGATGTGAAGTTGGCACCGCCATCTTGAAAAATACATGTGTCAGTCAAACCAACGGTCAGAATCGATCTAGACGGAGTGTGCCAGCATGTTCCACTCGTTTATTTCAAGAAAATCCCAACAGATCCGGTGGAAAGCCAACCTGAAAGCTCAATGGCGGTGATGTGAAGTTGGCACCGCCATCTTGAAAAATGCATGTGCCAGATTGATGTATATTTTGGAAAAAAATTTTAGTGGCGGTGCTAACTTCACATCACCGCCATGTCGAACTTTCGAGCAGTGATTTCTCCTAAACTAAGCGGAATTCTTTAAAAAAAATGGGTGGCACATGCTGGCACACTCCGTCTAGATCGATTCTGATCGTTGGTTTGACTCACACATGTATTTTTCAAGATGGCGGTGCCAACTTCACATCACCGCCATTGAGCTTTCGGGTTGGTTTTCCACCGGATCTGGTGGGATTTTCGTGAAATAAATGAGTGGCACATGCTGGCACACTCCATCTAGATCGATTTTGATCGTTGGTTTGACTGGCACATGCATTTTTCAAGATGGCGATGCCAACTTCACATCAACGCCATCGCATTGAGCTTTCGGGGGCTGATTTCTCCGCAAGTACGGCGTCTTAGGAGAAGAAACCTGCTGGCACAATGTTTTTGATGGTCATCTCTCAGTTGTACTTGTCTCGCGTATTTTATTTGCTGTATTTTAAAAAAAGACTTCAGTGGCGGTGCTAACTTCACATCACCGCCATTTTGTGGTTTCGGGGACTAATTTCTCAGCAAGTACGGGGATTTAGGTGCTGAAACTTGCTGGCACAATGTTTTTGATGGTCTTCTATCTGTTGTGCGTGTTTCGTATGTTTTGATTGTGTATTTTGGAAAAAAAATTTCGTGGCGGTGCTAACTTCACATCACCGCCATGTCGAACTTTCGAGCAGCGATTTTTCCTAAACTAGGAGGAATTCTTTCAAAATAGTGAGTGGCACATGCTGGCACACTGCATCTAGATCGATTCTGATCGTTGGTTTGACTGGCACATGTATTTTTCAAGATGGCGGTGCCAACTTCACATCAACGCCAGCGCATTGAGCTTTCGGGGGCTGATTTCTCCGCAAGTACGGCGTCTTAGGAGAAGAAACCTGCTGGCACAATGTTTTTGATGGTCATCTCTCAGTTGTACTTGTCTCGCGTGTTTTATTTGCTGTATTTTAAAAAAAGACTTCAGTGGCGGTGCTAACTTCACATCACCGCCATTTTGTGGTTTCGGGGACTAATTTCTCAGCAAGTACGGGGATTTAGGTGCTGAAACTTGCTGGCACAATGTTTTTGATGGTCTTCTATCTGTTGCGCGTGTTTCGTATGTTTTGATTGTGTATTTTGGAAAAAAAATTTTCGTGGCGGTGCTAACTTCACATCACCGCCATGTCGAACTTTCAACCAGCGATTTCTCCTAAACTAGGAGGAATTCTTTAAAAATAATGGGTGGCACATGCTGGGACACACCAAATGCATCGATCTGTTAGTTTTATTTGAGTGGCACATTCCATTTTCAAGATGGCGGTGCTGAGTGGCGGTGCTAACTTCACACACGTCAGGAATAAGGTCACATAAATAGTCAAACTACATTGTTTTTAGAAATTCAACCGTAGTTAAATTGAGCTTCCTCAGACACTTTTATTTTCTTTCTGCTTATAAATTATGAATGATAATTATGAATAAAACAGTAGGGCCTAACACCTTAGTGCAATATCATAATATTATTATATCATGATGATTTTTGTCAGTGAATATTGAGATTAATTCGATTTTTGGTGGTGCATTCCATGTATCTTAAATTAAATTATCTTTTGAACTTTCAGGATCTCAAGACGTTGCAGCTGACAAAGATCTACTTAATAGTATGGGTATCACTCATGTGATTAATCTGGTAAACGCTTCTGTTCCTGATTTTTATCCCCAAGATTTTCAATATCTATCGCTCGATGTGAGGGATGATTTACAAGAAGACATCTTACTGTTCACTGAAGTTTGTAGCAATTTCATCCTTCGCTCTAAATCCTCCAGTGGCTCATGTTTTGTTCATTGCAACGCTGGAAGATCCCGGTCCGCCAGTATTATTTTAGCATTTTGCATTGAAAACAGCAACATGACGTACAATGATGCATACCAATTTGTATCATCAAGTCGATCAATATGTCCTAATACCACTTTCAAACAACAACTAAGGAATTTGGCGATGAAAGTTAAAAGTTGATAGATTTTAAAGGATGTTGACATAATCTTATTTCTGTTAATAAATGTCTCATATTGATGTATTCAAACAGGCTTTGTGAAATGTGGGTCTGCGCTCGGAAATTCAACTTAATGACATTCAGTATTATGTCCGATGACAAAAGGATTTTTCTGTTAAAGCTAACATCTTTGCTTCATTCTTTGAATTGAAATGATATTTTACAATGTGAGGTACTTATGGGTCATCTCCCCCCTTCGTCTTTAAATTTGTCTAAAATCCGTAGAAATGAACCAATCGTCAGAAATTTTTAAACACACGTAAGTGAGGGTACTCTCCAGCCACATACCAAATTTTAAGCAAATCGGAGAAGCACTTTTTGAATTAGGAGCGATAACTTGAAGTGCAACGATGTCAGCAGCTTGATCTGATTTGTCAGTGACTTCATCGTTTGAGCAGAAAGCACTTGAGGTCAACAAAGTCATTTCCCGACAACTCGTGAAGCGATGATGACCAGACCACATCCCTTACATTAATATGCTTCTTAAAAAGGCGTGGCTAAGTAGTGACCGTGGGAAAATTTAAGTGGCACTGGATGAGACGAAGAAGGAGAGAGAACAACGCACACGCGGCGAGTAGCGATTATGCGTCGAACAAACGAAGTCAGATCAAGCTGTTGGCATCGCTACACTTCACGTTATCATCTCTAATGCAAAAATGTCTGATCCGCATAAAATTTTGTATGTGGGTAGAAAATATACTTCTGTATGTCTACCTGAAGTTTGCTGAAGATCGATTCATTTTCGCAGATTTTAGACAAATCTGAAAACCTGGGGGGAGATAACCCATAGGTACCCAATGTGAATCGCATTGAATTTGTAATTTGCTTTTACAGTATGTATTAATTGTTATCTCTATAAGATACACAAGAAGGGGAGAAAGAGAAGAAGAATGGACATAGATGCTTATATTGTGTAAGTATTCCTTTAAGAAGGGTGATTTGTTGATGTGGAGTGGTGCCAGTGTACTGCGTGTGCGTCTGTCGAGTGTTTGTTCTGATTGGTGAACTGTTGGAGAGATTGACTTTTGTTGTTTTGTCTGTGCGATAGGTAAGTACCGACGTGGCGATTGTGCGTTTGTTTAAGTACCTAAGTTCAAGGACAACTATAAATAGATATGGCCATATCTATTTATAGTTGTGCTTGCTAAGTTGCTTTGTTGTCGCGTTGGATGGCTGTATGAGTGGAGGTGAAGTGTACTTCCCTGTCGTAAAAATTGTGGGTTTTTGTTGTCTGTGAGGCACTGACTATTGAGTGAGGAGATGGAGGGGATGATGTTGACATTTTGCTTTCTTTAAAAGCTGTTTTGCATGTAGTGTGAGGTGTTCAACAGGACGTGTGTTAGGTCGTGTAACCCGTGCATCCCGTGTCGATTCTAAGCGCTTTGTTCCGTGTTACTCGTAGCTTGTCGATGTTTGTTTGTGAGATGATTGTTGACCAGACTGTGGATGTGTATTCCAAGAGGGGACGTGTGATGGCCTTGTAGGTGGCCACGATGGTCTCTTGCTATTGTGCCCAATTGGTGGAAGTGAGGCATGAGAGAATGTTGAGTGTTTCTTGCTTCTTCGCAAATGTTGTTGACGTATGTTGTGCATGTATCTTGTGTGTCCAGACCAGTATTCGGTTGTTGTTGAGTGTTGTAAGTGGAGTGTTCTCAATTGATCTTCCTCTGCATCGCTATCGTGAGCCATGGGCGGAAGAAGATAGGCACAGAACAAACAATTACTAAAGTCTGAGTGCAGATCTGCATTCATAACAGCAGCACTCAGTTTTCCTACTATTTTCTTATCACATTCATTTTTTCTGGATTTTGAAAGATATTAGTTCCGTAATTTGTCCTGTAATTCTATATGTTTATTTTTGATTTCTTTTATAGCCCAATGGCGATTGTTCTCACGATATGCGATTTTCGATTTGCTCATAAAATAGTTTGTTCTATAATTGTATTTCACTGTTACTGATAACTCACGGAACTTTTCTGTCAACATCAGGACAAAGGGATTTTAAGTTGATCAAGAGATGAAAGTGAAAAGACGATGTGTGTAGATTTGTACGGGCGTTCGTAATTTTGGAGCGCTAGTTAATTGACTTGTCTTTCTTGAAATTGTTTATGAACAACAGTGTTCGTGTAGACCTGTGCCTAAATTATGTACATGAGTGTACATGTACGGATCAAGTTTGACGCAGAATTTTTAGATGCACGGATGAGAAATTTCCACACATGCACGGGGTCCCACTAATTCTGCCTATTGGATTAGCTCCTTGAAAATGTGAATTTCCGCCGAGATCCCGTTTCCCCATCCTCATCCGTGTAGATGCCATTTCTTCTGACAACAGCTTGCTTGATCAATTTTTCAATAAATACCATTTTCTCCATAATTCACAATTTTCAATGACTTCCATGTGCAAACATTTTACATTCTACGGCTGGGTTTCTAATGATACTATCAAACTTAAAATATTTGGATTATATGTTGTGTGGTTCAAAGCTTTATTTTTAACAGAAGCAATGTCAAAGGGGTTAGACCACAATTTTTGCGCATTTTTCACATTTTTGCAAAGTCAAGAGAAGAAATTCAAAAATGCCTTCAATTCATGACAGTAAAGATAGACCTACAGCTGCCAATTTTATATACTATTAATATACCTATTCATATAACCTTATTATTCATAAAATGTTATGTTATGAACCTATACACATACAGATTACTAGTTATAACCCTAGGTTTTCATTTACAGTCGACCGGTAATGCCAACTTTCCGACCCAATACAACATTTCTATCATTGGCTCCGACAAAGAGGACAGAGAGTTTATATGGCGAGAGCCTATGCTCATTTACAAACTGAGTAGAAGTGATGGTCGAAATGAAATGGAATTTCTTTAAACGTAATAATGTTATTTCTTCATCATAGTATCGTATGTGTAGTACCACATTTCTCTATCTAAGATCTCTTGGTTATATTCTCGCTTCAATTCTCTTAATGTATATTAGCACATCTCAAAAGTTTGACATTTTTGTCAATGCATGCTCACATTGCTCTGCTTTTATAATAAATTGTTTAGTAGTCGAAATTAATTGGCAATGAATCATTTAATTATCATCGATTACTTGACATTCCCCTTTTTCATTTTTATTATGTCTCACCAAAATGTCCTCTCTTAGCGACAATAAGTACATGTAGTTGACTGGTTAAGCAAACTGTTCTTTCTGACTGTCGTGTCAAACACTAGCGAACTCCTCACTGTGCTTCCTATCAACTAAACTTTCCGGTACACGGAGAAAGAATAAATTTTCATTCTTAGGAGTTTGTCCAAACCACCATTGAATTTCGTTGCGAGCGCTAACTTTCGTCATTATGTAACATATTTATCAATATCATGTGCCGGTCAAATAGGTTGCCATGACAGCTTAATTGGATTCACTCTTGCAAAAAATTGACAAGTGACCTAGAGTAATATTGGTAGTTTCTCTACATTTCGTAGTGATTCAATGGGATCTTCGCGTCTTCAATCATGTTGGATATGAATTAGGGCCAAGTACTCGAGGGTCGGAAGAACACAGAATTTTCTCAAACACTATTTCAAAATGAAGGTATGTCATGTAACAGTTGTTAGTGGCATACAATAAAATTATGTTGTTCATTTAGTCAATTGTATAAATTAGCTATTACTATGATAGTTCCTGAATATAAAGCAGTATGATTGCAAATCATGCGACAATTATTCTAAATTCAAAATGTAAGTCGTACGGAATCCAAGTATTCAAATTTTCACAAAAGTACCGGTAACCATGCATTATACATGTTCGGTATTCATTTAGTTCATTGATGAAATAAATGCCGCGTCGGTATATTTAGGGTTGCATTTTGAATGATGATTAGACTTAAAGACAAATAATATTGCTTTGATTATTGTCCATTAATCAGTCTTTCAAACAATAATGATGAATTTCATGATAAAGCTAAACTGCATATTTTGCGAGATTGCGTTAAAAGTGGGCTTATAAGAAAAATGGTGCTCATGGGACTGAATCAAGCGTCACAAAACTTCAGTTGCATTTAGTTGAGGATACTTTTAACCGACATGCAATACAAATACGCTAATCGGGCTAGTAAGCCTACTTTTTTAATCAGACGATAATTTGAAGTGTGGTGATGTCATCAGCGTGATCTGATTTAACTGTCGGACGCATTTTTATTAAACTCGTGTATGCATTGTTGTCTTACCGTCTTCTTCCCATTAGCTGCCATTTTAAATTTCGCGAATCCTAATGCTACCACACCTTTGTTGAATATATCAGTGCAAGGGATGTGGTCTTGGTCATTATCACTTCACGAGTTGTCGGCGTAATTGTCGCGAAATGAATATATCGACCTCTATCTGTTCATAATGCGTCGAACGCACGAAATCAGATCAAGCTGCTGACATCACTGAACTTGAAGTAATAGTATCTAATTCAAAGAGTGCTTTAATATGCAATAATATGATATAATATTTGATACATATGGTTATTATCACAAACGTTTGTCAAATTTTCGTTTTTTGTGTGCTTTTGGCGTCGTACCCAACATGGATGGAACCATCGACGTTAAATGGTGTAAGTAAGTAAGTGGGTAGAAATTATCTTCAACTGCATGTATATGAACAATGTGTGTGGGGAGAGAGCCCATAAGTTCCGAAATAATCAACCTTGGCAGCTCATTTGAATTGTTTTTATGCTCCAAATCAACGAAAACCAAAAAGCTACCATGGCAGCCATCTAATACGGATAAAAGCGATTGTCAATATTGAATCTCATCATACACAATGCAGTTATAAGTCATGTGAAAAAATGAATTTCGAAAATTCCTTCAGTTCATGATTCGGGCATTTTTCTCGAATGAGATCAGATTGAGTTAATATCATTCACTATCGCAGTTCAGTACACCTTACCTTTGGCACAAGAAACATCAAGTGAAAGTGGTCAGGAGTATGATGCAGTTACATGCTATCTCGCTGCCTCTACAGTTGCAATGCTGATTCAGGCAACTAAAAACCCTCTTTATCGATGAGACCATATGTTTATCATACCAAGTGCACACCACATTGAGATGGCCTTTTCAAAGCGGTCGGAAAACTCGTCACGCAGTCTGGCGGGTCTGAAGTGTCAAATGAATTTGTATTCCTTCCTAGATCAATCCTTGGATTCCACTACTGTTAAGGAATCCATGATCAGTCAGAGGAATTTGAAGTGGTTTCGTTGTCAGCAAATGCAAGGGTATGCGTCTGATGCTGCCTTTGAGTTTAGAAATACTTCATTTTCCACCACTCCTGGCTATTTACAATGAAAAAGGAGAAGCGCCTCATATATAGCAAGACGAACTTTCTTCGGGTCCGAAGACTTCAGAAAAGTTATTGAAGATTTCAATATCATCAAAATGTGTCTGGATGATCTTGAGAAATTCGTTAGTATCATAATGGATAGCTCGGCGCACCAGCTCAATTTTGGATGACATTATATTGACAATTCACACGTCTCATGAATTTGAAAGAGCAAAGCAACAAGGACCAACGACATTGATCTGTTCACCCAGTCAAAGACACCCATCATTCGCTTTTTTTCGTTACCAACCATGTAGCTGTTGATTCATTATTAACACAATCTGGTGAGTGTATTAGCACTGGTCCGGTGACCCTTGCTCAAAATTACAGTTAGACCTCATTTTCCGGATTCTTTTGGATGGCCCGCTGGACTAACGAACAAATTCTGAAACTTAAGACCGGTCACTTGTAGATTCTCAAAGTACCAACTATCTATTCCACATCTTAAGCTTCCTTACTCGAGATTGAAGGATCAAACGACTGTCAGCTCCTGGTCTATTGTTCATTTGAGCGTTAACTGATGTTCTGACATGTATTTCTTCGATTATCGATATATTCAAGAAGCACAACTACTTCTTTTAAATGAATTGAACTATAATAAATTGATTAATGATTTTTGATAAATTGAAATTGAATGCGGTTTATAAGTCCTATACATACAAGAGGCATTTTTCGAGTTTGTACAAATAATGTGAAAGATAGGACATTGATGAAAGAAAGATGAAATTTCGATTTTGTTTCGATGTGAATTCAGCGACAATTGCCTCCGAGTTACTGATCCACGTTATTTCAAGTAGCAGCCCTTCAGACAACTATCGAATCAACTCGTATTATTTGAGCAGCATCAGAAACTGACATGTATTTTCTGAGATTTTTTATCGCATTACTCTATTTGCTTGACCGCAACGAAAACAGGGTTCGTCCTTTTGTAAAGAATAGAACTACATGTTCTCGTGTTTATTTCGTTCTATACATTCGTTGTTCACGCCATTCTTTTATGTTCCTTTGAATTTCAGTAATTGTTAACTTTACATGTAAATGAAATCGAAGCATAGACAACAAAATTGGAGCCGAGAGAAAGGAAACAATAGTTTTAGGGAGCAAGAACGTGGCAGGAAATCTAATGATCAACAGCCGAAGTCGAAAAAAGGAGTCGTGGAACCAAGTGTTGCCTCCTATTACCAACGATGTGTGGCAGTCTTGAGGGAGGATGCCTTTGATAGCGCATCAGACAAAAGTGAGCCCAAAATTATGTCATATGTAACTAGTACTACATTCGCTTATTGAAAGAACACCATAACAGCTACGTGTCAAGGTAGCTCTACTGAGCCACACAAGGAAATGACATGTGGGCATTAAACAAGCATTAAATAGAGGACTAGTAATAATTTTGAAATCGACGAGAGAATCCTGTACTAGCTCAAAGTCCTCATTCAAATATGCACATGACCATTTAGCTATATATATATATATATATATATATACGTAAATAATACTACAAAAAGAAAAAACAACTTTTATCAGCTGCTGATCATACGCCACGTTAGTTATGGGTTTTCTCGAAGAAAAAATGTACTCCATTGTTCAAACCGTTTTTCCTGACACATGTGAATTAACTATCAACTCATGGAAAAGGTTTCTCGACGACTGTTGGATCATATGGGATGACAAATACGGCGAATTAGAATTATTCAAAAGAATAGTATGTAACCTAGATTCATCTATCAAATTTACTTATGAAATGAACACGGATTCTTTCAATTTTCTTGATGTGATGGTTACAAAAGACGCAGTCAATGGATTAATAAGCACAGCCATATATACAGAGCAAACTGACACAGTGAGTTATGTTCCCTTCCATTCCGCTCATCCCCTTCTTGTTATCAAAAACATTCCTTACAACTTAGCACGTCGCATAAAGATTATAGTTTCAAATGAAGATACGAGAACTTACCGTTACAATCAATTAAAAATTCGTCTACTGACTTTGAATTATTCTTCTTCGCTTATTAATGATGCGATTGATAAAGCCAAATTCTGATGTCAGCAATAACAACAAGCAAAACCCAGACATGTATAATAAAGTTATACGTCCTATTTCAAATACATTAAATCTTCTAACTCCATTCCAAAATTGTAATTTCATGAGAGCCTACAAACAACCTAGATCTCTTCAATCTATATTGTCACAGAATAACCGGATGACAATTAGTGGAGTGTCGAAATGTGGCGAGCCAAGATACAAGTGTTGCAGCATCATAATTGAAGGCAACAAAGTTGATTTCGAAACCCCATCTGGCATAAAGACATTTAACCTTAAAAAAACATGAATTGTAAATCAACAAACGTAATTTATAAAATGATTTGTGGAGGATGTAAAAAATTCTACATCGGCCAAACGGGGATGTATTTCGACATCGGCTGACGGTACATCGCCAGCAAATCAAAGACAGTAGATACTGTGTGCTAAGTGTCAGCAAACACATAGCGAGCTGTGGTGGCGGTCATTTTAGTGCTATTCCTTTCTTTCAGTTGTTCCCGGACGCTAATCGCTTGGACCGTGAGTCCAAGGAAGCTATGTTCATTAATTTATTTCATTCTTGCCTCAACGCTGTTTGATTTCTTTGATTTAGATATGATATCTGAAATTTCTGTACAATTTCGTTGAATAAATCAGTTGATTGCCTTGACAAGCCAGAAACGGCTGAAATCGATCGGCAGCTGATAAAAGTTGTAGTATTATTTACATATTTTATAGCATTTGTATTTTACTTTTTACCTATATATATATTTTTTTGTAAGTTTTCTATCTCAGGCCTACAAGGCTTGATTGAAATTTTTCTGCTAATTTGTGATGTTCTTTGTGTTGATTCTTTTTACTAATCTTCGTATAATTTGGTAATAAATTGTTTTCTTCACATGTGATGTTAAATTGAATGTCTTTTTCCAATTTGATACATTTATTCAGTATTTTTTCTGTTCTTCTATATTGTTGTAATTCTCCTGTTGTCAATGTTTTGATGATGATGAATGAGTACCATTTTATTGCAAAATATTTACATTTTATTGACGGCGACGTTTCTATATAGCTTGAAAATGGTCTATGTACAGAAGACCGAAACGTCGCCGTCAATAAAAGGTAAATATTTTGCAATAAAATGGTACTCATTCATCATCATCAAAACATTGACAACAGCAGAATTACAACAATGTAGAAGAACAGAAAAACTACTGAATAAATGTATCAATTTGGAAAAAGACATTCAATTTAACATCACATGTGAAGAAAACAATTTATTACCAAATTATACGAAGATCAGTAAAAAGAACATCACAAATAAGCAGAAAAATTTCAATCAAGCCTTGTAGGCCTTGAGATAAAAAACTTACAAACAAAATTGATATCAATAAGAAAAGAATTGACTGTAAACTTGATATATACATGTATATATAAGCGTCTATTGATCAACCTTCAGTACAAAAAAGAAAATTATTAAAAATAACATTTAGCAACTGCGTGTGGACATTGCTATGTGAATGACAAATGTCATGGATGAGTTTACAATCGGAATGAATATGATTCATTCTGTGACGATGAAGAATGAGCGTAATTCTCCTCCCAAATGTGCTCTTCCTGCTGAAAGCCAAGGACACATTCGAAGCTCGACCTCTAGACCAATGGATCACTAGGCCAGAATATTGCATTGAAAAGTAAGCAGCAATATGAAAATTTACTGACATTTGGTTTAACCAATGAATACGTGCACACAGGATGCCACAAACCGAAGCTCCCGCGTGCAAGAACGAGCTAACTATCAAGTTTGACATTCGGAAATAAACGCATTGTTTGTCTCGGAGATGCATTTCAATTATATTAAGGACGGTGAATGTATAAATGATCCAGCATTCACCATGCATCAGATGGATGATAGCATGTTCGTTGAACAAATGCTTCTGCAAACACCCGAAATTTGGAAGAATTGCACTTCGCCCGCTGTTGCACGGGATCTTCAATTTACAACCATAGAAAACGACTCATTGAGATTTGAGTTCAAAAATGGTATTCTCCCACATGAAATTAATGGAGTAAACATTAAGTACCTACTGGAAGAACTAGTTCCTGTGCATGTATGAATGAACAGAACTTCATAGAAACTTGGGATCTTAAACAAGGGTTACTAACAACAATTAACGTTCAAATAACTCAAAAGCGGTAGGCAATGATGATAGCAATAATTGATTACATCAAACAACTGGCAAAGGATGATCTAAAGATCTATAAGTATCAAAAAGCTTCTTTAGCCGACGTTTCGAGTCCAGACCCTCCACAACGTATTGAATAAAATGTGCACAAAGTAGAAGGGATATGGACTTGGTGTGGCGCGAAGTACTCCGAACTGCTCCACGAGCAAAGTCAGTGGTCGACCAAAGAGAATTAGGGCCCAAAAATAGCCGATCCGGCAAATGAAGGGTAGGAGGAAGAGCAGAGTAAGTTTGAGGGACATCGTGATTTGCATCACAAGCAAGACAGTTAAGAGACGGGGACACCTATCATCTGTGAATTTCCTACAGCCCAGTCATGTGTAGCTTAAATACTTGAATGAAATATTTTTGCATAGGTTTTCAGTCAATTTTTTTATAAGCTACAAAGCACACAGAAGCCAATATGGAGTCTGTTTCACTCAGTATTTCAATGTAATCTGTACCGTAGTCGACAGATAGGGAAAATGGAAGCAGTTGAATCGAAAGGATTGAGGATGGACCTCTTATGTTCATGTACTTCTTCATTTCCAGAGATTTTCGTTTCAACAGTGTTTGAAACCTTGTCTGAGGATGGCTTCAAAGTATTACAAAGTCAAACATTAAGCCGCATTATCGAATCATTCCTGGAGTATGCTGATTTCAAAATGCTGAATGTAGTACTAGACATATTCAGAAAAAATTGGGATTCATCATCAACAGATTGGTTCGCACATCGTTGTCTGGAGAAGACCATTGAAATTTATCAAAAGCTTATTGAATCAGAAAATGAAGAAAGTGAAGATTTCAAAGCAGCAGCGTTTAAAATGTCAGATTTCGGTGCTCATATGTATGAGCATTATCCGCAATATATTCAACATCAGCGTGCATCGCATATTCTTAGGAGTTATCTCAAACTGTTGTGTGGAATTCGAGTTAAAATGGTTGGTTCAATTGAAGGTAAGTCGTTCAAGCAATAATAAACTTGATTGGTTACCGCCAAGTACTATATGGAAAAGTCAACATTTCGCAATAACCCTTTGTTTGTAGGGGTCTCCCACACTGACTTAAAAACAAGGATTACACTATTTCAATCATTCCAATGAAAAGCTTGAAATTTTGTTTATAGTTTTTATAGTAAACCTAACAACCATGGAACTTAATATCTGAAACCTTTTACACCTAAAAAAAGACGATTGATAGTAGCATGTTTTGCAATTAAATTTCAACAAAGCGAATATATGAGACTAAGTGTTAGAGATAAACAAAACAGCTTACTTCAGTTTAAGTACTTTGAAGTAGCACTAGTGTGATCCTGGTCATTTCGCATGGATGAGCATTTTTCTGGTAGACATTGTTGTGTTTCGGAAGAAACGATGAACGAATTTTCGAGTCCTGAGTACGTGCAGATAGTCAGACATAGGATTCCCACTCTCCAATGTCATTCAAAGAGAAAATGGAAAAATCAATGCGTTTTGCGACATCTCTATAGTTACCTTGATTACCTACACGGGGTTTCAGTCGCTGCATTACTGCAGGACCCCCTCCTCATGGGTCTTCCACTTTAACCGGTCGATCGCATGTAGCACGATGCTATAGCTGCTCGGAAATCGAGAAATTCTGCCATTTCTGCACAGATTTATAAATAAAAGAGCCAATTTTTATATGTCCAAAAATTGATGAATAAAATGCGTTAATCCACTCCTAAGAGCAAACATTGTCACTCATTCTTCAAGGAGTGAAGCATGTTGTGTGAAGATTCTCTTGGTGATGCTGAAATCTGTTGGTGTGTGTTCTGCTATCGAATCAATTAAGGTCATGTCGCGCGATAGCAAGATCTGTCAGCAGATAAAAATGAAACGTTTAAAAGTCTCCTATGGCGTTGTTTCAGAATTGGCACTTAGATCAGAGAAGATACAGACTCATCAATTTTGCGGAAAGCTGGATTTTGTATTCTTGTTGATGACGGAACAAATTACCCGAGAAAATAGTTTGTGATTTTGGTGAAGCATGTGCATGAGAACAAAGTATAGGCTACTCTGATCGTTTGTGCCTCGTAGAGTTGGAAGTTATTTTTTCGCTAAAAAGATAAACTGTATGTCATCTATATTAGAGGATGTTGCTTACATTACACCATACTCATTTTCACTTACATAGCCATTTCGTCAGCGCCTTTGATAATGGAATCGAAGAGTTGTCCGAGGATATATTCTGCTATCCGCGATATTCAAAAGCGGTAACATCATTAACGAACCTTCAGGCATTCATGGAGTCGAACTATTGAAATTCCTCCATCATGTATTCAGTCTGCAGCTTCAAATACCTTCAATTGCAACCAATACTGGCCGCTTTTAATCAACTGCCTGCGAATGAAAAGAAGAGGAAGAAAGATAATAATCCTAGCAAATTCTGCGAGCACATGATTCGACTTCGAGCTTACATACATTTTCTGGTTTTTACTGTGAAACCTCAGAAGGAATTCGAATTTCGATTTCAATCTGCCAAACTTGTTATTTACAAACTTTGCAGCTCAATAAATGAATAATTGAGCTGCTGGTAACTGCCACCACCAGTTTTATTCGTCCTGAGTTCCTTGACAGGTTTTTTAATATAAAGCAACTGAGCGATGTTCCACCAGAACAACAACCATCTGATCAGCTATTGCCTATCGGTGATGCAGCTAGATAGCAACTGCGGTACGATCACATAACTAGTCGACAAAGAGGAATGTATTTTTGTTAGTAAAAAATTTCGTACTCCTAAAAAGTCAGATCCTCTACAATCCCATTGTACGACGCTTACTAAGGTCAATTGAGTTTTTGGATCCTCCAATAAGGAGCGAGATAAAGTAGGATGATGTCGTTGTCGCAGCAAAACAGCTGACAGGAACTGGATATTCAGATTCGGATGCAATCAGAATGCAATGGCGTAGTTTCATAAGTGACACTGATTTAATTCTTTTGACGATGTGACATTGTTGAATTTTTGACCAGTGAGCAAGTCAAAATAAAGTATGGATTACTGTGTTAAATTGCACCGAGCGCTCTAGTACTCCCTCATGTGAATGCGGACACCGAGCGTGCCATGAGCCGACTCAACAGAATCGTAACAATCAGATTACATCACCCGACTTTTTATCAAATGTCGGGCTTTTAACAACCAATTCGTTCACACTGTCCAGGGAAATAGCCAGCTCAACTATGTCGATTGACCGCTCCCTCCGAATCCGCTTTCGTGACGCTCGAGCAAATTGTTAGTGCTCTTCTGAAGGAAAAATAATTGAAGGAAAGTAGAATGGCAGAAAAGGAAGCGGAAGAAAAGTCTCGTCAAGATGAAGTTCAGCGTTGGCGGGAAGAAGAAAAGGCTGCGGAAGAGGTGGCCATTGAAAAAGAGACGCTTGCTCCAAATCCATCTGGATGAGGCGCAGCGCATGATGGAGGAGAGAGAAAAGATTGCCAAAGGATGATATCGCTCCAATTTGTTCTCTTCTCATTTGTTGTTTAAGCGTTTCATTTTTATTTTCTAATGCAAGTTACTGTAATAGCAGGGTCTAATTCGACAAAAAATATAGGAAAGCAAAAAATTTGGAATAGTGGCAAAATTGTAAAAAGTTGAAAAAATCCTGGATTTCGATCATTATTAGTAGTCAGGTGGTTATATTGTTGATGGTTCAGTAGATGACAGGTACAATAGGTTGCTTGCAAAATCAATATTTACGGATAATTTAGTCACATTCTTGCATATCTCGGCATATCTTGCACAACCTCGGTTGCCGTCATTGCAGACAGACGTGTGTTATCGCTCTCCTGCCTGTTTGACAATCTGCACATAACATTTTCATAATATGAACTTCTACTGCTTCTCATCTAAAAGTTTTTGGTATCATCTGATTTGTCTCATCGAGCTCCATCTTTTCATCGACTCAAATTTCTTTGACACACTCAGACTGTGCTGCTATTCTTGAAATATTGATATTACTGATATGCTGAGTCATTTGATGTGGCTGATTATTCTCGCTTTCCTCCTGTGTTCGCTCGAGATGACGTCACGCATACAATACTCCCGGGCAGAGATTCTACGGCTTCGCCAAAATTTCCCTGTATCACGTACAACGCGACGCCGCCTCTGGTATCACAAGCTGCTGCGTAAATTCTCTTTGCCTACAAGTCCTTCAGTGAGCTCGCCATCTACGTTTCCTATAGGTGTGACTAAGCATGCCGATGATCCTGCTATCCCCAAGCGTCGTAAGCCAAATCGCCCAGCTTTGCACGTGCCTTCAATTATCCTGTTCAACGCATGTTCCCTTTTCACAAAAATGGATGACCTAAGAATTCGGGCAAAGAAATATGACACGGACCTCATTTGTGTCACGGAATCATGGCTAAACCAAACAACTGATGATAATGTGATCTCAATACACAATTATCATTTAATGAGACAAGATCGGGATCTCCGTGGAGGTGGTGTGGTTCTTTACTACAAGTCCCACCTCTCTTTCTCAATCGTCAGCTCTTGTCCAGTCAGTGGGACCAAATCAAACGTACTCTGCTGCAGATCTGATGACTTCGCAACAACTCTAGCTATCGTGTATCATCCGCACTGGGGTAAAGTAAGATCCCATGATCTCGTACTTAATTACTTACAAGATCTAATTGATACATCCACGACTGATCACTTCATGATTGTTGGAGATGTGAATGATCTACGGCATCATCTTCATGACTTCTGTGCTAGTAATGACCTTATTCAACTCGTCCGTCAGCCAACGTGTGGAAACCATGTCTTAGACGTTGTTATTACTAACAAGGCAGACCAATTTGAGTATCCTAAAATCATTGCACCGCTTGCTCGCTCTGACCACAAAGGGGTTTATGTCCAATCATGCTCTATAAAGAAATCCACTACTACGAAGCTCAAACTCCGATCGTTTACGCCATCTTCCTATGCTCAGTGTTGTGCATTTTTAAATTCCATCATCTGGTCTGATCATCTTATGGAGACTGACACCATTGACACTTGGGTCGAAATTTTTACGTACATAGTGAAAATGTGTTTTCATGTTTTTACATCTGAAAAAACTGTGCGCATGAGATCAAGTGACCCACCATGGCTAACCCCGTCTCTTAAAGCACTATCTGATGCCCGAGACAAGGCCCTAACTAGGGGAAATCACGGCAAATTTATACAATTGCGTGAGAAATTCTTGACTGGACTAAAAGAAGCGAAAGCAAAATACTTTCGCAGATTATCAGACAGTAACTGCACAGTACAGTGGAAGTCTATTAACTCACAACTAAGAAAGACACTAACTTGATTATCAATGACACTGATGCTATTCGCTTGAATGATGAATTCTCGAATGTTTTCTCTGCTCCCGATATTCATTTGTTTGATATGCATACACCATTGTCATCGAACGTCTCTCAGATTACTGTAAGTGAAATGGAAATTGTCCGAATGATACAATCCTTCAAATCAAATTCAATGGGACCAGACGGTGTACCTGGATTTTTCTACAGATGTTTTGCGGCCTACCTTGCTTTTCCATTGACTAAAATCTACAACCGCTGCTTGAAGCATGCAATATTCCCACGGGTCTGGAAACTCGCAAAGATTCTTCCTCTTCCGAAACGTGACTCGAATTACAGACCAATTTCCATACTTTCCTTCCTAAGTAAAATTTTGGGAAAGATTATCAGAGACTTTGTTCTGCTCCCGTGTGATAAGGATCGACTAAATCTAAATCAATTTGGATTTACCCCGAAGAGTTTCGGTGGTTGCACAAATGCACTAACTGCCATTCGCTTAACCCTTGCGCAACATTTTTCCGCAGATCCATCAAACCATGCTAGACTGTTAGCAGTTGACTTCAAGAAAGCCTTTGACTCTGTAAGTCACCTGAAACTAATTGAAACTTTGTTTGATCGCTTCGGTTTTGATTCATATGTAATATCATTGATTGAAAGTTTCTTATCTGATAGGTTTCAGCGAGTATGTACAAAAACTACTGTAACTGACTGGAAACCCGTAACGAGTGGGGTTCCCCAAGGGTCTGTCCTTGGCCCCCTCCTGTTTGTCCTCTTGATCAATGATTTTCCTGAAATTGATAACTCCAAGATAATTGCTTATGCCGATGATATTACTGTTATTGAGCTTGTAAACAAAAACTCTCAAAGTAATTTCCAGTCTGCCATTGATCATTTTTGTAATTGGAGTTCATCTAAGCATCTCTCCGTTAACACTGTTAAAACCAAATGCATGTCAGTAGTTAGACAATATCAGAAGGCTGAACTCCTAGATGTATACATAAATGACTGTCGCATAGAACAAGTTGAACATATTAACATTTTGGGCATGTTTTTCTCATTTGATCTTTCATGGACCAGACAAGTGTCTGAATTGTATAAAAAGTGTTGCAAGTCTTTATCATTTGTCAAAAGACTTAAGGATAACAGAAATCCAGATTGTATTGTTTGGAAATGTTATCAAAGTTTAGTTTTTTGTCATATATTTTACTGCTATCCTGCGATGTGTGACATCAGTCAGCACTTATTCAAGAAACTTGAACGCATTGATCGAATTGCCTTACGATGGTCGAAGTCATACGATAAACCAAGTCTTCAAGTACGTCTCGACAAGGTTTGCATCAGACTCATCAACAAAATTGCTCGAAACAAAAACTCACATCCCTTATCTGGCTTTTTCTCATTGAGGGAAACTCGTAGTGACATTAGACACTCAAGAATCCTCCTCCCATTGCCTTTAAAATCCACACTGTATCGAAAATCTGTTGTCAAATATTCCTCATTCTCGTGACCATGTTATGTGCAGATGTTCCCATTTTATGTACCGCTTTTGTACTAACAATAAAGAATTATTATTATTATTATTATTATATCAGTCATTATTTTCTTCGGTTCGGAATCAGCCGTTATCAAACATCGATTTGGATTCAGATCAATGCCTCTATTGAATAACCTATCACAATTTTCGAAGCCATCGCCATATAATGAAATGCATTTGGCATAATTTCTATATCTCTAGCAGATATCCCAATTCAGGGTTGTGTCAGAGCCCGGGAACCCTAGAACCGCCCATGATTTTTTTTTATTTGAGCGGGGGAAAATGATGGTTTAGCGTCACTACTTCCCCATATCGGGGGCTTCGACGGTGGTGACATAGTCAGACTTTTAACTTGAGCGTTGTGATCTTTTAACCCGGATGCCCTACCTGACGACTTCCAATGACACTCTCTGTGCTCGACCTCTGGACCGAAGGATCGCTAGGCCAAGCACTTGACCACTGTGCCACGGAGATCACTCACCGAGAAATTTCAGCGGAATATGTCAAATACATTTCAATGTCGTGAATTATTTGGTCAACGTAGTGCATTTGGGGTTGGCATGTGATTTTCTATATGACTGAAGTTTTAGCTTGACTTCTAGATTTCAGGATGACATTGCATGTGTCAAGTAGTCACAGCAAAATGCAACCTTTTTAAATGCGGTATACGGTTTCATGTTAGGCAAGACTTGTTTACTTCACAACACTGGACAGGTATATCGTTTCTGAACAAGAACAACATGAACAAAACAAGATGGAGGATGAGCCCTTACTATTAAGTAGACGAAGTACCGCAACCGCTGTTGACGTATAGACCGCTTCAAAAATAATTGCTCGAAAATTTCAACCCGTTTTCAAACGTAACTTCCGTATTGAAGTTGTGTTTGAATTTTGAAAAAATTATATCTTATGGAACATGCTCCATCGAGTATTATGGCTTTTATCTGAATTTTATAAACGGTCAGTTGTGGTCAGTAGGCCTCACAAACGAAAATTGAAGGTTTTCTTTGACTCGACATTTCAATATGAAGATGGCATGATTTTCTGATGAAAATTGACTGACAGTGTGATCTATCCATCAGTTGTCTCATGATGAATGGAGTTCAAG
The DNA here is from genome assembly GCA_907163375.1 of Prostheceraeus crozeri. Lineage (NCBI taxonomy): Eukaryota > Metazoa > Platyhelminthes > Polycladida > Euryleptidae > Prostheceraeus > Prostheceraeus crozeri. The sequence continues at coordinate 322,566 of CAJQUW010005758.1, forward strand.
ATTGTGTGAATGTGCAAAAAGATCCACTATGAATTGGATTCATCATAAAATGTTGTTCAAAAACATCTGACCTATCTTATTCAATGAAAGAGAACGTCAATTTCAATAAACTTATACATTGAGAATGGTCAAGTTTCACCTCTTAATTTGGCGAATTGTTAATGTTATGTCCGGTCAGTTATGGTCAGCAAACTTTAAAAATGTGTAATTTTGGTCATTTTATTTACTCATGACCGCAGACGGAACTATACGTACAAAATGCATAATTTAGATTATCACCATTGGATTAGACTTTCAATAAGCTTTTAGACGATACTTTTTTTTGAATTTTGACAAAAGTTTCTCATTCTAGTTTTAACTTGCCTTATTTCACATTCCTCCAATCCAAGTGAGAGAAAGTGTGCTTATTGTAGCCCTTTAAAGGTGCGTTCACATTAGACCGATAACGATAAATTGAAACAAAATCGCTCTGCATGTGTAGCATAGCTACTGTTCACATTAGACCGATTTTCTCAACGATGATAATTACAATGTAATCAGTGAAGGTCAACGATAAAATGAAATATCGTGGCGATTTTATCGTTATCGTTTTCGTGCTAGTGTGAACACGTCATAGTACAGCAACTTTGTAACTTTTTACTACTTAAGTTAGAATTTTCGTTCATGGATTTAAATGAAAGCCGATGTTGTCAGTTCCAAGAGTATGTAAGATCAAATCAGTCCATCCGTTCTCTTACAAACTGAAGAATTAGTATTGACGACTGTGTCAATCCTTTACCTGCTTGTTTTTAGTTCAACGAGATATTCGAATCGTGCATCAAGAACTCTGGACAGTGCCTTAAGTCGGCTTCGCGATAAGATTATATTGTGATTCCCTCTTTGCCATCATCGAATACCTGACAAATTATGTGCCTATAATTCTATTTTATTCCTGATCGGCTGGCGTTTTTGTAAATACGTTTAAAACCGATTACAGTTTGATTCTAAATTTTGAAACATTTTCTCAAGTACAAACTTCAAGTGAGTATTCAAGAATCGAATATCAACCAAGCATCGAGTCTGTATTTTTCAAAAAGTCATTATCAGATAAATTTTGAATAACACAAATAATGCTATGGTTCATACAATCTCAATCACAGAATTTGTTTCGTCAGTTAAGCTTTCTGAGCAAGAGGATGTAAATTGTACAACAACATTGAATGATGTAATACCAAATTAGTTGTGCATATAATCAGGATAATTCTCTGATTCTAGAAGTCGAACTGGTCTCCGAGGGATTGCCCAATTCAAAGCCAATAATGAAAAGCCTCACTGAAACCTTCCTACTTTCTCCGCATTTGCAAGGTAAGAAATATTCATTTTGGGCAGGAATGGGCCCTGTCATTACGTAATTCGGTTAAGATAATCAACAAGACATGCGGAAAAGTCTTCATGCTAAAATACTTCATGAATTCTTATTTTTTCCTTAAGATTTGGGACCATCATCATTTTCGAGCGAGTCAATTGAAAAATTACGTGCAAGTTCAAGTTTCGAGTTCAGGCTTTGCAGGGTCAACATAACTGAAAAGGCAATTTATTAAGGCCTATAAGTATGTACACATAGCCTCGAACTATTGGTTGAAAAAATTCCAATCAACCCTATATTAAAACGTCGCCCTATCGTAATAATCAATTTTCAAGCAGAGAAAAGAGCAAAGCAATAAATAATAATAATTTAGTGACAAAATTGAGCAAATATTTCTAGCTATAGGCCCGACTGTATATATAATGCTTCTCATTATAAATTTGAAATTCGATTTTTATAGATGGCTCATAGATATAAAGTTATATTGTTTTCTAATAAAGGCCACATGATGCCCTGGGTATTGATTTTTATATGAAAAATATCATTCGTAAATATGTTTGATTCAACACATCGATTCCTTTATGTACCTACAAATACTCAGAACTGCATGATTGAAATGAAAGCTGTTTGGTCATGTGCAACAATGGTGAAAGACTTTACCATGATGTATACCATCTAAGTGAAGAATTGGAAATGAAAATGTTTGGGGTTTAACTTGGAAGAGACGTGCATACTTTGGGAGAAATAAAACGGGAAAATACGAAATTTCTGACGTTCGGTTACAATGCGTTTCTGCCGATGGTTGATCCAGTCATCAACCAATTGATGTTATGTGATCATCTGTAACAGAAAGACTTCGCCCTGATGATTATTATAAGTGAAGAATTGGCATTAGGTTTGCTCTTCCATTCACTCGTTGCTCTTTTCATCTAGTTTCTTGACTTTCGAGTTCTTCTGCTTTGCATGAACATTATACTCTCATCCTCGAATGCAATCATTACAACTTTGATTATGGCAACATTGATGTGTATTGGCTTCAAAATGAGTCCTTATTTGTTCATTTCTGTTCAATAATTAGGTTAGAAATTAATTTGAAATTAGTTAGAAAGTTATGCCACTTAAAAATTTAGTCACGTTTTTATGCCACACCCTGTACAATACCTGTAGTTTATCGAGTATTCTAAGAGATATTGATCGAATCAAAATTCTGCATGGTAGGACATGAAGCTTTGTTATTAACTGCTTGATGGGCGCATACAGGGTGTGGCATTAAATGAAATTCTATCATGCCATAATTATCTAGAAAAGTATGACAAATTCTGAAGAAAATGTTCCATATTTTGACCAGGGTCATAATCGAGAATAGTCTGCATTTCCCTCTACCAATAAGTTGGCAATGAAAGTTTGAAGCAAAAGTTGGTTTGGTCTTCTCCATAGTTGGTCCACATGTAAGTGGAAAGCACTGTGTGGCAGTGATATGACTGTCGGTGCTAACTGTGATATCTTAGGGCCTCATTGCTGTTGCGCTTTAATATATATGTGCATTATTGATGAGACAGACAAATTTATAAAGATGATAATTTCTAATGTGGATGACTTCTTCAATTCAGATTTCACTATATTAGTTAAATTAGATCACGGTACGGTTAAAAATTCGAAGAATCCAGGAAGTAGATGAAAACATAGTTAATACAGCTACCCTAGCGGAAAATCGTGCTATAAATTAGGTTACTTAAAGTCCAAAGCGTATAAATATAAAGTAATACTGAAAACATTGAGATTCATACCCTAGCACAAAGTAGAATGCGTAAAACTTACATCGGCTAGTCGACCCAACTTTTTAGGGGACGGGAAATAAATCAAAACTTATAATCAATTTTTATTCATGTATATACGAGTATAAACTGAAGATGAGAGCTCGGCATGAAACATGACGAGAAGCTAGCCAAAAATTATAAATGATAAATGATGAAAACATAGAAACCAAAATGAGATCGCTTTGCACGGAGTCATCAGGGCGGAACCATGTGGCTGCTTAAAGCAATGTTTCGGCCCCTTAACTTCAGCCTGTACCTTAGGGAGGAGCCAGGCCGACCCTATCGAATGAACGATAAGGAAGGTCTCTCCAAACCTGAGGAAGCATAGTTAAACCTTAATTGCAAATTAAATTTGGATCCGTGAGAAGATGAGGATAATAACGGTTAGTCAAACATTTCTATGATGGAAAGTATTTTGCGAGGCGAAAAACAACCGAACTTATAAACAGGGAACCTATTTCTCGAGGAGGACTTTATGCAAGAATTTGCTAGTGGATTCTATTGGGTAGATTTTAGGAGGGATCTCATCGAAGTGCGTGTAATTAAATATACAAATGTCATCGATATACCTGGTGGTACAAGAAAGAAGTTTAACCAAGTCAAATTTCTCGGTGGCAAGAAGACCCGTCACGTATCTGAACTCCCTATATGCCAAGAAGAGATCAGCCAAGAGTGAAGCGGAATTCCCAACCATAGGAATACCCCGAATTTGCTATAAGACAAGTCCCCGAAGGCAACAAAAGCGTTATCTAGGATGAAATCAATGGTAGTGAGGAATTGGGTTTTGGACCAGCAGTGATAACCTCAGTACTTTTTGCTCTAGAAGAACGTTCTATAATATGCGAGGTTTCTCTACAGCATTCTGTACGTCGTTCTCAATCATTCATCCCTTTTGTACAGTGCTCTTTAACAAAAGTATCTTTCGTGGATGACTAACTTTTTGACGAATGACTGCAAAGTGCATTGCAATGTACGATTCTCAATTGAAAGAAAATATAGACGCTGATATATATATATATATATATATATATATATATATATATATATATATATACGTGGTGTGATCCAAAATGTCCCGGACTAACCTACTTGCAGATAACCTGTGATAACGAATACTACTTCAGATGTAAATTTAGGTCTTTAAGGCATGAGAAATATGGTCGCCGAAATTTTTCCGGTCAGTTTTCTATTTTTTCAAAATTTTCAAACATTTTTGTCTGAATTTCAAGATTTTCCTATAAATTCTAGCGAATTAGAATTAATATATTTAGATTAACTTGACAGTTAAGCTATCACTAATAACCTGACTAATAATTAACGGAAAAACAAATGTTTTGTTCCAGAAAACAGTTTACTTTTCAATGTATGAGCCGTTAGCATTCGTCACTTTTTGCCAACGAAGTCTCAATTCACAAAAAGCTTTATGAAAAAATTCCGGTGTCAAAGAATCAAAAAACTCAGTAACTGCATCCCGCAGTTCAACTGGCGATTCAAAATGGTGTCCACGAAGATGCTTTTTGAGGAATCTAAACAGATAGAAGTCACTTGGGGCCAAGTCAGGTGAATAAGGAGGATGGCTCAATAGTTGAAATCCGTTTCTCGTTAAGGCATTGGTTGTCTCCTGCGAGGTGTGAATCGGAGCATTGTCATGAAGCAAGTAGAGGGGAATGTTTCGTGGCTTTCTTATTTTCTTCCTCGCTTCAGATAACAGATTGGAATAATATTCGCTATTGATTCTTACTCCTTTATCCGGAAAGTCAACCAGTTGGATTCCCGAAGCGTTCCAAAAGACCGTCAGCATCAACGACCGGCGATGTGATGTTCCGGATCGCATTTTCAAAGGGGCAGACCCGCCTGATTTTCGCCACTCTGCAGATTCTCGCTTACTTTGAGGCAGATACAAACTTAAAGGTGTTTCATCCTCTGTAAGGATGCAGTTCAGAAACTGATCTCCGTGCATTTCGAGGAGATCCAAATTTGACTGTGCCGCCAGAAGTCTGTTCTCCTTCATTTCAGGTGACAGAAACTTCGGTACGAAACGTGATGCCAGTTTGCGATATCCAAGTCTTTCGATGATGTCATGACAGGAGTGATAACTGATTCGCAACTCTCTTGACAACTCACGGATGGTTATCCTTCTGTGTGCTGTAATCACTTCATCGCACTGACTCGATTTCTCTTCCGGAATCTCCTGCGGCCGACCAACAGTTGAAAAATCTTGCTCCACAGATTGTCTTCCGCGTTTAAATTCGCTTATCCAGAAATAAGCAGTAGTTCTCGATGGAGCTTTGCTTCCATATGCCAGGCTTAATTCCTTTAGAATGTCACCATTAGCGAAGCCGCGGATCAGGAGGTATCGTATCACGCTGCGATATTCGACTGAAGACACGCTTGTCACATCCATCATGAAAACTGATAGAACAAAGAACCATCGTTGACACGGATTTCTTAATGAATGCGTGCTGAATGAACTTCACTGATTGATATCGTAACACATGAAGCAATTAACAAAAGACGTGCAATATTCATGGCAAAGATATCCGTCAAATAAGGTACAAATCAAAATCAATCTAACTATAACAATAAGACAAATCGGATCTCGATCAATTCAGAAAATACAGAAATTCATGTTAAAATGTAAAAATATTTTTTAAAAATAGAAAACTGACCGGAAAAATTTCGGCGACCATATTTCTCATGCCTTAAAGACCTAAATTTACATCTGAAGTAGTATTCGTTATCACAGGTTATCTGCAAGTAGGTTAGTCCGGGACATTTTGGATCACACCACGTATATGTGATGGATTCTGTGTACTAATTTCTGTGACTTGAATTGACCTTGACTTTTTGTCTGCTCTGTCTGAAGCTACGTGTATTTCTCTTCAAATCTAAATTGGTTACTGTTGTCCACGTAAGGAATGCAAATAAAATTAGCTGTTCGACAATCCAAGTCTATTTTGCCATCTCAAATCCAAAGGTAGAACATCCCAAGGGAAGCTAAGAGCCTCTTACCTCTTGACCGGGCCTTAAGTTGCTATAACCTCCAATTATTCCTCACAATATATATGGACAAATATACGCGTTACGACGTTATTTCGCACGCATTTCATGAAATTGGAACTCAGTTTTTCATCAGAAGTAATGCCATTTCTCATTATCTTTGAATGAATTCCTCGTTTTTTTTGTTATGTATCACTAATCTATGCGAATTGAGGCGATATTTTCATTCCATCTTTTGTGGACATGGTCTCTACGCGCTCCTCTTTAATGACTGGTATGCGGGAAGTCTTATCTTACAACTGCGGAATCGTAAATTGAAGTTATTCAATGTTAAGACGCTACGCGTACGAAAAATATGTCAGCACGTTTTCCGAGCTACACAAATTTAAAGTATAGCCGTTCCTAAATGTTTCCAAACACAAAGGTCAATAAATCATTCGAATCAAAAGTATACATGATTCGACTTCTCCCCGATGATTGGACTCAGTATTGCTCACACAATGGTAGACCTATCAAATTCATCCATGTGCTCACTTGATGCCCATTGGAATTTCCCTTCAGCTTGTCTTTTCATGAACAAGGTGACGATAATGTTGCCATTTCGGTCTGTGACACGATCTACAAACCAGGAATCATCGCAAGCAGCGGCTTTATGCATTTGGTCGTCACTTCCTGACCTGCAGATGTCCAACGAGATTGGTCCTTAGACTCGGATAATCGCATAGTTATTCCCAGTTTTTATGTCCGCAAAAGTCGAACAGCTTCATATAATCTAAGACGATAATCGAAACCTGATACGGACTGAATTCGTTTTAAATACTCGATTTCCGGTGAGTGTTTGAAAACTTGCCATGGGATGTTTCACAAATGACTGTGTAGGCCTATGCAACGACCTTATGGAACAGTCTACAACTGGCGCTGGGGTCGTCTGCAAGCGTCTTACATGCTGCTGTTGATGTAGGTCCACTGGTAGCAGTGACACTTAATGCCATCCCAACTGATTGAATAAAAGTAGAAAACTGGGCAGAAATGCACAATAATTCTAATTTATCAAACGCTTGCTCTAAAACGTTCATTACTTAAAATTTCCTTCTCAATTTGCGATTCTAAAAGAATGGCAATTCCGGTTGCATATTCAATGTTAACATCCTTTGCAGACATCAAGTAGTATTTTCAGAATTTTAGGCTGCAGCCGATGCCCGCAAACGAACAGAAGTACAAAAAATTCATACTAACGATAGACAGGTTTAAGCACTCATACCACTTAAGCATTGATAAAATTAGTACTCATCCATATTCAATGCTATTGAATGAAATATTCCACCGAGCTATATACACAATTTTTCAGAATGCTGGGTGTCAATTTTCTAGATGATTAGACTAGAGCTACATTTATTCGTCTAATTGGGCACTCCATGTAACTCATGCTGCAATTTCGAGCAGTAGGCCTATTTGGTCACAGCATTAGTTTGGAATTATCTCAAAAACGTGTTGAAAATTCCAAGTGTGGCCTAATTTTAAAAAGCGCGGGAACCATGTTACAATAAAAAGCTAGAAGACAACACCATATGTGCATGCTCATCAAGTCACCGTATTCGTGTGTACATGAATGGACAATTGAATGATCAGAGATTTTAACCAAATCAAAGAATTAAAGGATGTTGCGAAAGTTTAAATAATAGGCACATTCTGAATCGATTCGGCACGAGAATGCCATGAATTAACCCATCGAATTCTACAATGTCTACTACCAATACCGTGAGTGTTCGGATGCTGATAACTTCCATTTAACAGTGTCAACCACATAGCGTTACGACGTTACGATTTTCAAAATACCCTATTAAACAAATTTTTGAACAGAAAGCGGATCTGAATAGACAGTGTGATATGAATCACTTACCTTGCTTTTCACCTAAATTTTGGAAACTTTATAGGTTGGTTGATGGTCGCGAGACGAAAAAATGTCATTTTTCCGTTACGACGTTGTGCATGTAATTTCAGATCTGCATGTCAATTCTTTAACCAAATAAAAGAAAGTGAGATTGTTTTCGAATTAGTGCTCGACTTTTGACTCGAATTAGTAGCAAACATGTGCTATATTTAGATAAATTAGAAATACATTACTACACTAAAGGGCAAATTTTAAAAATGATGATTTTTCATTTTTTTTCTTTTTTTATTACAGTATTAATTTAATTAAATTTTTCGCAATGAAAGTCAAATTTTCGTGGTAAATTGAATGTTTTTCTGGAAAATATAAGTGTCAAGGATGATGTTTGTGCAATCAAAAGTAAGCTCTTAGGTACTTAAGAAAATTACCCAAATTTTGACATTCGCGTTGAATTGCCCATACATATATTATATACTCGTATATATAATATATATTTAAGTTCTGAAGTTCACACATGAAATTGAAAAGTCCAATAACATTGCATTCCTAGACGCTTTAATCACGCGTTCAATCGACGGATCTTTGAATACTTCTGTATTTAGAAAGAATGCTTACGCTGGATGCATTGTTCGATTTGATAGCAATCACCCAACTGTTAACAAAAAGAACTCAGTAAGAACTTTATATCAAAGAGTCATATCGCACTGCAATACAGAACAATCCAAGAACGATGAAATCCTGTATTTATAACAACTTTTTAAAGATAATGGTTATCCGAAATCTTTTGTTTCAAGACTTTTGGAAGAACTGAAATCAAAACAATAAACTGTTAATCAAAGTAGTGAGACACACTCTTCTCATAAAGACACATATTTTGTATTTCCTTATGTACGAGGAATATCAGAAACAGTGGTCCGAAAATTTCGTCAACACAACATCAACATCGCTTATCAACCAACAAACACAATTCGCTCAATATTTGGTAAACCAAAGCGTAAGAAATCAGACTTAGATAAACGCAACGCAATATATAAAATACCATGCCAAAATTGCAATTCAGAATACATTGGACAAACAAGCAAACAACTTAAGACTGGCATTCATGAACACAAGCTGGCAGTAAGAAGAATTGATCCGAGATCACAAATTTCAACACATATTCAATAGAAAGGTCATCGTTTTAACTGGGAGCAGACCAAAAGTTTGAATACATCTCAACATCGCCATGGACGACTGTTTATGGAAGCATGGTATTCCAATAATAATTCTATCAATCGTCATATTGATCTTGATAATATCTATGTTCACCTTCGTCAACAGTAAGTATAATAAGGATAGCTACATTTTTATATTCTTTTATCTGCACATAAGGTACACAGGACTATATTAGCATAGTTTCTTCATTTTTATATAAATTTCAAAATTAATGTTTTTTAATCTTTCTGTCGCCTTATTGCCTGACGACGTATTGCAGCTGCAATCACGAAAATTTGTGAGTATATTTTAATTTATCTTGATTGAGGCATTTTCACAAAAAATATTTCTCAAGATGCCAATTTTCAAATATATATATATATATAATATTCAATGCAGATGAAGCTCTTGAAACTGTCAAATATTAGATCACATAAATATCTTAAGGAATCCTTAACCTGGCTCAAATTAAGGCTCTTATAGAATATGGAGAAATCACAACCTTGTAAAGAGTGGCAATTCATACCTGACTGTCTAGAAATTCTCCGGAAGAGTTAATGCCCCAGACCCAGAAGACATTCACACCCCAATTATAATCATATTAAAGTATTCCTATCAGATTTTGAGGATAAGGATCCGTGCTGAGGTTCAACACATCAAATATTCCAATATGTGTGTAAGTTAAAGGATGCAGAATCAAAAACTTCATTGAGCAAAGTTTTGCTTGGTTTCCCTCAGGAAATTCAGAGCGATTTAGCCCTGATTTTGTATAGCAGGCTTACAGATAGTTGATGTAATTTGTTGCATACACTTAGGTTTCGGGTTTGTAAAAGGATCCTATGTGTGGATCGCATTTTAATGAGAGCCGTATAAAATACTCAGAGATACTGGCGATAGAATGCGCTGTACTTCACAATGTGTGCTTTACAGAATGCGCTGTACTAAATCATTCACTACTGAGTATACTACTAAGCATTCACTACTAAAGTATTTCATCTCTTGATTTTCAGTTTCAATCGAAGATCCTTTGACAAATATATTCTTACAAATGATTGTTACATGCTTACAATATCGATTTCCGAAGAAATTACAAAAAGTTGTGAAGCATTTACTTGATAATGATCACTCAAATTTTTTCGAGTGCAAGGAGGATGATGACCAAACTTCAAGGTTTGTAAAACACTATTGCAGATTCGTCTCAGATAGCATTTTCGAAAAATCTCAATGAAAAATAATCATTGAATGAATAGTGCGAAATTATTTTCCTTCTTGTGTTGTAGATTCCCGAACGTCTTCAATTCTCGTCAAGGCAGCTACTTTATAGAACGATTGATACGATTTATGTCGGAGAAACATTTCCACCGATTCTACGAAATGTACATAAAAGAGAATCTCCAAGCATTAGCTTTGAATAACACAAGTAGCTTCATTCTTCAGAGAGTCATTGAACGGTCAGATGATCAATTGTTCATTCACTTAACCCGAAATCTGGCGCCACAATTTACAAGTATTTTTGGTTGTGGCCAAGTTGGTGTAATGGTAGCTCTGATAAGTCGTGGATCTAAAGTGCAAGAAGCTCAAAAGCAATTAGTTTCAGCTTTGCGACGGTGTTTACAATGCAATGGAGAGGACCCTGCTGCAAGGACAGCCTTTCTTAGCTGTTTATGCCATCTTCGAATATTTGCGGCGGAGGCCGATAACTCGGAAGATTCCGAAAAATCAGTTCCGATAAATTATCACGGATCCTTGATGGCCCAATCTATCATCAATTATAAAAAGACTGGTTTTATTACACAAAGCTTTTTAGAATCTGAGTTGAAGGAATTACTGGAATTAGCAAAAGACAGTAAAGGGAGTTTTGTTTTTGATGCTCTGTGCAAAAGTTCTTCTGTTTCCAGTGATGTCAAGCTGCAAATATTTGAGCGGATGAAAGTAAGCCATCAAAATCCATAGAGCAAATTGATAATATTTGTTATTTGTTTGTTATATATTTATAATATTCGTGTACTTTGTTCATTCATGTAAGTATGCATGTATTATCATTTTGATGTCCATTTCATGCACAGGGTGAGAATAATTTTTGGAAGTTATGCAAAAGGTTGCCATTGCCGTATAGAATACCTTAACTAATAACTGTGATAAGTAAGTAAGTCGAGTAGATCGTTATTTCTATTTAGATGTCTGACAATTTGACGCTTTAGATGGCCCACTATGATAGTTAATTTGATATGTTTGATGATAGCCGATTTGACACCAAAAAATATTTTTAATGATAACAGATTCGATGGGAAATTTTCACAATTCTCAGCCTAGACTTGCGAACATGTCAAATATACACGTACATAACACTGTAAATCATTCATTTTTGTTTCATTACATTCAGCTTTGTAGGACTCTAATTTGAAGTATTTTCAATCTTAGAATCATACAAGCGAGATGTGTGAAGGGGTTTCTCAGTGTCTCGTGCCGCAGACACTTCTGAAGGGCTTAGGCCTTCTGAAGGGCATCTAAGTCCTTCAGAAGAGTCTGCGGCACGAAGCGCCGGCTGTTTTTAAATCAACATTTTATTGCAAACCGGTCAATAAATCGAAGGAGAGAATATTGAATTTTCCCTGTCATAAAGTAATGTATTTATTTCTCAAGTAATGACAATCAGAAGTAAGGTACAATTATATAAGAATCATAACATAAGCACCAGTCATATAATTACGAGATGCTGTCATGGTTTAATCTGATGGTAATGTCACCAATGCAAAGGTAGCATTACTGCGTTGCACCGCAATCGCTATCCTTTGAATTAAGAAAAATCGAGATCTTAATTCGGTATCAAGTCAAAATGGTCTCCAAAATGGTCTTTTGAAACAGTCCAAGTGAAGGCCTCAAAATAAAATTTTAATAACAAAAACGTTTTCAGCAATACCTGACACCTAGATCTCAGTTGAAATTTTAGCCGGAAAGTCTATAGTCTCTGACAGTTTGTGCAAATAGGTCTACTTTCAAACTGTCAGTGGCTATTGAGTGATTGCCATTATGGATCACTATGATTAATATTATGACTGCCATCCAGCATTGTTATTAATGGAAAAGCGTCTCTGTTATTAAAATTTTTTACCTTGGACAGTTTCGAAAATACCATTTCGACTTGGAACCTTTGATTCCCCAGTATCATACTTGAATTTGCTGGAAACATCTAGAACAAGTTTCATCACTGACGGTTACCATGCAGCCATTGCTTTTACGCAAATTGATGTAGAAAGGATGATGAGTTGGAATACGTCTGGCGTCTAGGTCCAGAGTGGCAGTTTTCCTGGTTTATCTTGTCGATCTTTCTTGAAACTTGTTTTCCACTTTGATGTCACGCTTTTCTATCATGGCATGAATACACCGCAGTTTAAACACGCTCCAAAATGCAATTTGTTGCTTCAACTTAACATGTTGGAAAATTGAAGTCTGAAAATTGGCTAGATACAACTTTCTATAATTTCATGGTTCATGATGAAAATGAAGTGTTTTTATAGTTGGAAAGTTCAGGAAATGAACTTTTCTATTGATGCGAAATCATTTAGATCCCTATAGTAGTTTTCTGGCTGCAGGCCATTTAGGAAAATATAAGTTCATAACTAAGACCCAACGCCCACAGAATTCTAAACTTCGAAAACTGAGTGCAGTAGTGTCAGATATCGCTCATCACTTACCACGTCAAAATTTGATGGCAAAATTCTAGCAGGAAATATCTCAAATTTTGTGATAGAAAAGTTGATGTAAGCTTCTGCTTAATCTTTTGAACGGTGTAATGCGAATAACAAATCTGGTCAATATGAAAAATAGTATGAAAATTAGATGAAGTAGCCCGTGAACTGCGATGAATATATCACTACACTTACCGTATATGCACTTGACAAAACAGGAAATATATTACTATGGCATACGTGTTCATTAGAACATAGAAATTCATATTAATTTTAATGAATGTTTTTGAATAAGCTTCATTGAGTTGGTGCAGTGCCTAACTCAGAGGATGTCCTTCCTGAAGACTACTTGCTGTTTAATAAATTGGTCGATATGAACGTGGAACGCGATCGCCTTCAAATCATTCGAATTCATAATATTATGAATAGTTGTTGTCTTCTAATTGGGTTCGGGAAGATTTCTGGACCCAACCCAACCTTGGGTTCGGCAGACCACCCAGATATTCGTTTTTTTCGCTTTTTCGAAAATATGCCTGAATTTTCGCTTTTATCGAGTGGCATTCGTTTTTTTCGCTTTTTTGGTTGAGCAGGAAAGTGTTTCGTAGTACTGACCTTTTTTTGCATGTTGACAACGCAACGTGACTTTTTGTCATGTTGCCCTTTACTTAAGTCATGCTATCATCCATGTGTTAACAATTGAATGTATATCTTATGCAATAACCATTATATAGGAATTGAAAAGTGTGCCCTTATTCGCAAAAAAGTCATATAGCAATTCTTGAAGTCAAAGCCTTGTCGCAATGCATTCCGGTAAATGCACAATTTTTTACAGTAGGTTTGAGGCCATGGTGCAATAGCTTTTACACGATTCTGAATTGATGCATGTTGAAAGTACATGCGGGTTGCATGCTACAAATGAGTGTCATCGAATTTATCGGTCAAGGAATTCGAGACATCAATCCATGCTGGCTTGCCAGAGACATGCGGGTGGCCTACTATCGAGTTTTCATAGAAGATTGATGTTGGATATGTGAAACAAGCGGATCAGTTTATGCGAATGAGTGAGATGCATTGCATAATGTTGATAAGTAGGCCTAAGAAATTGAGATGATAATAAACACAATGGAATATTTCCTGTTGAATTTTACCAGGTATTATACTAAGCTATTTATTATGTCACTTTCACTGTGATTTTCGTGAAGCACGTGTAACTAGGCAAAAAAGTTGATGTGTCATTTTGCATCCACTAATAAAGACATTGATATGATAGTGATATGATCGGATATGTGTAGCCTATTTTCTTATAGCCACCTGAAAGTTTCTGAGTTATGGATTGAAGAATAGATGTACCAGTAGGCAGGGATGCGGAGTCGGAGTCCCGGAGTCCTATCAAATGATAGGACTCCGGCCTATAACTAGACCCGAAGTATAACACAAACATTATTTATCCTCGTGCATAACCGTCACTGTTTTGATTTCAACTTTCTCCGTCAAACAAAAGTACAGGGAAACTGCTGTATGCAATGCTTGTAATAGTTGAGGGAATTAACCGTGATAGTGAAATAAGGATTGTCTTTTCACTCGGTGATTTAATAGAGAAGACAAGCCTTCCTATCCTCGATCACACCTACGCACCAAAGGTCACATCAGAGACAAAAATGAAATGAAATACTAGTTTGTTTGAGAACATTACCTCTTCACCAAACGTTTATCTTGTGTGATGGCTCCTCCAAAGCGCATACTAAAATCGAAAGTGTACTCAAATTTTTTGAAGAAGGATGGGGGATTTTCCTGCCTGGTAGAGACTAGAGAAAAATCGTGTGAAGCCCACATCAACAAGATGGGAGGAGCCGAGTCGCATGCATCCAACTTAAAGCGACATTTGATAAACTTTCATCGAAAATGATTGATAATTGATACATCAATGATCACTAAAGATAGGTTCAGGTAGGCCTGTAATGATCTATGACGTAGATTACCAGTTTTTCAAAACACCAGGCTATATATACCGGCCACCCGGAGTCGGAGTTCCATCATTTTGATAGGACTCCGCATCCCTGCCAGTAGGCCTAATGCACTATTTTGTAAATAATTTGACTACCGTTTACATTACTGCAGTCATATTGATTGCGTCATATTTCACCTGCTATATACATGTATTTTCTTAGCTTCTATGTGCTGAGCTATGTGGTATTGAATCATTTCGTGTGCTTCAACAACTCATGACTTCTGGCAAATGCGCCAGTAAATAGGAATGCCCACATAAAATTCAACCAGAGAAAGTGGTGTCAACGATCCAAGACAATGAGAACCTTGTATCGTAAAGCTTGGACTTGGTTTTAGATAAATTATCTTGGCTATTTGTCATGTTTTGAATCGAATTGGAAAGTGCCAATATTGAAAGACATTGATTTTATTTGCGTTTTCGTTATTTATTACAAAATAACGATGACGAAAATAAAGTCAATATTTTTCAATATGGGCTATCTCCAATTCAATTAAAAGCTTGGACTTGGTTGCATATTTTAGTAGAAGTGTATGGAACATGATCTTGATCATTGGCATTTGAAGTAGGCTGCATAGTGATGGTTTTTTATGGAATATTTTCGAAGATTTAGCCAATATTATAATTTATAGTCGGTTTTCATCAATTTAGATTTCTGATATTGATGTATATTTACATTTAAGTTTTGATTGAAAAAGTACTAATATATGTCTCATAACAGGCAGTTTTGATCTCTGGAATAGGCCCACTTACAGTCAAAAGCTTGACGGAAAGGGTCTGTAAAGAACCCACGCGAATGTAAGTCACTGACCACATAACTTTCTCTATTTGGCCGTCTATCGTCGGAAAAATTCCATTTTTTATCCTCTAATCACTATAGGGTTGCATAATTGAGCAATATCAATTTCATTGATACTAAATATACAAGTTGACACTTCTGCATCTAAATTAAAGTTTGCAACAATGCCCATCTAATAAAATATCAATTTTGCTTCAATAATGTAGCAATAATGTAATATTAGGCTTACGTGTTCTGAAGAAAACTACAATGATTATCAGATGAAACTGTCAATGATTATCACTGTACAAAATAATTACCATATTGATGTAAAACTTTAATAAAGATCCTTTATTCGTCATATGATCCATTTCGCATGACTTTAGTTGACAGACACCTATCTAATAAATACTTGAAAATATCAATATGTTTTGGAATATTCAGATGAAAGAGATGTTCAAAGTATGAGGCTGATTTAGCAGTTGGAAGCATGGCAGCTAAAGAAATTTCCTTAACCACATTAGAAATTATAGGATCATCTTCATTCTGCTGAATTTTGTAGCAGTATTTTTTTGATTTTTTCAACACTGTTTCAACAATCCTATGAAACAATCCTGGAATCTACATTATTTGTCTAAAATTGAAGCAATCTAAATTTATTGCTGGGTATATGTCTTATCATTAATAGAATACAAAAGGTAGTTTTGCGTATAAACGTGGTCTGGTGCTTTTCCGAATCGTTTAACAAGATGCAAGAAAAATACCTCTTAAGAGGTACTCCGACGAGTTATCATTTTTGTACCACAAAGTATTATTCGCAATCTACACAGGTTCGTAGTAAGTAGTAAGCAAGTGACAAACACTCGACCGGCGCCCCCCCCCCTCTGGAACGGCAGAGTGTCGTGGTGTGCCGGCCAGGTTGGTTCACGTTCACGAAATGTTCGCTGACTCCCCCCCCTCTGGAACGACAGAGTGTCGTGGTGGACTTGGGCGACCGCCAGGATTAGTCTTGAGGCTATAGTGTGTGATGTTTTTCGTGCAATCTGCTGAATGTTGGGTTGTAAAATGGGCTGTTTCGAGTGGAAGGAGTGGTCGGATGAGAAAACGGAGGCCAGATTCGGATTCGGCGTGAAATTCTGCATCGGTATGGTGAGTTTCAAGTCAATCGGAGAGAAAAATTTTCGCTGACGT
This sequence comes from Prostheceraeus crozeri, assembly GCA_907163375.1. Taxonomy (NCBI): domain Eukaryota; kingdom Metazoa; phylum Platyhelminthes; order Polycladida; family Euryleptidae; genus Prostheceraeus; species Prostheceraeus crozeri. Next base: position 339,476 of record CAJQUW010005758.1, read on the forward strand.
CCCCCCCCCTCTGGACAGCTTGCTTCGATTTTGGCTTCCAGTGGACGGATTTTGTCGTGCCATAGCTCGTTTGAAAGCTAAGAGTGAGACAAATTCACTGAAAGAATCGGCTTGTTCCTATCTGTCTTCGTTTAGATGTGAGACGCCATTTAAGATTTTGGGACATTGGCGAAAAACGACAGAGTTAGAATTTGGGACGTTTTGGACTCTAGCTTCAAAACGAAGCATCGGATTGGAAAACGGATTTCAGATTTGGAATCAGCGTGAAATTCTCTATCTGTATGGTGAGTTTCAAGTCAATCGGTGAGAAAAAATTTCGCTGACGTCCCCCCCCCCGCCGGCACCGATCTTCCAACTTTGGTTCTAGAGATCGTAGAAAGTCGTGCAATAGCTCGTTTGAAAGCTAAGAGTGAGAAAAATTCACTGAAAGAATCGGCTTGTTCCTATCTGTCTTCGTTTAGATGTGAGACGCCATTTAAGATTTTGAGAGATTGACGAAAAACGATAGAGTTAGAATTTGGGACGTTTTGGGCTCTAGCTTCAAAACGAAGCATCGGATTGGTAAACGGAGACCAGATTTGGAATCAGCTTGATGTTATTGTCCAATGAGGATCATCATCCAATGAGAATCAAGCATTTCTTTATAAATAGCGAGCCTTCCACAGTGAGAATCATTCCATCGTTGAATCATACGAGTGACGGACGCACATTTTCTCTCTCTAGTTCCCTGTTCTATTATCCAACTAAAATGGTAAGTCGCTACTTCCCTCCCTCTCCTCCCTTGAACGTAAACTTAATACAATCTTTTTTCATTTTCAGGCATCTACTCCATCTGCTGCACTAGTAGGACAAAATGGCGGTCAAACGTTACAAGGTTCGCTACGGTCAGATCATCTACAACTGAGGCCAGTGGAAGAAACAACCAAGGTACATAATCCTACACCGCTACAGCGTAAATTTAAACAAGTCTTGCGTTATGACGATCATAGCGTAGTACTCCAAACGGAAATGCTCCCTTCCACGGATGTCAAGATAATGCGCAATCAGTATGGGGACTACATACTGATCCCCGTGAGTCCATACATTCGCCGCCAACTTGATATTATTGAGGAGTATGTGACATTAAATATGGACATTCCTACTCCTCTTGCTCAAGAGTGGAAGGCTAGAGATGACAAGGATACTCCCTATAGAAAGATTTGGGATGGTAATCACATTTGCCTACCGGTATCACATTGGTGTACTTACTATAAGAAGGAGGGAGATCAATCAATACCCATCAGATGTGATGAGCTCGGAGAAGGTACTTGGGATATCCTTTTCAAAGTGAATGGGCTATATTATGGTCGGCATAAGGATAATAAAATAGCCTCTCTCTCCATGCATATGGAATCCATCCTATATATTCCAAAACCACCCAACGTGGACGACATAATTGATCAAATCTTTAACAGCAGTGGTACGAAGCGCAAGTCGGAGAAGAATGCTGCATCAAAACGCAAATCAAAGAAGGAGAATTACTAGTCCTTTCCTAACTCTACCCTATGACAATTCGCTTATGTGCTTTGAGTGTCGTAGACGTGGTCTTATTAGATACATTTTACTTCTTCGTTGCCATCATATCATTTGTGTATTTTGTCGTGAAAAGCATCGATGTAATTCTTCATTTTGTAATATGTTATAGAACGTTTCCTTAGATGTGTAATTTCCGTTTTAGGCTTCTATCATCATTTTTATGGATTGTGAGGGTGAACCTGTACAGGAGCTTAGTGCTATTGCTATGAACAATTGGACATATCAGATTGTTAGTGTCTATCATCAACATGCCAACTGCGATCCCAATGTTGATCAATGGGCGAGAAAACACATTCATGGACTTAATCTGAAATATTTGCAAGACTATGGCTTTTCTTGTGAGAGTGCTCTTCTTATTGACTTTAAACGATGGTTAGCTGCTTTCAATGTTATACGCATCTTTTGTAATAATCCTGGTAAGGAGAGGAAAGTATTTCCCAATCTAATCATTGATGATATTTTGCTCCCGCCTTGGGACAGTAGAGTGAATCAACATTATCATGAAGTCACGAAACGTTTTAAGGATTTGTGTGTTCCTATTTTGTCTGTTCGTTGTAGTAGCTACGTTCATAACCAATGCTTCTTTCCTCCTTACCTCAACACTGCCAAAGTCCTGTATGGTTATCATTGCTCGCTGTATGATAGTTACCAGCTGTATCTATTTTATCTCTTTCAAACCATTGATTTATAATGCATGCTTGTTACCGTTATTCAATAAATGTTACTATGAGAAGAGTTGTTGTTTTCATGCAATGGATGGGTTAGATAAAGGGCGATCATGTCTTTCTCAAACGACTGCGGAACATTACATTTTCATAGGCAAAGTTTGAAAGGAGCTGTTCAAGATTATGTGATAAATTTTCATAAAGATGAGACCGAGATCGAAGCAGTGGTCGATGATGCTAGCACTCTATTTCTAGAGTTAATGAATACATTCTCTGATAGCATTATCATGGCGCGATTAGTTGCGAAAATTAAGTTTAGTCATTTTGGAAAGGAAGAGGTGGAAAGTCGCTCTTTCCATTTTGCTTCTTATTCAATGGAAGTGGTAGATCACCCCGAAGAATTTTTTAAAAGACATATGATAAAAATTGCTGAACGTCTTAACGCATTTAACCATCATGGTAGCAGTCTAGTGATTGAAGCGATTTCAGATATTCACATTCAAATTTCCATAAAGAAAAATTGAAAATGCAGTGGTACTTGATTGTAGCACAACTGGTTTTCGAGCTATGTCTGCTCACTCTCGAAGTATATTCCTTCTGTACATGCGTCTATTATTTAGAAAAGGCTAGCAAATTCATATCTTCAAAAAGACTTGCTATAGACATCAGTAACGGTGAAACTATGTGTTGCGATGTATGTAAGCGAAAGGATGGAAATGAAAAGCGCATCTTCAAGAGATGTAAGCATGCTTTTTGTCAACGCTGTTTCATACGTAATTGCATTCAACTTTGCCAATGTAACCACTGTGATATTGCTCATTTCGAGTGTCACTTATGTCGCAATAGTTAGTACCTATGCAAATGTGGTAAAGATAGGTTTTAGCAAAGACTAACACGGAAAATGGCGAAACGTAAAATGACGAAACGTAAAAGTCAAAAGTTTTCTTCAGCCATTCAAGCTCTCCGACGAATGAAAGCAAATCAGCGATACAATGCTATACGACATGCTAACGATAAATTCATTTGTGAAATTATTTCTCATGTGAGGAAGTTGAGGACGAAGAAATTAGCGCCAAAACAACGAAAGTTACTTAAGCGATATGCTACGAAATTGCGTTTCATCTCCAATCCTAAAGTCACCCTTCAAAGAAAGAGGAAAACTCTAACACAAAAGGGCGGTTTCCTTTCAGCAATACTTCCAATGATAGCTCCTGCCGTGGGCAACCTATTGGGTAATATCTTTGGCTCTAAGCGTTAATTATGCAAATGTTGAATCTCAAAGTAATAAAATGGATTTCAGACTTCAATGTGATAAAGTTCTGACTGTATCAGGTCCATCTCATGCAGGTAAAACTGTTTTCACGCTGAATTTATTGGATAAAAGATGGGAGTTGTTTAAGGAACCTATCAATCGAGTGATTTGGTGTTATGGTATTTATCAACCGTCGCTGTTTCAGGAATTGCAACGTCGCAACTTTATTCGACATGAAGGAATTATTCCAGTGGATAAACTTCAGTCTAATGATGTTGTTGTATTGGATGATTTATTAAAAGAAAGTAAGAATTCAAAAGATGTTACAGATATGTTCACTCGCGCAGCACACCATAAAAGGTGCTTTATCATCTATATCACACAAAATTTGTTTCCTGATGGAAAAGAAGCTCGTACACGAAACCTGAATACACACTATTATGCTATTTTCAAGAATCCGCGAGATAAAAGTCAATTTGAAATTTTAGCGCGACAAGTTGCACCCAGAGGATCAAAAGCCTTAATTGAAATTTTTCAAGCAGCTACTGAAAAACCATACGGTTACTTATTCATTGACTTTACGCAAGAGTGTCCGGAAGAATTTAGATTTCGAAGTGATATTTTGAAAACTCCCATGATTATCTACAAACTATGAGTTCTTATTCTCGCATGATTGTTATTCCTCAGGATGAATATGTACAATTGACTGCCATGCAGCAAGTAAAGCAACCTCTTGCAAATCAAATGTATAGGAAAGAAATAGATTATCAGCAAAATGTTCACATCAAAGATCCACATCGTGCTGTATTATTACAATCGGAAACTGTTGAGCAATTGAAAAACTTGAAGAATAAGATGCGTGACTCTGTATCGACTGCTACACCTTTAGCATCTCGCGCACATGCCATATCTCTTTTCAACAGTATTGAACCCCATCTCAATGTAAATGATAGAGGAGAAATCATTACAGATGAAAATAAAGTGATTGATGCTTCACGTTATGAAGACTTGATTCAGTATGCGACACGTAGAAAGCGCCGTCAGGGCTATGTTCCACCTGGTTGGTCATACTTTCTTAAACTATTGAAAAAGCATAATGTGCCAAAATTTGCTTTAAATAATGAGACATTGAAAGAACTTGATTCAACAGTGGCTACTGCTCCAATGCTTCAGGCGATGAAAATGCCAACAAATTGGTTTAAGACGTCACCTGCTACATCCCCTCCCACACTCACTAAGCAAACAAGAGGAAGAACTCGACGTAGATCTACATCACCACTAAAACTAGTAAAAGGAAAACGTAAAACAGCTCCTCCTAGGAAATACATGTTCTCAGACTATTAATATGAAGCAGATGTGTTGCTTGCCATGTAATGAGCCGCCAGAGGTGAATGTCGTTGTCACTTGCACTTGCTGCGCCAGCTCTCATAATGAAACCCCTAAGCAATGTGAACACGATCGCAAAACCGCTAAAGCTAAATGCTGCAGTTGTTGTAAATGTAGAAAGGTAAGAAAACAAAAAGATGAGAAGGAGGAAAAAGAGTCAGTCGTCATCGACTGAACGTTTGAAGTCAATCTATTATGATGTAAAACATCCGGCAGGATTTGCATCTATCAAGAAATTATCAAAAGCGAGTGGTCTTCCACAATCACAAGTGAAACGATGGTTAAAGGGTCAGGCTACCTATACACTCCACAAACAAGCGAAAAAGAAGTACCGCACCCGCCATTATATTGTTCATGACATCGATGAACAGTGGCAAGCAGATTTGTGTGATGTTGCCTCCATTTCAAAACATAACTCGGGCAATAATTTTATTTTAACCGTCATTGATATTTTCTCGCGTTATGCGTGGACTCAACCTTTAAAAACTAAAGAAGGGAAAGGAGTAGCAAAAGCATTCCAAACAATTTTTCGAGAAGGTCGCATTCCAAAAAGAATTCAGAGTGATCAAGGAAAAGAGTTTGAAAATCAGCATGTGACAAGATTATTTGAGAGGCATGACATTGAGTTGTTTAGTGTAAAGAGTGCTTATAAAGCTGCACTCGTTGAACGTTTTAATCGCACATTAAAAAATCGCTTGTGGCGACATTTTACTGCCAACTTGACACAAAATTGGATAAAGGTTCTACAAGATACACTCCATGCCTACAATCACTCTATCCATCGTTCTATTGGACTCAGACCAGTAGATGTAAATGCTGACAATGTAGATAAAGTGCGCGAATCATTCCAACGTAAACGCACTCATGTGAAAAGTGATGTGAAAATTGGTGATAAAGTTCGTATCTCAAAAGTGAAAAGTGTTTTTGCTAAAGGGTACCTTCCGAATTGGACAGAGGAGGTATTTACAGTATCAAGGATTAATCAAAAAGACTCTCCGACCTCCTACAAGTTGAAAGATTACGATAATGAAGAAATTGAGGGTAGCTTTTACCGCGATGAGATTGAGGTAGTCACTGAAAGTGAAACATATTTGGTAGAGAAAATCATTCGATGTAAAAAACGGCAAGGTGAAGAATGGTGTCTTGTTAAATGGACTGGTTATCCTTCAAGTATGAACTCTTGGATGCGTCGTGCCGACATCTTTCATCTAAGTGATCGACAGTGATTCATGCAAAGTTGTAACTAACAATGTTTAGGGTTTGAGCTATGAATCCAACTGTCTCATTTTATTCACGACCCTCCTATGTAAGTGGTGGAGGACAAATTTACATCGGCGCTCGCCGCCAACGTGGAGGTAGCATACTTGGTGCACTGAAATCTGTTGTAGCACCTCTCATATCCAATGTCGGTAGATCTTTAAAACGAAATGTTTTAAGTAATGCCGTTGGCTTTGCTGGTGATGTTGCTAGTGATCTTTCCAGAGGTAGAAGTTTTAAGAGCAGTTTGTTGAATCATGGGAAGGAACGCGGTTTAAAAACATTGAAGCAGACCTTTGCTGGTGTTACTCAAGGAAAGAAATCACCTAAACGAATGAAAAAAGGAAGGAGGAAACATCGCGGAGCTGGTAAGGTGCGATCTTCAGTCAAAAGGCATTCACGCAAACGTCGCAGAGGCTCTAATCATTCATCAGGCGCTAAACGACGACGCTGCTATAACTTCTAATCATGGAGTGTAAAACTTCCGGTTTTTGTTTGTTCGATCAACAAGCCATACAGACAGATATTCTTAGTTCAAGTATTGTAGATTATCATCCTCGAACAGCTGAGAATGCTGGCCCCATTGAATTTGTTATTCCTGGTGGTAGTGATGACTACATAGATTTGAGTTATGCGATGCTTGATTTGAGGTTTAGAATTCAGCAAGCAGATGGAACTGCTATTGACGATGCACATAAAGTTGGACTGAACAATTTACCATTGACTACATTACTTCGTGATGTTTCTCTAACGATTGGAGAGCAGCAGGTGGAAGGTGGTCAAAGCGATTATCCCTATAAATCATATTTCAATCATGTATCACAGTTTCATCCAGCAGCACAAAAAAGTCATATGGAAGCCATGGGATGGTATAGAGATGAAGCAGGAAAATTTGATGTTGAAACAAACAGTGGCTTTGTAAAGCGATCTGCTATGATTAAAGATAGTAGAGTATGTCAGCTATATGGTCCGCTAAATTTAGACTTCTTTAGACAGTCAAAGTTTTTACTCTGTAATACCAGCATGCGACTCAAGCTGACATTGAATAAGCCTGAATTTGCGCTGAATGCATTTGCTAAAGTTGACAATTTTAGAATTCATGTGGAAGATATTGCACTTTACATTCGTCGAGTAGTACCGAATCCAAGTGTCATTAGAGGACATGCTGAAGGTCTTAACCGCCAAAATGCCATTTACCCCGTTCAGCATACAAAGCTTCTCACCTTTACAATTCCGAAAGATCAAAAGAGTTTCATGAAAGATGGCCTCTTTCCATCGGAAGCACCGAAGCTCCTCATGGTGGCAATGGTTGAAAATGACGCATTTAATGGTAATATAAAGAAGAATCCTTTCAATTTTAAACACAATCAGTTAAGTGAAATTGCTTTACGTGTAAATGGTGTGAGTCATCCTGGTCCACCCTACAAACCAGATTTTGCTGCGGATCAATTTATGCGCAGTTATGTTGATTTTATGGATGTCTTTGGCTTTTACAATACGGATGATACCAACGGACTGACTATGAAAGAGTTTAAGAGTGGATATACTATTTATGCATTTGATTTGACTGCTGACAGCGATATTAGTGCACCCTATCGTCAAGCGAACGTGCCTCATAATATTCGTTTGGATTTGACGTTCAAAAGAACACTACCTGAGACGATCAATGTATTAATTTATGCAGTCTTCGATTCAAATATTGAAATTACAAAGTATCGTGACGTGATTCTTCAGTATAATCGTTAATGAGTTGGTTGACTGCTGACGATATTAAGACTAAAGTGCAGCGTAATGCAGACGAAGCGACGTTGAAAGCTTTCGATAATGTCTATTCACTCGATACCTTACCACCTGCAGTAAATCACTATCCCATCTTTATTGTGCTAAACACTCATTCTCAGAATTTAGGCGGTGAGCATTGGAAAGCGATCTTTATTGGAGAAGACCGACGTGGTGAACTATTTGACTCTCTTGCTCAACCTCCAAATATACCAACACAGCAGTGGTTGAGAAAACATACGCGTCAATATCAGCGAAATGAACGCATACTACAACATCCACTTTCATCAACGTGTGGTGCTTTTGTACTGTACTTCATCTTAAAACGTTTACATGTATCTCGATTTGCATCTATTATTCAAAACTTTTCATGTAATCCATCCTCTAATGAAAAAATGATTTGTAAGTTCTATCATGATTTGAAATAAAAACATCATGTTGGAAAAATTGTTTTTTATTTTACAATCCGCTGGGTACGTACATACTCAATGAGATAGTCTAGGATCACATTTGCTTGTACATGAGATTTTAGTCCAGTAATGATCACTTTACTATTATGAAAGATTGCCACATGTACAGGTAACCAACAACTAATGAGAGCTGCAGGAAAAAGTTCGGGTTCATAACACAAATTGTAACTGCTGGTACGAATCTTCAAAAATGATACACTTTCACTCAATTGAGTAGAGATCACCATATTGTCCACAGTCAGATTCGACATCACACACCTCTCCCTCTTCCATATCCGACGTAGTAGTCTTTGTAGCTCTAAGCGCATTGACTGCGCCGATGAATGAGAAAGGGCGCCGAGAATCTGTACAGTTCCATTTGGGAAGAGTTGAAGATTCCGTGAATTGTTCATCTTCACCACTAACATTTGAGGTCGGCCCGGGTAATACTTGCTGTTTGGAAGCTGTTGGTGTAATGTTGTGAGATCGATTTTGGTGTAGAGTCTGAAGCGACGGAGAATGTTGACGATGGTGTAGCGATGGCGCTTCATGATGAAAGAATGAGTAAATTGAGCGATGCACCTTCCTTTTATACTTCTCCCAACTACCTTGATGAAATGTGAAGTTAGTATGAAGTTGGGAATGATAGAGTTGAATTCGCCGATTGTTGACGCGCAGCCAGATGCGATTTCCAATACGTGAATGTCTTTTCATATAGAAGTATTTCAAGTCCTTCATGATTTGATGTAGAGATTGAAAATGACGATAAGATAAAACAAACTCTCTTCTCACATTTCCAGTTGAATCTTTGAAATAGACGTTTCGATCATGATCCGTTTCAATACGTTGTAGGGAATCTAATTTCCAACTCATGATGTGTGGTAGTCATGTCTGATTAAGATTTGCATAGTAGGGCGATGAACTCACGACGAATAAATGTCATGATGGAGCGATGTATGTATCTTCTATACTTCTCCCAATTGTATTTGCGAAATGAGAAACAGTTTGCGGAATGAGAATGGTAGATTTGAATTTCATTTCTGTAATGTTGAAGCCAAACTTGATCACCCAAGGAGATGAATCTTAATGTTTCAAAATATTCCAAATCCCTCATGATATCATTGAGGTTGACAAATTGTCGCCATGTTAATGTAATTCCTCTTGATGTATGACCATGAGAATTTTTGAAATGTACGTTTCCATCACGATCAACTCTGATATATTGTAGAGAGTCCAAAATCCAAGTCTTCATGATGTTATGCAAAGTCGCAGATCAGCAATATAAAAATGTCGTTTTATCATATTTTGCTTAGCAATGCGGCTACAAAGAGATTTGCTAGTAATCGAGCCGCACTCTTTTCTACTCCCATTGATCATGTACAACAGCTAAATGGAAATTGGGAAGTGGGTGTCACTCAACTTGTTTATAGCAACTGTGTCTATACTTTTGATCATGAGGTGATGACTATTAATATGAGACGTACAGCTGCTTATCAATGTGAAAAGGGGTGCCGAGTATACATTCCACAGTGGCCAAAGAAAGATCTCTTATCATGTAAAAAGTTTATATATGATTTCTTGAATAAAGCGTGTAAACATATTGTCCAATTTACTCCGCACAATGATGATTATACCTATGTACATCATGTAGTTGAGAAAGATTGGATTGTTGGTTTAAGTCCAAGTTTAAGAAATGATTTAGGCTACCTCGCTAGCGCCTTAACAAGCTATGATAATTTTAACGTTAATTACCACATAAGTGGTCATAAACAGTTAATATATCGAGAGGAAGCTTATTATGTAGATCTTATTCCAAGAAATGAGAAGACGTTGGTGAAGAAGATTGTGATTAAGCCAAGGAAGACAAACATGACTCCTGAAACATTATTGAAGAAATTTAATTATCTCCTTCGAGTTGATGGTAAACAAGTGGCAACATTGACTTATATTAAATCATCTAATCATATTGCAATAAGCAAATTAAATGATGATGATCTAGTATTAGTTTGTTCAAAAGATTTTCATCAGTTCTTGCGACATCGTTCTGCAGCTGTTCATGGAAAATCTGATATGCAACATTTACCATGTGAAAGGTCAAATCAATTTGATACAGAATGGTCCGTATCTTTATACAGAAAGTGTGTAGAGTCTTTAGGTGGTATCTTACATGAAACAAGAGTGTTGATGCCTCGCATTATTACTTCGGTTAAATTGGTTGTAGATTATTTAAATGAAGTGATTAATGACCAACATATTTCATTTTCTGAAAAAGAAGGTACTTTGTCTCTCACTATAAGTGGAAAAGGTATTGAACTAATTATGGATAAAACTCTAATGGACATTTTGGGTTTTGATCAAAATATCTTTAAAAGTGGTACTGTAACCAAAGCTAGCGCAGACATGTCACTATCGCGTCGTATTAACTATTTTCAGATATATTCCAATATTGGTGAAGATGTACGTGTGGGAGATGTTGAAGCTCCATTGCTAGCAATGATACCATACCAGCCAAAAAGCTGCAGTATTTTATCTGAGCATACTTTCAAGAAAGTGCATTATACAAAGCTGAAATCAAACTACATCCCACAAATTGATATTGCCATTTATGACGATGCTGGTGCGTTGATTCCTTTTCATAAAGATGCTGTAACAAGTATCACACTCCATTTCCGAATGAAGAGTTAATGCAAACGTATGCTAATATATTTTTCCAATGTGAATAATATGGAAAGTGAAAATAAGGACTCGTTTCTAATCCACTTGCCCAGTAATGCTTCTATGAATAAATTTCCCAAAAATAAACCATCAGACTATCGAGTAGAATTAAATCGGCCACTGCATTTAGAAGGTGAATGGGAGGTTGGTGTTTCTAGTATTTGCTATGATAGCAATATTCAGAATGTGAATGATTTGGAAGAAATGATATTGACTCCTCGCACCCATGATGGAATAACGATGAATAATGCATTTCAGTTCCCATACAATTTAACATCAGATGGAAAGTGGAACTATGAATGGATTCAGATAAAATCAGATTCTTATGAACCATTTGGGAATGAGAAAATTATTAAGGCATTCAACAGTGGTAATACTTCCATCATGAAGAATAAAAATCAGAAAGCTTATGAGTTTACTATCTATCATTGGAGTGGGAGACAGTTCCTCCGCTTTCATTCTTTTACTAAAGGTCTTACGCTGAGGTTGGATAATGAATTCTATCCACATCTTGGTTTTGGTCATGGACTACATCTAACATCAATTGCTACTGCAAATGTTAAAAAAGTTTATTCAAATCGAATCAACAAATTTCATTATAGATTTAAAATATTTGATGAAGATGTTGTAGAATGCGAAGAACGCATCATTTTGAAAAAGCGTGGTGTTCAACCTTTATCACTTATTGAGTTAGTAAAACGATGGAATGAGACTGTGGGTAAGAAGTATGGAGAGAAAATTATGGCGAACAAAAATAAGTTGGTTATTCAGAAATATAATGACAAACTTACAGTTTATTTCTCTCCAACCTTGCGTCATTTTGTAAGACATTATACACCTATTATTGGAAGCGATGTGGTGTATGCTTCTCATGAATATCACACTAAAGCTGATTCAGTTAATGATGAATGGTGGGTGGACATCTATGGCGATCGCATCAAGAAAATTTACCAGTCTTATGAAGAATCTAAAGTTGCTATCAATATAATGCCGCGTCTATATCATACAGTTGAAAGCTTCATTCATGTAGTAAATCCTTATATACAACAGAAGTTGAAGCATGTGATGAAAAGTAAATATGATGTAAAGACACACCACATTTCGTTTTCAATTGAAAATCAACGCGTTGTTCTGAGACTGGGTGATGACATTCAATGTCAATTGAGTAAAAATTTGAAAAAACTCTTTGGTTTTTCAATGCTACAAACAGTGTTTGCTGCTGCGCATACGATTGGTATAGAAACACCAATGACACTTGATAAACATGAACAGCACCTTTACATTCAAAGTGATTTGATTCTACCTATTTCTGTTGGTGAGAAAAAAGAATACATTTTACGTGATTTCATTCATGATAAAGACGCTTCATATGGAATAGTCGAGAAGATGTTTGAATCTATTTTCTATCATCCCGTCGTCAAACAAACTATACCCTCTATTGCTATCAAAATTACCAATGGTTTACAAGAGTGCATCCATGTGAAAGATACTAAATCCCTCGTAACGTTAGTGTTTCGGAAAACAAAGTGAAGTCTTTATACAACATTTATTGAAATATGTGCATGAATGTGAAGCAATAGACTTTATACAACATCCACTGAAAATATATACATGAGCACACTTCAATAAACATTGCTATATACAAAAAGTCTTTTTACTTCGTGAAGGGTGGAAATATACAGGGATAGGAAAAATGTCTTTCAGTGGAAAAGTCATCACATGGGGAATGTACAGATGTGGACACACATTCACAAGGAAAAACAATCTCATGCGATACATAAAACAACAATGTTTATCTACAGAAATCAACATCAAAATACTAAGTTAAGGATGATTATGCTAAGACGTCTCCTGAATGTGGTAGTGTGGGTTTAATTCTTTTGGGTGGTGGTATGCCTGTATCAGGATGTCCATGTGGAAGAGATATGTTGTGTTCTAACCAGCACCTCTTATCCTCCCATGCTGAAAGCGCCCGTTTCCTAAAAGTATGAGTTTTGATCTCATGCGACTTAGATTTTAAGATTGTCATATTGACAAACGTTATATTTTTATTTCTATAGGCTCCCTTGAAATTTTTATGTTTCATGTTAGAAACCAATGATCTTGATATGCCTTTAGCGCGCTTAATGCTATCATCACTATCCTTTAATTTCATAGAATACATTTTAGGGCGGAGGAGAATCATTTCAGCTATCTCCTTCTCTGCTGTCTCATCCTTAAAACAACCAAGTTTGGCCTTATTTTTGATGGAGTATAGTGGATGATCAGTAGGATAATTTGATGTATCAAAATATCTTTCTAAAGATTTTCCTACTTCATTAAAATTTAAATCTTTTTGAGTGGTAATACCTAAGAAGCAACTATCTGTGTCACCACCCAACAAACGAACCTCTTTTACGAGAGGACACGGTTTTAGTATTTTATAGAAGAGTTGATACATTTCAAGCTTGGAGTAATCTAGTACAGCTTGACCAATATAGATGGGTTTGCACAACTCAACTTCAGATTTTATCATTTTAACACCTATAAGGTCCTCATCGATAATGTCTCTATCGATGAATAGAGGTGATGAGGTCAATTTGTGATACTTTTGATCATCATTAACTAGTTTGTAGTTTACGCGCTTTCTAACATCCTCCATCGTCTTACCAAATAGACTGTTGTTCTTATATTTATAAAAATCTTTTTCAAAATTATTTTGGGCTAGTGCACGTTTCTGGCTGTTGCTATTAATATATGGTTTGAGGAAGGCTTTCTGTCTAAATTTAATAATGCGGTGAACTCTTTTTAAAACCATTCCCATTTCTAAATAAAATTTTAAGATGCTAAAGTGGACTAGATAGTTTTCCTTATCATACTGGGTGAGTAAAAGTTTGCGGCAAGGCTTATAGTCGGGTTGACTGCATGATTCTAAATCTTTATGAAATTGTTTCATAAAGTCGGAAAACATATCTTTACTCACTTCACCTGATTCGGGTGCGAGTGGAAAATCTACGGTTTTATGTTTAATATTATTTGGATAGATTAGATCTATCTCAAAATAATATCCCCAATCACCTTCATCTGGGATTGCTAGTATGTTAGAAGGGTTGGAGAAATGCTGAATTTCACTATCATCTAACCAGCTAAACTCAGAGTGAGGGAGTGGTTTGGATAGTGAACTACCATATAAATTATTTTGGTCATAATACTTAAGATGAGTCTGATCATTACCTACTGTTTCAGATTTTAACCTATGTTTATTTACAAATGTGAGACCACCGCGAATTCCTCGCTCAAATAAATTATACATCTCTGGATCTTGTAAGAGATGAATGGTCTCACCAGTCATTTTAAAAGCAGACTTAAATGACATGGCTGGCAGACTGACAAAGTGGACGGGATCTAACTTATCTTCTTCTAATGCCACTCGTCGAAACTCCTGAAATACATCAGCCAGCAAAAATACATCTAACTTAAGGTAGGCAATCATATATTCACCAAATGTATGGCAGTCAAATTTTATCCATGCATCTTGTGCATGATCATAATCTTCGGTCTTACATTCTGCGCCGGTCAAATCATTTTTAAATTTATCTATGGGCGGAAGAGAAGTCTCGCCGAGTTTACTAATCGCATCAAAATATGCATATGGAAAGACTCCTTTCCGTGTGATGACTTCATCGGTTAGATTTGGATATTGTTTCTTAAGGTTTTTTTGTTAGTGGAAGAGACTTTAGATTTTGCACGAGAGAGGCCAGTGATGCAGTCATAAATTGGTAGGAATCTAAAAATTTTATATCAAAATAGACCGTCTTATATTCTTCAGTTTTATCGACAGGCACTTTTGCTGTCATGGCCATAAACTTCTCTCTCGTTTGTGCTATTACATCAAGCTTCCACTCTTTCATTTGACCTAAACCTCCTTTTATTATCATATGGCTGTCGTAGTAATTGAAATTATGGAAAATGACGGGTAATGTACGCCGTTTCATCCTAAGTGAAAAATTTTCATTTTGAACATAGTGCGTTTCTAAATTTACCAGTGATGTGATCATGGTCGCGCACTTTCTTAATCTTATCATCGTAAAATGTTTTCCTACATTTGGGGCAAGCGTTGCAACTATCAAATTTTGCTTGATCATCTGCTGTCATATGCAATGATCTGCGATAGAGTTCACCATCATACTTTTGTTGAAATTTTACAGCCTGTTCGAGGAATTGTAGGAATTGGTAAATACAATCCTCACCTTGCCAGACGCGCATTTTATTTTGCCTACTCCTAAAGTGATCATGCCATACTTCATAGCAGGAAATGGCTGCTGGTCGATGGATGTTATCATCGATATAACATTCGATGTCAGCATAGATGACACGAAGAGGACTTAGTTCATCGCCATTCTCTATATGAAAACTCCTTATCTTTGGGCATGCGCTCCATTTGTAGTTTACCTCGCTTACACCATTCGTAATGAGTTTCAAATTTAGTTTTCCTCCTAAAGTGGCGAATACATCTGTCGCAGTAATATAACTCTCTACTAGAGTTTTCTAAGTGGTGGTATAAGCGAGAGATTTTGGGAATACCGCAGTAGTGCAATTCCTCACTATCATCCTGTTTTACTAATAACAGGTTTACTGTACGTTCATAACAACTCGAACGCGAGTTGTAGCGCACACCCTTCAATCCCTTTTCCCAAACATGGAGAACTATTTTGATGTTGTTCAATTTTTCAAATTTTTCTATATCTTAAATTTTCATATCGTCACTATTACAGTCATCGAAGTTTAATTCATTCTCCCACTGTTGATACTTACTCTTGCGGTATCGGCTATTCTGCACATCATTATAGTGGAGAATGGAGAGGACGGCATACTTAAAACATTGCGATTCGCAATCTACAGAAATGACTGCTGCTTTATTTCTTAAATTTTTCGGAAGTTTAAAGGAGCCTCGACCACTATGATTTCCTAATAAACTGATTTTAATCATGGCGGTCTCAATACCATCAAAAACGAGTCCACTATCACGCTCGTTAAATTTATCTATATTTAATTTTAACCCTTGGATATGAAAATTTATCCAAGACTCACAGTCTACAACTTCGGTTGCAGGAGAGGAGGGTATGTGAAACTCCAACCTCTCTATTATTTGTCCAGTATGGTGGTCGATTTTTACATATTTTATTTTAAGATAGATGAGCGCCTTCATTCTAAAATTGTCTAAATTGTTGAAGAGCGCTTCTATCAATGATGAATTTTGATGAAACCATTCCTCAAAGTTAGCAATGGTTTCTGAGGAGTCCATCTGGTAGTTCCTCACTAAATTATTTATGGACACTTCAGTGAGTCGGATAGAGGAGGTACCGTTGGTGTAGGTATCGTTCGTGTGTGTATGTTGAAGTCTGTGCGAAGATAGTTCAAAACGTGTCTCGAAAGACTGAATGCATAAATCGCAAGAAAAGGAGACATCGTTAACAGAATCATCCCTACCTTCGGAGATTGATGCCGGCTTAGGTCTACAAACACCTCGCTTGGTGTGTCGGATGAGATCACGCTTCCTCGTGAAGATGTGTCCACAGTCAGCACATTGCCGATCGTCGCATTCCCGCGACAATGTTGATATGGACTCGCACGAGATGGAACTGGTATCACCTGAAAGAGAAATCATTCTTTCATCTCTGTTCAAGTCTCAGTGTATTGTTACAACCTACCTTGACTCAACAACTCTAAACTTTCCTCGAGAAGGGAGGGTGTTGGTGATGAAGTTGACGCCTGAAATTGAGGAAGATGCTATTAGCCACACGTTTGAGGGAGATGAGTGAAGAAATTTTCAACTTACCATTTGAACGAAATTATGTTTAAGCTTGATACTTCAACAAGATAGAGACTTCACTCAAATTTGGAATTCACTTGTACGCCTCAAATATAGAATTCGCCAGAGAACACTTCACTTATACGTCTCAAAGACAGAGTGAAATGATACGAATGTCACTTTGCATATATACTTTCATATTCATCATTCATTTGCTGTTCATTCTGATTGGTCGCTTGTTGATACTTAAGAATTAGAAAACATTTCAAAGTCATTATTCACAGTCAACATGACAAGCCCTCCAACAACGCCAAATACAAAATTCTCTTCTCCATGCTCAACACCAAAGGCGCTCGTTGCACCAAACGCTCCAACGAAGGGGAAGGTAGAGAAGGTGTACCGACTGGACAATATCAGGAAGTTATCATTACCAGCGGATGAGGAAGAGGAGAGTGTATGTGAGAAGGAGTGTCCCGACTTAACAGACGTGAGGTGGAAGTATCTCCAGTACGATACTGACGATGTGATGGAGATCACCAGCACGAAATTCCTCCACCAATTATGGGAGTGGTACACCCCTAACTTCCAGCCACGAACTATGGCAGAGTGGGAGTATATTGATAAAGTGAGGCTCGCAGTGGAAGAACGATTAAAGCAACTGAACTGTTTTTGCGATCTATGTGAAGCCAGACTCTGGGACGATATTGACGATGAAGACCTTTTGAAATACATGCCATAATAAATTTTTATTTCGTATTATCTTTGCTTTCATACTGACTTACTTGAATGGGACTTCAGTGGATGATTTAATCATGTATACTTTTTCATTTGGAAATAGTAACACGCTTAGTCTAACTTGTAAATCTTATAACATTTCATATGGGCGATGATGGTAGATGAAATAGTGTTAAATAAAATTAAGATAGCTTACACTTCTGATACAGGGATAGCAATCGACTGCGATCCATGTGTAAAGAGCTTGTTAGACTACGGAAGAGAGAAGTGTGTTATGTTTCGTGTGGCGCGTGAGTGTCCTCCCATTTCATTCCATTCATCAATTCATCTCATTGATAGAGACAGGTAGAACTCATGGTTCTCATAACGTATGCAATGGAAAGTTTTAGGCAACCTTCGACAGTTGGCTAAATGTCGCCCTGGCGCGAATGCATACTACGTTGAGACAGAGGCAATCACTTGAAAACATGACGCAGAGAGGTTTAACAAGATTGACTATTGCCGAATGTCCCTTGCGGTATACATAGCTACGGGTTTCACCGCCGCCCTTTACAGGAACGCCCGTCGAAAGGAAGTATTACACCGAACTTCATTTGCAACGTTCAAGTTGACTGATAGCAGATTCAACTTAATGATAGTATTCGCCAGTCCGAAGACTGCCCAGGGCAAACCGCGAGGAGGTTCTATCATGTCTTGCCCCATGGTGGCCCTTAAGAGAGCCGTTGGTTCGTTCTCGTCGTATCTGAAAATAGAAGGAAAAATAGATGAAAATATATTCAAGTGATAGAGATGATATTAACTTACCATAAATCAATTCAACCGCTTCGTTGAACCTTCGATGGTGGTGGCTGAGGCAGGTACTTGGCCGGCAGTTTTCGCTTCCGGTGGCGCAGCTCCTTTATTTCGCCATCATGCTTGATTGAGACATGGAGACAGCGCATCTCCGCCATTGCTCCCTCGTAGCACTCGAATGTGGCATCCAAGTCCTCACTCTCAAGGATGACGCTGTCGACGATTCTGCTCTTGATGATGGGAATGTGGAGCGTTGATCGTCTCTCTTCTTTCTTCTGACTCTCAGTCAAGCTAGCCTTTAGTTGCTCGATTTTTAAATTTGACACCTCTTCCTGAGCTTTTAACGATTTTATGTACGTCGCCTGCTCTTCAACTCGTTTTTCGCTGGCAAGCGCCCTTTCGCGGAAAGGTTCTAAGTTTATTACTTGGGTCTTGAGGGCCCGAATCTCGGCTACCTGACCCTTCAGGTGGAAATTGTCATCCCTAAGGGCCGAACATTCGTTTTTGTAACGAGTGAGCTGATCTTTTAATTTCGTGAGTGCATATTCCTGACTCACTTTTGCGATCTGCTCATCCTTATTCCAGCTGTTCATCTGCTGCTTAATCCCCTTCTTTACTGGGGAAGGTGCGATCACTTTCTTTTTCGGGGAAGACTGATTTGTCGGTTTTCCTATCTCTTCCGCGTTTTTAGTGATGACGACCTCCTCAGAATCGGAGTCATCTGAGCAGTCCAAATCGCTTAGTGGAGCCTTCTCTTCTGCTGTCGATGAGGTAGTGACCGAAGCAACAGGTTCCAAAATTGTTGCAATAGCCTCTTGTAGTGCTGCGTCTAGATCGACTGTTTCTTCGTTGAAGAAGGGCGCGATCACTTTGCCGATGTCCGATGTTATATAATTGCTAGCCTTTTTGAGCGGACATTCGGCGTGGGCGATGTAAAATTCCTCATGCTCCTTGCCTTTTAAAAATTTCAGGCAATGTGTACAGCCGGAAATAACGGCTCCTTCCTCGTGAAAGTGAGGAGTATTCTTATATTTGTTAATGTGGCGTTTGAATTCGCCACCTCTCTTTATTTCTCCGCAGGAGCACTTTTTAAATAAAAATTTTGAGTTGCCTCCCATTTTGTAACTTATGTATCTGTAAAGGAAGGATGAAATAGAATTACTAACAGGCGACATTGACAGTCATTTTTATAATCATACAGCTAAATTGTGAGATTGGTGGAAAGTGTCGAACCTTTGAATCCGTTACAGGCATTACTCAGAGGGGATCTTATCCCAACTCCAAGGCCTCGGCCCACAAATCCAACCTCCCGCGGACAGAGCGTGCGTCATATCACTGTGTTGGTATTCGGACCCCGATTTTGACATGAAAACCAGTGGATTGTTTACAAAGGTTGCAAATTCCAAGCCGAAGCTCGCCTCCCACAACTTTATAAAGGTCTTTATTGAAATCAGAAGGTTTGAAAACCCCGAAAATTGCTAAAACTAGTGAATTTAAATTTTTCAATATTTTAGCACTACTTATGAAATTTTATAAGTAGTCTATCACTTAGGGCAGGTCAATAGCGACCGAACCTTTTTTGAATCAAGTCAAACGGACTTGTAGAAGCAAAGTTACAAGCCTTTAAAGTTTTGGAGTCTTTTATGGCCTGGAGACGAAGGCCATCTCCTGGCGAACCTCTAAGTCTGACGGCTTAGCTGATATCAGCAATGAAATTTTCTAAGTCGGTTTCTTATACAAACTCGGAATTTGGAATGTCCGAAGCTATCATCGGAGTTCAGAGAGACGACTTACCGTTGACAATCTCTCGTCTTAATGAAAAGTCTCCGTCGGTTCCCAGCTTATATAGTGTGTGGCGATCAGCTGATGACGTAATACCCATCATCCAAACACTAAAAATCCGTCTATCTCCGGTTCTAGTGCTCCGATTGAGCTGGAAATACACCATTTCCATGTAGAATTTGACGCTGAATCCGAATCTGGCCTCCGTTTTCCCATCCGATGCTTCGTTTTGGCTCTACAGTAGGCAGCCATCGCAAAAATTCTAACTCGTTTTTCCGAAAAATGTTGAAAATTCTTCTCTCCGATTGACTTGAAACTCTCAGATTGACATGAAACTCACCATACAGATAGAGAATTTCACGCTGATTCCAAATCTGAAATCCGTTTACCCATCCGATGCTTCGTTTTGAAGCTAGAGCCCAAAACGTCCCAAATTCTAACTCTGTCGTTTTTCGCCAATGTCCCAAAATCTTAAATGGCGTCTCACATCTAAACGAAGACAGATAGGAACAAGCCGATTCTTTCACTGAATTTGTCTCACTCTTAGCTTTCAAACGAGCTATGGCACGACAAAATCCGTCCACTGGAAGCCAAAATCGAAGCAAGCTGTCCAGAGGGGGGGGAAGTCAGCAAAATGTTTTCTCTCCGATGGCGTTCAAATTCACCATACGGATGCAGAATTTCACGCTGAATCCGAATCTGGCCTCCGTTTTCCCATCCGATGCTTCGTTTGGGCGCTACACACCAAAAGGTCCCAAATTCTAACTCTGTCGTTTTTTCGAAAAATGTTGAAAATTTTTTGTCGCCGATTGACTTGAAACTCACCATACAGATAGAAAATTTCACGCTGATTCCAAATCTGAAATCCGTTTTCCAATCCGATGCTTCGTTTTGAAGCTAGAGCCCAAAACGTCCCAAATTCTAACTCTGTCGTTTTTCGCCAATGTCCCAAAATCTTAAATGGCGTCTCACATCTAAACGAAGACAGATAGGAACAAGCCGATTCTTTCACTGAATTTATCTCACTCTTAGCTTTCAAACGAGCTATGGCACGACAAAATCCGTCCACTGGAAGCCAAAATCGAAGCGAGCTGTCCAGAGGGGGGGGGACGTCAGCGAAAATTTTTCTCTCCGATTGACTTGAAACTCACCATACCGATGCAGAATTTCACGCCGAATCCGAATCTTGCCTCCGTTTTCTCATCCGACCACTCCTTCCACTCGAAACAGCCCATTTTACAACCCAACATTCAGCAGATTGCACGAAAAACATCACACACTATAGCCTCAAGACTAATCCTGGCGGTCGCCCAAGTCCACCACGACACTCTGTCGTTCCAGAGGGGGGGGAGTCAGCGAACATTTCGTGAACGTGAACCAACCTGGCCGGCACACCACGACACTCTGCCGTTCCAGAGGGGGGGGGGCGCCGGTCGAGTGTTTGTCACTTGCTTACTACTTACCTGCTCCTCAGGTGGACAGACGGAAGAAATATCCATTAACTTTGTCAGCTTTTCCTTGAACAAACTAAGCTTGCCAATGTAAATTTCAGCCGTTTTCTGTTTTTCAGTGTATTTCTCTAATTGCCTTTGTTCTTCTGATAATTTGGTAATCTCTTTTTGACAGCGTCGATGCTGGATGGAGTTATTGAAGAATGAAACCATAAGTCACGTATTTCCTTGCTAACTCTATCGAGAACACTTGATTTAGATGGACGATGCTGTGGAGGCTAAAAATTAACCTCGTCCAGTCCATTCGAAGTCTGAAGAGACGTAGCACATCGCTGCTTGTCGGGAGTTGAGCGGGAGGTAGTTCAGAAGGTTGTCCACATAAATGATCAGTCACACTTCTGGTAGAAGCCATCTCGTAGCAATGATCTAAGAACACTTATGCAGATATCATACAGCATTTCTTCTTTTCCGCGACGTGAACACAATCTATTGGTAATCCTTTGCTTCATTCGCTGTACACACACCGCACACTGTCGCTTGTGCCAAAAATTGTTACAGTCACGTTCTCCCCAACAATATGATTGGTCGCTATAGGCCCTACATCAGTTATCGAGATAATTACGATGCGGATCTAAACACGTATTTAATCGAAATGCGTTACCCGAACGACCCTTTATCACAATAATCAAGTCAATCACTCAGTACTGAGTATGCTAATGAGATGCGTTGGGACTGAAGTCTACCAAAGCGACTTGAAAAAGGTCTTGTCTTAAGCTGAACCCGATGACCATCATGATTTGCTTTTGTCTGTCAAGTTAAGTAAGCCTATAGTCTACGTTATGAGGGATTCTTTAAGCAATGCATAACGTTTATAAAGCAAAATTTGATTACAGAGCGCTCTTAAATAGTTAAGTATGACTTGGCTGCCGCTCATGTTCAACTTCAGAAAAAGTCCTGCCATTTCATATTGTCATGATCCAATTTAAGTAGTATTTTTCGGTAAATTACTGTAATTTTTAGATATAATTTAAAATTTTCAATCATGGCACCATGAGATATCAATATTTTTTCCTGATATTTCACAGGGTAATTGTCTTTACCATGAGGCATAGTTTGTAAGTACTTTGAACTTTAAAATCGCTACAAGGTCGCCATAATCCAATTTAAACAGTATTTATCGGTAAATTACTTCATTTTTTAAAATTAGAATTTGAATTTTGATTTATGGCACCATAAGATATCAATATTTTTTCTTGATATTGCACATGGTAATTGCTTATACCAAGAGGTATACTTAGTGAGTACTTTGAATTAAAAAATCTCAAAAAAGTTTTTTTCGACCTCCGCTATAATGTCCATCAGCTGCTCTCCTCCATCCCCAATCAGTTGCTCTCCTCCATCCCCGCTCAGCTGCTCTCCTCCATCCCCGCTCAGCTGCTCTCCTCCATCCGATCCTGAGGGGGTGGTATGGGGATGTTGTGGGTGGGGTTGGGTGGGGGTTGGTTGTTGGGGTGGTGTGGTGGGGGGGGTGTGTTGGGTTTGTGGGGTTGTGTGGGGTGTTGGTTGGGGTTGTGTGTGGGGGGGTGGTGGTTGTGTTGGGTGGGTTGGGTGGTTGGGGGGTGGTGGTGGTTTGGTTGGCTGGGTGGTTGTTGTGTGTTGTGGGGGGTGTTGGGGGTGTGTGGGGTGGTTGGTGGGTGGTGGGGGGTTGGGTGGAGGGTTGGTTGAGGTGGTGTGTTTGTTTGTGTTTGGTGTGGTGGTGGGTTGTGGTGTGGTTGGTTGGGTGGGTTGGTTGGGATTGTGTGGTGTTGTATGGTTGGGGAGCTTGTTTGTGGTTGTGTGGGGGATTTGGTTGTGTGGTGTGGTGGGTGTTGTTTGTGGGTGGTTATTGTTTTTGTTGTTTGGTGGGGGGGGGGGGGGTGTTGTGGTTGTGTGAGTGTGGTGTTTTGTTTTGTTTTGTTTGTTCGTGTGGTGTTGTTGGGTGTTGTTTGTGGTTGTGTCCTCTTGTGTGTGTGGGGGGAGGTGGGGGGTTTGGGGGGGGGGTGTGGCGGGTGGGTGGTTTTGGGTTGGTGTGGTGGGTGAGTGGTGGGGGGGGTTGGGGGGGTGTGGTGGGTTGGGGGTGGGGGGTTTGAGGTTGGTTGGTTAGTGTGGGCGGCTTGTGTGGGTTTTGGTTTGTAGGGGGGGGGTGGGTGGGGTGTGTGGGTTTGTGGGTTGGGGCGTTGGGGTGGGGGGCCGGGGGGGGTGGGTTGTGGGGGGGGGGGGGTGGGGGGGTGTTGGGGGGGGGGGGGTTTGGGGGAGGTGTGTGGAGTTGGGTGTTGGTTGATGTGGTGGGGGGGGGGGGTGTGTGTGGTTGTGGTTTCGGGGGGTGGGGTGTGGTGTGGGTGTTTTTGGGTGGGTGGGGGTGGGTCGTGGGTCTGGTGACGTGTGGTTATTCTTGTACTTTTGTTATACGAGTTGTTTTTACTATGATATTGTTGTTTTTTGTTTGACTTTATGATATTGATTTAATATTACTCTTTACTAACTAAATTTAGTATCTTTTTAATTTTTACTTTTACTTTTATGTACTTTACTTATGTTATTTCTTA
This sequence comes from Prostheceraeus crozeri, assembly GCA_907163375.1. NCBI lineage: Eukaryota > Metazoa > Platyhelminthes > Polycladida > Euryleptidae > Prostheceraeus > Prostheceraeus crozeri. Next base: position 363,690 of record CAJQUW010005758.1, read on the forward strand.
CTGTTATATATTATTTTTTTAAAAAAAAATACTTATACTATTGTTGCTTTATGACTTATATTATAACTGCTTAAGTTTTACTTTACTTATTTAATTTTTATATATACTATTTATATAACTTATCCTACTTCCCCGATCGTTGCTCTCCTCCATCCCCGCTCAGCTGCTCTCCTCCATCCTGTCAGCTGCTCTCCTCCATCCTCCCTCAGTTGCTCTCCTCCATCCTGTCAGCTGCTCTCCTTCATCCCCGCTCCGCTACTCTAATGAAAGTCGATCTTGAGACGATTTGAGTGTGACCCGTGGGAATGATCAGATGACCCGTAGCAAAACCCTTAAAAAAACCCTGTACATGACTCTTCCAATTTCCTATTCGACAAAAATCAAGTCAAGGTAAATCACATGATCTGTCTGACACTGAGCGACGAGCGGACGTCACACGCGTCATGTAGTTTCCTTGACAGGTTGTGCTACAAACAGGGTCTGATAACAAACTTAAATAAAAGGACTGTCTGGCAGTAACTTCATTGCTCAGTAAAATCTTCATGCGGTTTTAAGCCTTCTGATTATGACTTCTATTAAGCCTACCAGAAGGTTTCATTTAAAAGAAGTCATTGATCATAGCCCCTGAGCATTCGCCAGTTTTTGAGATCCTAGGTCATTGTGGAATGTGCGTCACTGAACATGAAGAATGATGCCCTAGAAGAATGATCAAATGGCTAAGAAATGGGAGGATGCTGCTATTTTGGGGAGCCCATAATAAATCAAATACTGTCCATGACTCTTTGGGGGAAATTATGAACTTCGAAAATTAGGATTGAGAAAAAATAGTCTTGTTTCATTGCAAATGTTGGCTATTGCTATGAGGCCACAAATTCATCATCAATAGTTTTAAGAACTTCTTTTATCAACAACAGGTTCTAATTAAATATCTTAAGAGTGACAACTATTTTGTTAATTGACCAAGCAGACAAACTACAGTAAATTAATAACAGATAGTAATCTCCATAACACGGAAGCTCATTCAAAGTCGTAGAAATTGATAGCAGTAAAGTCTCTAGAATGGAAGTTAAGATTTAACCATTAGACATAGTGGCACAAAAATGGCACACATTTTCACTTTCATGTAGTTGTGCAACTGTCAGCAGCTGCACCATTGTGTTAAGACTGTCGCTGACAACAAAGGTCTGTCGCAGTACATTGATATCTGAAGAGACTGACAACTATTAAGTCAATACAAGACACCAACACCCTTGATTCTCCGACCGCACTCGCCCAACCTAGGAATCGCATTCCGTTTGAAACCGTCAGCGTGGCCTAGTGAAGGAGATGCGAGCTCGTCTGTATCGCGGACTTCGGTTCGATTCTTAGGTCGGGCGACTGCGGTCGGAGAATCAAGGGTGTTGGTGTCTTGTATTGACTTAATATTTGGCATTCTCTTTAGATATTCAGAATCTGTCGCATATGCAATTCTAGGCTTTTCAGTGGTCATTCATGCCCCAACTTAGTTCCCCCGGCTGTGCCCAGACCTTGAGTCTATTTCCATTTTAGTCAACTACAGAAGAACAATCAATATATTTCTATGTCCATAGTTATATTTTATCTCACTTAGCGTACCACCACAGAAATTGATAACAATAAAACCTTTAGGATCAAGGTTGGCCGGTAAAATCACGGCCTATTGCCTCTGCTATATCAACTCCTACTGAAAAATCGATTGGTTGCTAAGTCAACTTTTAGGTCAATTGATTTAGACTTTGTCCCAGCTAATTATCAATAGTACTCTCACCTTGATCGAGTCGCTAAAAACGTTGACTTTCAATAGTAGTGATCCACTAACTTTCATTTCTCTAGAATTAAGAATTTATATAATAGCATCCCACTGAACGAGGGCATAAACGTTGTCACACAATTTGCTGAAGATAATTGGAGTAAAATCAATTCTTACGGCTTTGCGCCTAGCGACTTATCAGAATTTCTGAGTTTCGTCTGTTTTAATTACAAAATTGAGTACAATAATAAAACTTTCTTGCAAATTCATGGTTGCCCCATGGGTGCACACTTTGCACCAGCTTTCCCGATCATCTACATGCATCATATTGAAACTATGGCATTGAATCGTCTTGGTTTGGAGTATGGTATTAAACCTTCTATTTATTACCGGTACATTGCCGATGTTATTATCGGTCCGTTTACTAAAAATTCGGAGACTTTTACTAACATCCTAAATATTTTTAACGGTGTCAATGAACATATTGTCTTTACTTTAGAAGCTCCGGCAAATAATACTTTGAACTTCTTGGATATCAGTATCTCTGTTTCGGAGGCTGTAAATTATACTTGGTACAAAAAAGCTTGCCATTCTGGCATTAGTTTGAAGGCTAGCAGTTGGGTGCCTTCTTTTGTTAAGATAATTTTGTTAAGAATAGCTTTAGTATGTTAGCGATAGGTGCTCGAATGATGTTAACCTTGAAGAAAGTAATAGTAAGCTCAATACCATTTTGATTAGTAATGGATTTAAATCCATCAATAGGCCTACTAGAAAAATCACCAAAAACACAGATCGCAAGACTAAAGATAATTCGGTCTTCCTAAAATTGAATTTTGTTAATGATCGTTGTTCCCGTAAACTGAAACACCTTAGTAAGAAGTTTAGTCTACCTATCAAGATTGTCAATAAACCAGGAAAGCAATTAGGAAAATATTTTTCGAATTACAATAATTCCAAGGCTTGTAGTTGCATTATTTGTAAGAGCCTACCCGATAATATGAAACTGTAGGATGCGCTATGTTGTTTATAGTTTTCTTGCAGCATTTGTAGTAAAGAATATATTGGTTCGACTAACCGCCCCTTCTCTACGCGCTATCATGAGCATCGCAGAGCTATTACTAATCTCGACGATTCGAGCGCTCTTGCTAATCATGTTCTTGTTGACCATTCTAATTCTTTGATGACCATTACTGATTTTAACATTGATTTTCTTGACAGTCAGACCGATCCTGTACGCACTAGAATTTCTGAAGCGAACTGTATTGATTTCTTAAAGCCCGAATTGAATAGGAAACACGAGCTGATGAACACTAATCCTTGTATATAAAGACTGAAAATTCTTTTTCTCGTGTTCACCAGTACCATGACTATGTCTTAGAGAGACGAAACGTCGGTTTTATTGTAAATAGCCTACTTGTTTTTATCTTAACTTCTTGCAATAAAAAGCCCGGGGAGACGAACAAAATTGTTTTTTGGCAATGACGTACAAAAACTACCTCCCGTCAACAGCAGTCAACAAAAAAACCACCCTGGCTTTTACCACCTGGTAAAAACCAGGTAAAAACCACCAGCTTTTGTCACCATTTTTCGGCTAAAACTGGCTAAAACTGGCTAAAACTATTTTCCCAGCATTACTACTTAAGTTTTTTGGGTGCATACAATACAAGGGATCATCGTCACTCCTTACTTTATTGATGAACGTTAGTCGCAATAAGTTCATTTTGCTTTTTCATCATTCGATAAATATTTAGGCCTGTATTTTTACAATTCAATCAATTCTATCAATATCGCATTTTAATCAAGAATATGTTCCAAGTATAGGTGTAAGAATATGAATTATTATAAAAAATATTGCTATAAAGTTGTTGTACATTATTCTTCTAAGCGTGCATGCATTTTGTTGCTTTACGAATTTCATTCATTGTAAGATGCAACAGACGTCCATGCTGGAAGGAAATCACTTGGCTCTATTTAAAAGATCGAAAACAGGCATTCCATTAAGCTAGAAGGGTTGGAAAATGCAGAAATCTGGTCTCGGATTTCTACGATTAACCTCCCTGCTGATCTCATAGAATAGCTTGTCTTCTAGATCTGTGGCAAATGTCCCATACCCATTGCAGGGTTGCCGCGTTTTATCGAACAAAAAAATCATGTACAATTCATGTACATTTCATGCACACAGATTTTTTGTATTATGTTGAGTAGTAAGCATGAGGTAAAGGAATTAAATCGTTTACAATTAACTGATGTAGAAGGTCTACATATTTTCAAGGCCCATAGAGTTCACTATGCCTACTTTTACACGTGTTCGTATTTATTTTGATTAGTAAATTTCAGATTTCTATTTTGAAAAACAAATATACGATCTCTCTCTCTCTCACACACACACACACGCACATACTCACGCCACGCACGTACTTTGTAAAGTACTGAAAATACTTGATCATGGAGTAACTTGATTATCCATTTGTTAAATTCAAAATCGATATGATTAAAATGCAAGGCACGCAGTGTGGCTTGACCCACAGATGTACATGTAGAGGAATAAAACTTAAATAAAAGTTTACAAGTCCATTATAATCCTGTACTTCCGGCTATTTATGCTATCATTAAAATACTTAATTTGAATGAATATGCCTTTGAAATTCTAAAATATTATCTATTATATTAGAAGTTATGGCATACATCACAAAGAGTTCGATGTTGGCTGATTTGAAAATATAGTGAGTCTTTATAAAAAGCACATCAAGCTAGTGAGAGATACTGTATTGTATCGTTTATATTGTATACTTGTACACTTATGTTGCATCAATTATGTATATCGTATCAAAACTGATCAATAACAAAAATAGATCCATCAAATAACTAAACAAATTTGGTAAAAGCACTGGATATCAGAAAAAATCATTTTTGTAAAGTTCTTTGGATGACGGTTTTTTTCCTGAGCAAGAGCCTTTCGTTCCTCATTCAGACGTCGCTCAGTTTCTGCAATTTCAATCAATCGCAGTTTAGCGGCTTTTACTTCTTCCGCTTTACTGTTTTCCATTTGATGTCGCTTTCGACTCCTTTCTTCCAACGCAGCGTGATACCGGGCATTGGAGCCTTTCATTGCTCGAACCATCTTTGGTGACACCAATTCAGATATCATTTCAGAATCTCCAACAAAGTCAAAAATTCGTCGACGAGCTATCATCGATTCTTCTAAAAAGTTCTCGCACAGTTGATTTTTCTGTATCGAAAATCCTTTTTCCACAGTCGCATTGCCGTGTGGCAATGTCAGAATCTTTCTGATGAATAACCATAACTGGGAATATTCTGATTTCGATCCAACATGTTTCCAATAAAATGTGTCCAATCTCGGCCACTCGGCCTTCGATTTCTCTCTGAAGGCGCTCACAGTAGAAGAAATAAAATATTTATCTTCCAGAAGTTTTTCCCACTGCTGTATGGCAAGATCCCCTTGATCAGCTTCACACAAACTTTCTTGCACTAAGTGAAGGACCAGATCAGAGAAGAGACGAACAGCATCCTCAGCATTGTTTAATATGACGATTGGAGAAAGAGAACGAGCCTGCAATATATTAGATTGTTATTAGATGAATGAATTCATTACTTCTTTAACAATACACTACCTTCTGAACGACAGGATACTGTAATGGAGATCGAATGGCCATCTTCTTTCCCATTTCAACCAAAAACTTCCTTCCATTAGTCCGAAATTCCAGAACTTCACGTGGTTTTAATCGCTGGAGTTCGGAAGTGGTTGCCAATCCAAAATCAGTTTGGTCACAATTGTCTACAGACGCATTTGTCATTAATTCGATAAGTTTTGTTCCAGATGTCTGAGCAATGTTTTCTTTGGGCAAGTATCTAAAAGGTATTAGAATAAATAATAATTAATTGACACGCGATGAGTAATAAGAATGTATGGCCTACCTCCGTGAAACTGACTTCATGACATCCAAGAGCTCATCGTAAAGAAATGGCAGAAGTGGCTGATCAGCTTGGAAGCGTGTCAGAAATGGTTCCACAAGCCATGCGATGAACTGGAAAAAGTGAAGTTTCGGTCTTGTAAGAGGACTCTTCAGTGCATTTTCAAGTTTTTCGAAACTAACTTGACTTTTGGTTTGGGTTCGACCTCTTTGCAATACTTTTGCAAATTATCGATGGAAGACAAAACGCTTCACAACTGAAGAATTTTCACACCACCTCACAGCACAGAATCGTTTGGGAAAATCATCAGAGCCAGTTATTTCGATGAAGTCGGACCGGCGAGTTGGACTATCCTTAAACAGATTGTAAGCAGCTTTCAAAATCACATTGACTTCAAATGAACTGGAAGAGTGGCCGCATTCGAAAGATCGATGAACAATATGAAGTCCACAGCTTCCTACTTGTAACAACTCGGGAAAATTCTGGAGTCTTCGCTTGATTTCTAAATCAGTCAAAAACTTCCAGTTAACTGAAGGACCGTCCATAGACACGGCAATAAGATGCCTCAATTGATCAACCCTTCTAATTTCTCACAAAAACCTTTCAATAAGTCAGAAGCTTTAGTATGACCGAGAAACACAGAATCATAGAATTGTGTAACAACTTTATTCTCAATGGAATCATAAAAGCGAACGTGGATATCCATTTGGGATTTTTGGGAAACAGTATTCAGACTCTCGTCAAACATTGCGACATACTCTGGAACCGATTTCATGACCTCTTCCTGCTTTTCACGTAAAAAAAGGACTGATTCCGTGACAAAGAGTGAATGAAAACTTCGTTCGACCCATACTGATTTTTGAAGCTATATCAAATCAGGGCAAACTCCACTGATATTTTTTTGCCCAGTAATCAATGCTATTAGCCGACATATGTGTCTTCACACCAAGTAAAGTCATGACGACTTCAGATTTAGATGTCTCATCTTTTCTAACAAAACCGTCTAAAGTTGGTTCGGATGATGGATTACCTACATGTGCGTTTGATTGGACAGAGGTGGAAGAAGAAGATTCAGAAGTTTGACATGAAAACAAATCATTGATCGTATTGCTTGATTTTCGTGATTCCATTCGATTCTGGTGTTTTTTCCTACAAAAACAAAGCATATCCATGTTTTAGATGAAAATTTAAAGTGTGAATAAATTAAAAAATATTTACTTTTGCATGAGACGTCAAAGCTGCTATACCTAAAGAGGAAAGACTTATATCGTCGTACCGCATACTCGCACCCAGCATATGCTCTGTTAGCATTGGCTTTAACCACTCTGAAAAGGCAGGATCATCCTTCCATTTGTCATTAAAGACATTACAGCCTCGCAATTGTCTTTTTGAAGTCATGCTGAAATACAATACACATGTATGTAGAGACCTGATAAGATTAAAATCTATAACATATCATGAACGATTAAAAAACAGTGATTCGATTAAAATGAGCCATTTCGATATGGGCCTGCATAGGAATACATGAATACACAGCAAATGAGAACATAATTTATATTGAATTATACAAAAAATCTTCAGGAAAGTGGACACACACGTACGAGATCACACCATTTTTTTAATGTTGACTTGCATGTTGCTTTATGCTTTATATAAGTGCATCAAACTTTTTGAGGCTATTTAAATTGCAACAACATAATCTTATATATTTGTATGGATAGCTTTCGTAATCGCACTTATTATTAGACCAACGAATAATCGCACATTTAAATTTTCGGTATGATTACTGTACATGGAATGTGAGTACAAAAGATTTTACTTGAATAGAAGTAGTCTTTATTATCTTTTGGCTTCAATAAATATAAAGCGTTTCCACCAAATAATCGGCTAGATTGATTTGTATCCATATCTGAGAGAAGCCGAAAAAACCGTGATGTTCGGTAAAGCTTGTCTATTCAGGCAAGGCCTTTCGACCGGCACAGCCAGCCATCGTCAGGCGAATGAATAGGACATTCATGTCACAAATCAGAGCACAAATCACACAGTCAATGAAATGCAGCATAGATACCGGACTAACAATATGAAGTATTGAGTTAAGTGCTACTACTGATATGCTTAGGAAAGTAATGAGTAAGAAAAGGAAAAAAAGGAAAAAGTTAAGAAAACCACAAGTCACTGAGGTTGTGCTTAGTGCGGTTAGATGAGGCAAACTTCTTAGACCACCAGGCCTCCTTCACAATTCTCTTTCTCCAGCTCGTGTCTCTATCAATTATCTTCATGCCACTGAAATTTATCTGGTGTGGCCTGGTGGTCTAAGAAGTTTGCCTCATCTAACCGCACTAAGCACAACCTCAGTGACTTGTGGTTTTCTTAACTTTTTCCTTTTTTTCCTTTTCTTACTCATTACTTTCCTAGCATATCAGTATAGCACTTAACTCAATACTTCATATTGTTAGTCCGGTATCTATGCTGCATTTCATTGACTGTGTGATTTGTGCTCTGATTTGTGACATGAATGTCCTATTCATTCGCCTGACGATGGCTGGCTGTGCCGGTCGAAAGGCCTTGCCTGAATAGACAACTTTACCGAACATCACGGTTTTTTCGGCTTCTCTCAGATATGGATACAAATATAAAGCGTCATATCAACCAATAATATTGTGGCTTACCATCGTAGGTTTCTTATTCGATTGAGTGACGGCTGACAAAAAAGAACACATCATACGAAACAAAAACGTATTTGTAACATGACACACAACAGTACAACCAAAATTTTGTAGAAACTGGCAAAATTTCTCCAAAATTTGTAGAAACTGCAGGAACCAGCTGTTGATATTGAATTCAGTCTGATGTCTGACTCGTCCTTGATTTGAAAGCGAAAAAGCACAAACGGAACGGCCTCAACTTGCTCTTGAAGACATACCAGAATCAACATTCGCGCTGTCAAAAGGATGGGATATACATACGATAGATATATGGTATATATGATGTGGGACGTGGGTCATACGTTATGTATGGGACATACTCGTACATGAAATATACGCTCGTAGTAAGTGACCCAAAGATTTCAATTACGTTCATTTAATAAGTTAAGGTTTATTGATATTCAAATTATCTTGTTGACTCATTTAAGAGATAATATTCATACTTTCAAAAAGCTACATCAGTTCTGTATTTGAAGTTCTTAAATTCAAGTTTTATGAAAAAAAAGGATAAACTGTTGCTATTGACATGTACACGTATTCATTTTAAATAATCAAAAAATCATGTACAATTCATGTACATCAATCATGAATTTCATGTACACTTTTTCGTTTTCATGTACAATTCATGTACATCATGAATTTCATGTACACGCGGCAACCCTGCCATTGTGATTATCCAAGTGTTATTATGAATTTATCCTGCACTCCCAGAAGGGCTAGATTAAACATTTGCCCTTCAACATTTTTCATGTCATGGTAATTTAACCCTCACATATTTAGAGGGCAAGGTAATGTTAAATGAATTTAAAACCGAAAGCAAAGTTTTGATTTAAGCTCAAAATATGGATATTTCAAGAACTTTAAACAAACTTGTATATAACAATAATGTCAAAATTATTTGTCGCTCTCAGATTCTATTAACAATATTAATTGAAAAGCTTACTGGACATGTCCTTTTGTTGAGATTATAGCTGAAGCTGTTCAGACCAAAGTGTTTATGTACTTATGTCTCTAATGTACCTACTTTGGTTGAGACATACATTATACCTCACTTTATCAAGATTGCTGGTGCGAACTATGTTATTTAATTATTATTTGTTCTTACAAATCAGGATTTCCTGTTACAGTCACAAGCATTAGTATTATTTCTAGCATTATTTCTAAAAAATTGAAATGCATTCTAAGTGACTGTTGCAATTGCACACATTCTTTAGCCTGATTTGGGAGGTGAGATTTTTCTGGTGCAGAGACTTTTTGATAGAGTGTTTTCTCTGCGTTCATGAGACCTGGGTTCGAATCTAGATCTGATGAAACAAGCTACTATTAAAGTACACTCCATATTCTGGTTGAACACTCAACACAGAAGAATGACAGTGGGATTATTGAACTCGTCCACTCGAAGAAAGCGGTTTGCTTAATTTAGTTCCATGTATAAACCAGTTACATTCATATATTCATTTTCATTTTTCCATTCATTTGATGATAATTCTGCGAGTAATGACTTCTGTTACATGAACCAAAGAGCCAAAATGGTGCTGAAGTCTACATTTGTTCTTAAATCACAAGAAAAGGGCAGAGTAATCGTAAAGAAAGACAATATCGTTTGTCGTTCGTTATAAAAACATATCATGTGGCTCCATCACACAATTAATGTCATGTTTTGGAAGATAAAAGTTGCAAACTGTAAACCCGCATGTACCGTAATACTTAAACCCCAACTTGCTGTCGATCATTTCGTAAAGAAATAGACTGATTTTTGGGAATTTTAGTTTTAGCCGGTTTTTACCAGTTTTTGCCAGTTTTTGCCGGTTTTTTATTGTTTTTACCTGGTTTTACCACTTAGTGGCAAAAACCAGTTTTAGCCGGCCAAAAAGCCAAACCCTGTCTAGGATGGAAGTAAAGCTTCATGCAATGCACAATAATGGCACAAAAAAACGAACGCATTTTCACATATAGATACACCTGTCAACGGCTGAATCATTGAGTAAGAATCAGTCACAATGTTGTAATAGTAAGCTTTCCATTGGTGGTTCATGCCCCAACTTAGTTCCCCCCCACCCCCACTGCACTCCGACCTTGAGCCAACTTCCTTTCTAGCCTATTTAAGATAAACAATCTATTTCTTTCTGTCGCACAGTAGCGTCCACTTGTCGCTCAGTAACGGTGTAAGAAGTTCCAGCTCAGCGTGTTCTAATTCACTTGCACCCGCAGTTGTGAGACTAACAATTAAGTATGACATGTGCGACTTCTTTGCAAGTGTGATGCAGCACATTGAACCGATTTCTATGTACCGTACTTTTCCGTAATAAGCTGCTGCCATGGCAGCTTAATTGTGTTTTGCAGTTTTGGGGCATAAAGTTTGAATCCAAGTAATCTGCCACTCTGCCAAATAAGCTGCCATCCAGCTTATCCTATAATCACAGCTATTCTGGCTGCTAGGAACACCTTATAACTGAATATATACCCAATTGAAATCAGTCTGGCGTGTTACTTTTAAGTTTGTAATTTACAGCATTATGATATTCTAAGATCGAATAATGAAACTGATTTAACCAAATGTTTCTTACACTTTTTAACACAAATTAGCGGCATATAGGCTAATAGGCCTGCACCTACAAGTATATATTGCAGTATACACCTATTGCACATATCGTTGTATGTAGGCTAACGCTAATAAGCTACAGTTATTGGCTAAGTAAACTACAGTACCACTAGGCCAAAGAACCTTCTCACATTTTTTTGAACAAAATGTTAATGTCATTAAGTCACTGTATAGTGGTAAAAGCATGAAAAATATCTGAATATCTTCGGTTTTCTTTTTTTTGCATAAACCAATGCAGAAACATTTTTATGGAGTTAATACAACATTAACGAAAAATTACATGTGCATGCGCTCATAGAAAGTAGATAAACAGTACACGTAGAATGGAAGTTTGATATCTTGCTATGTGCAATGATGGCACATGAAAAAATCTAGTCGGCTTGTAGATCATTTTCGATCTAAAACATTTTATCGTAGTAAAACTAATCGCCAAGCTGGTTTCGTGAAAGTTGTTTGTTGTTTCAAGATGAAATAGCCTAAATTTTCCATGGATTTTATACACTGTGTTTCTAATTCCTCAATTTCATACACCATGTGGGTCTATTTGAAGCAGTGATTAACAACTATTCTGCAAGTTTTCAACATCCTAGGAATACGAATTGAAATTTAGTTCATACAGAGTCTATAATCGAAAGTAGTCGGTGTACTCGTTGTAAGAACATTTCAAGAATTCAACAAGATAAAAATTCTAAGAATTATTGATAATTTCTCCTTCTAGCGGTTAAGAAACCTAGCCGCTTCCTATTCTGGAATAAACGACATCAAAAGCTTCTTTAGCGACAGACAAGTTTACCAGATCACAAATAGAAAATGTCGTTGGAACTGTTTCAATTAACTCACTAATGGATTTATATGACATAGTGTGATTACATATTTTGAAGGCTCATATTCAAAACATGCAAAGGTTTTGACGCATAGAATTGTTCAAATATAATGAAACAGGGGAATTCTTCAAGTAAAATGAATACTGTAAGATTTCTTGGCCTCATGATTTCAAGCTGGAGCAATGCATACTCTGTAAATTGATATTACAAAGTTGCATATGTGTCTGATTATACTCTTGATTGATTATAGGAGCGATATTTCAAAATGATGACCATATCGAGCGCTTTAAAGGATTTCCTTCTTTGTCATCCTGTCGCTGCACTATTTCGTAATTTCACTATTGCTTTTGTATACATCATCTTTGGACATGGGGCAACAATCCAGATCAACAAATTGACTTGATGATTGAAAATGCCAACCAGAAAACAAGAAAGTGCTAGGCAGTGTCTCGCAAAATTTGCTTTTTACACCCAACTAAAGTTACCCTTGCAAACCGTCGAGTGTGCCGTAATTTTCATGCCATAGTTTCCATTCTAGGAGCTTTCTATGGTATGTTAATTTCTATGTGT